>MU968317.1:11629313-11977967 GCA_034641835.2 Pinus albicaulis
AATAACATTTAAACAAAATCAACTCAAAAATATAAAAATCCCAAAATATCTACTCTTTACAATTTACATCTTATCATTTTTATGAGGTTAAACCCACATGTTAAATATGTTAAATTATTAGACCCTTCGGAGGTAAGGACCTATCTAGATAGTAATTGCATAACTTGCAAGAATTGAGAAAAATAATTGGAAGAGAGAATGAATTTTGTATTTCCAATAGTGATGAAATAACCAATTCATAAAGTAGCTAAGTTAAGATTAATTGTAAAGAAGGACTAAATCTATAAGAAATGTGAATTTTCACCACTTAAATGCATGCAATAACTAAAGCTAACTAAAGCTAATAAAAATTATATGTTATGTTAATGTTTATGTACACCAACACCCCCCCTTAAGAATAACTTAATTGAGTATGATTCGATATGGATAAGTCCTAGTAACTACGCAATTTTAGGTACCGATGTACAATTAAAAACCAAAAGAAGAGAAAACTACTATGAAGTTATGTCCTTCACCATGAGATGGTCCCATAGAAAGTGAAAATTATACTCAATAAAAGTCTTGGTGAAGATGCTAATAGTTTTCTTATAAATGGGACAATATTGCATATTTATGATCCCATCATGAATCAATCCTATGATGTATGCATGTGGATCTCGATATGTTTGGTCCACTATCGTTGCATTGGATCTCTACAAAAATTTAGTGTACTCTGATTGTCACACCATATGATAGTCAAACAATGGACAATGATACCACTCTTAGAAAGGAAAGGTTGCAACAAAGTTACCTAAATGGTGGCATTGACTGCTCCTCTATAGTTGACCTCTGCTTATGATAAAGCAATGGAATATTTCTTCTTTCTTGAATAAATGGGGTCAGATCCAAAACTAAGTACATAGTTAGAAGTGTACTCCTTCTATTTAAATGGATATGGAAGAACAAAATTCCTTTTGGGAATTAGAGGTATCAACTTCCATGTTTGGATCAAGGATTGATTCTCCTTATCCATGGTTGCATGTAAATATGGATTCCCTGCAACTACAAATGCATTTAACAACCATATGCATGTACCATATATTCATGCATGGGCATGCCTATCTAGGAATGCATGCATGTGAATGCATGCCATTAGGGATTCCTTCATGGATCCATGCATGTGCATTCATGGTGTTATAGGTACCTATTTGGATACATAAATGGATCTACGGTAAGAGTGTATGTGGGGCATCATCAAATTGAAACCTTGTCATATTTGCATCATTAATAATACAGGAATCAAAGTCCTCTTCTATGTTTTCAAAATAAAAGTCTCCATCTATAGCATAGTCTTCATCGCTAGAAGAGGAATAAATTTCCCCATGTGAGACATATTCCTTATTGTAGAGGTTAAAATTATCATATACAAAAACTCCATCAACAATAGAAGAAGCAGAGTCTTCGCATGAAACATTGTCTCAAGAATATTTTTCCACATTGTTAAAGAATTCTTTACTAGTTTCATGACTTTTATGATAGTGTTATGAAACCAGCTCACAAAATAGAAGAAAAGATAGATCAACGCCTTAGAAATCAGCCTCTTTGATGGGGAAACCTCCTTTACATTACATAAATGAACAATTCTTGGGTGACAAAAATGACAAAATCTCTTTTCTATATATAGGAGTACATGGGGTCACAAAATAATCCTAGATGAACTAACAATAATAATGTAAGGGCACAACAAAAACAATAGTGGGTTATTATGGGGCACAATAATAACAATTTGGGGACTACATGGGTACAACAATAACAATAATGGGGCTAAACTAACAACAATAAGGGACTACACTAGTAATATAGGGCCCTAACATTCCCCTCTCATTAAAAAAAGTGTTGTCCTCAACGCTTGAGTAGTTCTGGATGCTTTTTTATAAAATTTTCATCCTCCCATGTGGAATCTTCAATGGGTAAGTTATTCCACTTGATTAGATACTCTGAAATTGATCAATTTCATAGTTGTCGAGTTCTTATTTCTGATATTTCTTTAGGTTCTAATATGATTTTTCCTTCTTCATAAGGTTATAGCAATATTGTTTGAACCAGAAGTTTGTCACGTATAACCTTATTTAAGCATGAAACATGGAAAACTGGGTGCACTCGAGAAGATGTAGAAAGCTCCAATTTGTATGTTGTATTACCAATTTGCAACACCTTGTAAGGACCATAGTACTTTGGCGATAATTTATTATCTTTCTTAGCTTGCTTGAGGGACATATTTTTTGTATGGTTGTACTCGTAAAAATACTCAGTCGCCTACATCAAAACTTCTCTTGCTATGATGTTGATCTGCCTGTTGCTTCATTTGATTCTAGGCCAAATTTAGGTTACCCTTTAAGAGTTGGAGAACTTGTTTTTGATGCTCGATGTGATGTTCCACTACTTCAACCTTAGAGTTTTCTCTTAAAGATGATGTGATAGATGACGGATGATATCCATAAAGTGACATAAATGGGGTCATTTTTGCTGCAGTGTGGAAGGAAGTGTTATACCACCATTCAGCCAGAGGTAACCAATTGACCCATTATGTTTGTTTATCAGATACAAAGCAACGAAGATATCCTTCAACACATTTTTTCACTATCTCAGTTTTCCCATCGGATTGAGGATGATAAGATGAGCTATGAGCTAGTTGAGTACCCAAACAATAAAATAATTTCGTCCACAAATTTCTAGTGAAAATAGGATTTATATCACTTACAATAATCTATGGGTTTCCATGTAGATTTTGAATTGTTTCCATAAATGCAGTAGAAACTGTACTCGCTTTAAATGGATGAGATAATGCACAAAAGTGTGCATACTTGGTAAGTCTATCAACTACCACCATGATGACACTCTTTCCTTCAGAATTAGGTAAACCTGTTATAAAATCCAATGAAACCTCCTCCCAACATTGATTTGGAATGGATAAAGGTTGTAACATACCCGATATCTTAATTGTCTCAACTTTATTTTGCTGGAAAAAAAGACATTCCGCCACAAAATTTGGAATATTAGATTTAAGACCATCCCAAAATAATTCTTTCTTCACCCCGTGGTAAGTTTTTAAAAATTATGAGTGTCCTCCAAAGGGAGAGGTGTGCAATTCGAAAATAATATTTTGTTTTATTTGGGAATTCTTACAAATATATAAACAATCTTTGTACCATAACGAATCATTTTTCCAACAAAATGTATCAGATATACTGGGATCTTGGTGAAACTTTTGAATTATTGTCCATACTTCTTCATCATTCTTCCATTCCTCCCTTGCTTCAGTTATCCAATTAGGTTGGATAATAGAAATGGCACAAATTAATGCTTCCACATCGTCATCCTTTATTGAGAGTGCATCTACAACAACATTTAGCTTCCCTTTTCTATAGCTGATTTAAAATTAATAACCCAACATCTCTGTGACCCATTTTTTCTGCTATTTTGAAGATGGTCTTTGTTCCTAAAATTATTTAAGACTATCATGATCAGTTTTTACCTTGAAGTGTCTTACCATTAGGTAAGGTCTTCATTTCTTTAGTGCATGTAGTATTGCCAACATTTCCTTCTCATAAATATATTTTTGTAAATACTTTAGTTGGATGGATTTCAAAAGAAATGGGTATTCCTTCTTGCATTAAAACAACACCAATTCCATTTCCCGAGGCATCACATTCCATAATAAAGGTTCTTGTGAAGTCTGGCATAGCTAAGTGTTACACAACATTTTTTCACTGTCCCTACAATCCCCATATCGCACATTGGAGGGTCATTTCTGTGACTAATAAGAAGTGTCATGCCTTGCAAAGACCATCAATGTATTTCTTTACATGAGAGAAATATTCCTTCTGTTGACAATTCCCTGAGAAGAGCTTCAGAAACCCCTGTTTTTCCCTTGGCACAAGTAGCCATTCTTGCCCTCACGCTAATGAGGAAGATTAACACTAGGACCCGCACCAGTTGGTACTCTATCCCAGTTAGCCACCCGCTTTGAGCTGTTTATGGAATGTTTTTTAAAAATAGAGGTGGAGATTCCACTCTAACAATTTCGAGGATGAGTCATTGGGAGTGGTTGGACTGAATAACCATGGACTCCCTCCTTTAGTTTATGGTTTTCACTTCTTGTGGAACCTCTTGAAGGAGAGGCCTCCCTTCCACCTTTGTAGGGATCCTCACCTCCTCCTTTTCCTCTATAAAAAGAAGTTGTCTCTCCTTGCATAAGCTAGCTAAACATGGAGAACTGAGAACACTATAGCTGAATTGTTGAAGAGATAGAACAAGAAGGAACTTCGTTGAGAGAGCTTAATTCCATGCCCTCATCCCATCTGAATCCCCTGACGAGTATCTGAGACACGCTTCAGCTAAACCCCACTAGAGGAGATTGCGAAGTCAAAGCTTTGGTTGTATCTCTTCCTTCTTTCAATGCATATAAGTGACTATTGATTGGCTAGTAGTTATGAATGAATTTATTATGTCATATGTTTTTCTTGTTTGCTGATCTATGTGCAGCTATCCAAGCATGACTGCAGAAGGATTATGAATTACCGAGCCAGGAGGGAGAGGCCACCACCACTATAGCCATGATGATAGCATTGGACTCCAGGTAGGTCGATCTACCATGTCCTCTTTTCATTCAGCAATTAGGAACCTACACTCTAGCATGTCTCTTTGTTTCTAGACTCACTCTAGGGCTGGAGGGATCGCCTCCGTCTGCAGAGGGGATTTACCTACTTAAAAAATTGGCAACATCACTAGGGAATAGTGTGAGTTTGTCGTTTCATCTTGTTGGGTCACACTCGGTCGCTGACTTGCTTATCTGTCTTTTTCTGGTTTTCTTTCTTGTTTTCAAATCCCTATTCAGCTCCAGAGTGTCAAGATTGACCTCTGCTCATTAGTTTTTCCCTTTTCCCATAGTTATCCAGCTTGGCACACTTTTTTCTTGAAAAGTCGTGCCGATTGGGACAGGTTTCTTAAGGATTACCGCCTTACAGTCACGCCGAATCCTGTAGGATTTGATTTGACCTCCTTGATGAGCCTTTTGGTCAATTGTGCTTGACTCTGGGTTGTTTTTTGTGTGTAATTGAGCCTTTCGGACTGGTTTGACTACGGTAGGATTGTTTTTCATAGTTTTTTGTCTATTTTCTTATCAGTGTAGTTGAAGGAATTAGGGTTTCTGAGTGTCTTTATGCACTGAGCCTTTTGTTTGGAAATCAAGTCTTTTTTTATTTTTTTCGGTCTCATTCTCGGGTTGATTGCACTAAGTTTTCTTGATCCTTTTGAGTGTTTGCTTTGGTTCGATGATCATTTCATTTTTGTTTGATTCTTCTCCTTGTTGCTCCGAGCATAGATTACATTGCTTGTTTAGGTCACTTTGAAAACTTTCTTTTGGTTTGGGAGATCGCAACATTAGTTTGAGTGCTTTCTTGTGTTTTTTTGCATTGATTGAGTTATTCAATTTCGATTCCTACATTCACAATACTCAAGCTAATGTTTATTTTCTTTTTTTCATGTAATTATTACATTGTGTGCTTCATTTCATTGGAAAATCAACAAAAAAATTTATTTAGCATTCTTTCCTTTGCATCGAAAGTGAAAAGTTCTTTTGCATAGCTAGCATTTGATCATCTAGGAAAGAGTTTTTCATTTTCGTTTGATTGCATTAGATGCATTAGTGGATTTCTTCACATATTCTCATCATTTTCTATTGTTTGAAAGATCTCTATCCTTCCCGTAATTAGCATTCATTGAATGAAATATGGTGTTCTTTTGCATGTAGTTTCCATTTAGGAAATTTGAGATCCAAATTCGATAGGGCCTTGAAATTGAAACATAATCCAAGATCAACTTTAAAATTCATTCAATTAACCTAAGAAAGGATTGGAACCTAATGCAACATCTTTAGCGGTCTAGGCTAGAGACATGTTTCGGCATCTTAAAACCTAGTATCTTTTGTTTGCCATCTTTCTTTAGACAGCGCTAGTATGGACTTGTGCTCACCGTATCGCCAAGTATATAAAGGGAGACCCCTCTAGATTGCAATCCTTTTATCCATAGGAAGCTAAGTTTGCCGCCTTGTAACCGTGATACACAGAACACAACATTTGGGGAGACTACCTGCACGTACATTAAGTCCTTGGTCATTTCTCTTTCATTTGATCACCAAGGTGTATATGGCAGTTCACGGAAACTTGGTACACCCTCTTGCTTAGAGTACCTGAGTAGTCATTTTGATCTTTTCATGACTCCTTAAAAAGAGACGAGATCATCGAGCACTTGTCATTTCTCACTCGTTTAAAACTGAAAGTGACTAGAGTCATATTTTGTCTGTTTCTCGACTCTTAAAATACAAAACAGCGAAATCTAGTGTCAGTGTCATAAAAATTAATTGTCCATGATCACACGCCCGTTAAAAGTTTTATTACTTGCCTTATTTTTGTTATATTTTGATCCTGGAGCCTTCGATTGGTTATATTTTTTCTTTTTTGTTTTGAAATACATTCACAGTGGCAGAACCACCAATTTCATCGTCCTCACTACCTCCTAGTGGTGGTTCTTTTCCAGACGTTTCTTTTGAAACCCCTCAATCCACTAGGTCTGCTGAGTTTTCACAGCCTATTCTCCCATATGTCTTACCTCTTGCTATCCAATATCCCCCTGAAGAGTCAGTTGAGTTCAATTTCCCTCCTTCAGGTGCTTGGTATGGTTTTGGGGAAGAAGGAGAATTTCCTCCTCTTACATTGAGATCACCATTTTTAGTTTTTGTTGTACCTCCTATTCCCCCTAGTAGTCCTTTTGAAGATCTTACGCTAGAGTCAGACATGGATTCATATAGTCCTATTGGCAGTGAAGGAATTCTTATTTCTACAGGGGAATATCAACTTTTTCCTGAAGATCTCCCTTGTGTTTCTATTCAGCCGTCTCCACCATCGGTGTCACTTCCACTTGGATATAGGTCCTTGAGTTAGATTATGTCTGGTGTTGCATCCATAGCACAATTGAGTACATCAACTCCTCCTCGGAGTTCATTCCTTCCTTCGTTAGGTCTATCACCTTCAACATCTGATTCGTTGATTCGTGTTACATCAGTCCTAGTCAAACCTACTGTCTGTGCGGCTTCATCCACACCGGTTTTTGTGACTCAGTCATCAGGATATTTTCATACTCGTAGGTTTGTCGTACTTAATCCTATTTGGCCTATCAATCAGAGTCCGGGAAACCCACAAGCCCATGCTCCAGAGACTACACCAGCTAGTGAAGTTACAATTACACCTATCGTTTATACCTATACTTTTGATGAGCACATGTTGGACATTAACTCACGTTATGCTCCTTCTCCGGATGCTCAATATCATGCATCCTTGTCTATTTCTACTATGACTTCGACTGTTCCTGTGATTCCTGATGGCCTCACTTTTGAATAGTATTTTTTGGCTCTTCAACAACAAAAATATCAGGGTTTTCGGCCATCCCAAGTGCCTGTCAATCCTCCACATCATTATGATGTTGTTGGCAACCCTGTCTATTCATTTCTTGTTGATCCTTATCAGACCTTCACTCATTCAAGACCTTTGCTACAAGCACAACCCTCAGGCTTACAAGGACAACCCTTACAGGGACAACCTTTGGCTCAAGAGGGGAAATCCTTTGGTCCTCAGGGACAATCTTACGATCCACAAAGGAAATCCTCCATCCAACAAGGACAACCCATCGGTCCTTTAAGTCAGTTTCAATTGGGCACCTTGTATGTTGCCAGTAGGCCACAAGGACAACCTATTGCACAACAGCCGCAACCATACGTACAGCATGGTCAAAACTTTGTGCAACATGGAAAACCCTATGGTCCTCCTCCTGGTCAACCTGGTTATCAGGGACAACCTGGTCCATAACAACCATCGGCCCAACCTCTCCTACAAGGGCAACCTAGTGGCTATCATTATTCAGTTCAACTAGCTCAGTAGCTGGTTCCACCTACTCCCCAACCGGTTCAATCGGTTCAGCAGTCGGTTCATCCAACTCAGCTAGGTCTACCCACTTAGCAGCCCACTCAGCCTGCTCAGCAAGGTCCACCTGCTCAATCGCAAGGAGCTTATTACCCTCAAGGTCAATATCAGCCGGTGTATAGTGCGCCCCAAGTTTTTAACCCTCAAAATTAACCTTCATTGGTGTCTCAGTAACCTCAAAGCCATGCTTACATTCCGCAACAAACTCCATCTGTTGCTCAGCAGAGACCTCAATGGTCTACTCAGACTCAGTATCCTTATCCTCAATCCTAGTATCAACAAGATTATCTTGCTACTAAACCTTATGGTCAGAATCCTCTGGGAAAAAATATATGGGGGCAGAATTCCTCTTGAACTGGGTGGAATGTGAACATGGGTCCTTATCAGAGACCTCCAAAGACTCAATTACCATTTCTTGCTACATTGGAATTACTAGATGTGTCAAATTTAACGAACAATCCCATTCTTCATAACCCATATTGGCCTCCGGTTCTAACCAAGATTCCTGGTGATTATCCTAAATTTGAGGGCAAGTCTGATGGAGACCCCCAAGCGCATGTTATGACATACGACTTCTGGTGTTCCTCTAACTCTTGGGTTGATGATTCTATCTGACTCTGTCTTTTCCAGCGAACTCTTACTGGTGTCACTGCAAAGTGGTACATTGAGTTGTCTCATGGCACCTTCCAAGACTTCGATTCTTTAGCCATGGAATTCTTTACGCATTTTCAGTTACTGGTCTGCTATGAGACTGGAATGCACCTCCTCACATCATTGAAACAAGACCGAGCTACTCATATCTCGGATCATGTTCATAAGTGGTGATGTCGTCGTCTCATGATCAAATTTGAGATTCCTGATCAGCTTCAGACTCATTGGTTCACCACCTCCTTTGTCAATCAGTTTGTAAAAGACATAGCTATGGGGGCATGTGTAACCGAGGAACAAGCCATTTCTTATGCCTAGTACATTGATCTTCTGTACTCTCAATCTAGCGCATTGTATTGTATCTTTCCTGGTGATCCCTGACCCGGAACTTCTAAACCACCAGCGACTCCATCTGTCAATGGTATTATTGGTTCCATATCTCAGACTTATCAGAAGTATTCTTCTTCAAACTCTAGGAAGCCAACATCTACTTCTTCCAACAATATTGCTTCTCAGTCCACCTTGAATTCTCGTAAGCTCGTAGAAGTTAATGTCGTTCATGCCAATCCAGCGAGTAACACTTCTAAAGGTAAAATGAAGGGTAAAGGTAAGGCCAAAGCCGATACCCTAAAACAGGATTCTCAAAAACCTCATGCTGGTGATGGTTCTCAATGCAAGCTGAAGTACCCTTGTTTGATTTGTGATGAAGAGCACTTCACCAAGCACTGTCCTCGACGGTCTGAAGTGAGCCAGTTTCTCGAAGGCACTCAGGGAGTTACAGTTGTTCTTAAAGAATCTTTCCCATCTCATCAGACCCAGATGGTAGAGCAACCTCAGTCCTCTACCCCATTTGGCTTTCAGGTGTTCATGATGAACGGTTCTATATTCGTTTCTATTGCTACTTGATCAAAAGATTATACTAGATCATGTCAGGGAATGGGGAAGGAGATCACTGATCTTCCTCCTCCTCCACCTGTTTCGGGCCATCTTGAGATTGAAAGGCCCAATGTTGAATCTGTTGTATGGCCACCTTCAAAAGTTGTACTCCGCAAGTCTTCTTACAATCCTAATGCCCGTGCCGCTCAGCATTACAATATTGTTGAGGATTTGGCTCAGGTGTCGTCTACGATATCCGCATTAGAAGTACTTCAGAGTTATCTGTATCAACGAAAGGCTTTGTTGTCTATGATTGGTGGGATTGACCCTGCTGATACTATCCTTCTCTCTTTCGATTTAGATAATTTTGTTCCATGACTTCCGCATTAGATTGCGCTGATTATACAAGTTGTTATTAATTTTCTCGAAATTCATCGAGCATTTGTGGAAGAGGGTGCATCAACCTATGTCATGTCATATTATTGTTGGAAAGCTATTGGTTCTCTGGCCCTGAATTCATTACCAAATTCCCTTGAAGCATTTGATGGAAGGGAATCTAAGCCTTTAGGTGTTCTCACTAGTCTACCAATTACTTTGAAATGGAAGATAGTCAATGTCGAGGTAGAGGTAGTTGATACCAAACTCAATTATAATCTTCTCCTCATTCGCAGTTGGACTCATGCCATGTTGTGTGTTCCGTCCACTCTCTTTCGTGTTCTGAAATTTTCGCACGAAGGAAATATTGTTACTTTTGATCAATTTTCCTTCTTCAACTCTTCTTTCGAGCAAAACGTTCCATATGTGGATCAAATTCCTACTCCCTACAAGAGCATAGGGTCAGGCCTTTTCAAGGATCCTACCCTCATGGGTATTTTTACCCTTCCTCCACCAAACATTGTTTAGATCAATATGATCTCTCGCTCTGATGACCGATGGATTATTCCTTCACCTAAACAAATCGATTCTTTCAGAGATTTGATGTCGTTGAGTCCAATTTACATTGATTATTGTGAACTCATTGTGGCTTCAGAAACTTCGTCCTCTGATCATGCTCCTTTGAGTATATCTCTTGATATTTATTCTCAATCCCCCTGGCTTAGCATTGCAGATTCATCTGATCCTTTAAAAGAAGTGTTTCCATCCGATGAGGCCATCGTAGAAACTATGTCTCTCGAAGATCTGTCATGGGACAATGGTCATCATCGTTCCTCGTTCATGTCTGGCCTCGGGGCCATGTTTATGTGTCTTGAATGAATTGCATCTCAGGTTCCTTCGCCTCCACTTCAATTTCCTATTCTAACACATGATTTTTTTGCGGAAGGTAACTTGAGTAATATTACACAGATGATGCCTATTGACATTTCTGTGAAACTAGGAATTTTCGAGAACATACATATTGGGGTCACTTGTTCTTCTGATGAAGTACTAGTTTACACTAGCCTTTTCCACGAGTTTCGTGATGTCTTTGCATGGTACTATGAATAAATTCCTGGCACTGATCCTAGTATAGTGGTGCATGAAATTCCTACTTACCTGGGTTCAAAACCTGTTCGCCAACATCTTCGTCCTGTGCACCCTCGAAAAGATGTTTCCATTAAAGGTGAATTTGAAAAAATTCTCTTAGCTGGTTTCATTTATCCGATTCCCTTGACAGAATGGGTCTCTAATATTGTCCCTGTAGATAAGAAGCAGGGAACCATTTGGGTCTATGTTGATTATCGTGATATTAATCGAGCTTGTCCCAAGGATAATTATCCTACTAATTTTATCGATCAAATCATTGACGACTGTACTGGGAGTGAGATTTTTTTCCCTCATGGACAGTTTTTCTGGTTATAATCAGATTAATATTCTCCCAACTAATCAACATAAGACTGCCTTCATCTATCCTTGGGGTACTTTTGCATATAAGAAGCTACCTTTTGGCTTAAAGAATGTTGGGGCCACATTTTAGCGAGCGATGTCGTATGCTTTTCACGATATTCGTCACATCGTTCAACCTTATTTGAATGACCTTCTGGCTCATTCAGCTAAGTGTAGGGACCATCCTGGACCATCTTCGTCAGATTTTTCTTCATTGTCAATGCTACAACATTTGTCTTAATCTGCACAAGTGCCTCTTCTGCGTTGATTCTGGTAGACTCTTTGGGTTTATCATGTCCAAAGATGGAATTTGCCTCGATCCGCTCAAGGTTGAGGCTATCATCAATCTGCCATCTCCCTTTTCATTGCATCAGTTACAGAGTTTTCAAGGGAAGGCTAATTTTTATGTCATTTCATACCTAACTATGCAGAAGTGACTAAAGGATTCACACGATTATTGAAGCAGGGTGTCCCATTCTATTGGGATGAGATTGCTCAGAAATATTTTCATGCATTGAAGACGTTGCTTGTCAAAACTCCTCTGTTGCGTCCTCTGAACTATCATCGTGATTTTTCCCTCTATTTAGCTGCCTCTTTAAGTATGATTTCCATAGTTCTAGTACAAGACGATGATGACCGTAACGAGCATGTTATCTATTACTTATCTCGTAACCTTCTCAATCCTGAGACATGCTATGCACATGTTGAGAAGTAGCATTAGCAGTTCAGGAAGTTCATCGTTTTCGTCGTTATATTCTTTTTCGTATTGTAACTGTGATTTCTGATTGCAACCCTATGACCTATATATTGTCTCGCCAATTGCTGGGGGAAAATACTCGTAGTGGATTGTCATCCTCCAAGATTTCGATTTGGAATTCACTACTTCCAAGTCGAAGAAATCATTAGTATTTGCTGATTTGATCTATTCCCTCCCTTCAGACTCTGCTCCTTCTCATTTTGAGGAATACATTCCAGACGATACGCTTTCCTTGATTAGCACCCTCGATCCCTAGTATAGTGATATCATCGTCTATCTCCACACTTCTACTTTCAAATCTAAGTTGACGAAGGATGCCTGTCGACGCATATGGCATCAATCACAACCTTATCGTATAGTCAAAGATACATTATATCACGTCGAAGTGGATTCCATACTCCGCCGATGTTTGAATCTCGAGGAAGCTGAGAAAGTACTAAATGATTGTCACAGTGGCGCTTGTGGCGGTCACATGTATAGGTATGCCACTGCACAGAAAATTCTTTTTGTTGGTTATTTCTGACCTTCTATCTTCAAGGACTGCATTGTCGCGGCTCGTAAATGTCATGATTTCCATATCTATCAGTGAAATATGTGTGCGCTGCCTGTACCTCTCCATCCTGTCATTACCGTTGGTCCCTTTGTGAAGTGGGGCATCGATTTTATGACGTGTAACCCTCACTCAGCCTGTGGGCATGATTATATTATTGTAGCCATTGACTACTTCACCAAATGGGCCGAATCAATGCCTACACTTGCCGCCTATGGTAAGAAAACTCCTCAATTCATATTCAATCACATCATTGCCACGTTTGGTGTCCCTCAAGCCATTGTTACCGATCATGGTTTCCATTTTCAACATTATATGGTAGTGGAGTTGACTTCTAAGTTGGGTCTGCATCACGACAGCTCAACACCGTACTATCCTCAAGCCAATGGCTAGGTTGAAGCTGTAAACAAAGTTTTTTTCACCATCCTTCAACGTATGATTTGGATCCACAAATCCAATTGGAATCTCATGTTATTTTCTGCTCTATGGGCATACCGAACTTCAATTAATAATGCAATTGGATTCACTCCTTTTCAGTTGGTTTATTGTCTGGAAGCTACTCTTCCGATTGAGAGTGAAATACCTTTGCTCAAGTTGGCTGTTGAATTACTGCCAAATAATTCACCAGAAGAAGAGCGTCTCCTCTACTTAGAAAGGTTGAACAAAACTCACTGCTTTGATGCTCTGGTTATCGAAGCACAGAAGAAGCGGGTCAAATCTCATTTTGACCAATCAATTTCCCCTCGTTCCTTCGTTGAAGGAGACCTTGTCCTCCTGTACAACTAAGCTCATGGTAAGCGAGGCGTAGGAAAATTTCAACCCATGTGGCATGGGCCCTACATTATTAAAATTTTGTTGTAGAATGGGGCCTATGAGCTCATTGATTACGAAGGTCATCCTCTAGAACAACCCAGAAATGGGTTGTATCTCAAAAAATATTATGCACGAGTCATTCATGCATGACTAGTGTACATATGAGTTGTTTTTTTTTTTTTGTACATGTTTTGGTTTGGTGTGCTTTGTGACCATTTTACCTGCTTATTGGGTCTTGATTATTGTGTAGATGTCTATTACGCCTTATGTTAGTTTCACAGATGGTGCTTCCCACAGTACCAGGAATTTGTCTTCAGCAACCTGGGTAATTTATGATCCTGTTGGTGAGTTGATAGATCTGCAAGGTATTTGTGTAGGACGGACTACAAACAATGTCACTGAATATAGTGCTTTCCTTTAACTATTAACCAAGGAAATCAACCTTGACATACGTTCATTGCTTGTAAATCTAGATTCACAGCTTATCGTTCTTCATCTCAATGGTCATTATTCGGTCAGAAACCCGTACATTTTGAGATTGTATTTACATGTTCATTTGCTAGAAATACATTTTTATTTTATTACATATCAACATATTCCTAAGCGAATGAATGCATTAACGGATACAGTGGCTAACATTGTATTAGATAGACATTTGCGTAATCTATAAAATCATCATCATATGTAAAAGATCAATGTAGGAAAATATATATATATATATATGTGTGTGTGTGTATATATATGTGTGTGTGTGTGTGTGTATATATATATATATATATATATATATATATATATATATATACACACACACACACACACATATATATATACACAGACATATATATATATATATATATATATATATATATATATCGGATGTTTGCATCAGTGTGCATCATAAATTCAAAAAAAAATGTGTGTTTCTGTTACATCCTAAGACATCATGTCTCTCAAAATATACATATATAAAACCTAGGTGTATAATTGACATGATGCACATGGTAGCATGTCCCTGCCCATATGAGCCACCTCAGCAAGCAGTGAATTCGGTTTGGCACCCCTATGGTATGTCTCTGGTAAGCACAAGGAACATTGTCGAATCGTGCATATTCTGGGACTCCGCATGTGATTCCCTCCACGTTGCGCATGATCTCTTCCTCCTCGCCTCCCTCAAACTGAGGGTAAAAATCACGAGGGATACGTCTCACTATCGGAGACATGCCTGCGGGTCTCTCTGGGCCAACATCTGCAGGCGCGTGGCTTTAACGTTAAAAAAAAATCATAACACTCATGAAAATTAAAAATGATTCTTGCCCAAATCTTCATCCCAATCCTCTCCCTCTGGGAGTGGGAGGTCCAGATCACTAGTAAAATTTGTACCAGAGTAGGGCCAGTCCTCCATGACAATCAACTATCGGTGGAGCCAATCAAAGAACTTCAGTCTCCAGGACATCTGTTGGCTGCCCCCTGCCCTTGGCATCAGAGCCGCCCATTGGGCCATCTATGGTTCCCTCGTTGGTGGTGTCATAACTATGACCTCCTGACGTTGAAATATTGGTAGTCGTTCCAGGAATAAATATACCAGGATAGGACCATAACCAAATTTCTTCAATTTTGTCTTCTTCCACTTTGTCAGCTGGTGTTTCATATTGATTGTCACGGCCTCTGCCTAGTTGTAGATGTTTGGTGTCAAGCAATCCACAGCAGGAAGTAGCTGTGTCTTTGTTTCTTCGTGCAGTGCTTGTGATCCCACAACTCGTGTGATGGTATGTAGCACTACTTTTAGTGCTAATTCTGGGATATTTTGGATATCAACTTTCCCACTTCCTGATCCCTTTTGTGCCCCTCTTCATACCGTTTCAATCACCATGGACATGTTCTCCATGCAAGGTCGGGTGCAGGTTAAGATTGGTGTTGCTCCCCTCTGCGATAGTCCTGTTATGAAGTAGACATCATAAACATCAATCTTGAGTTCCTGATCTCGAAGGATAAACTTTTCCTGATCCTCATCCCATATGTTGATCAAATACTGTAACAGCTCTAGTTGAGCTCGGATACATAGTGTTAAGAAGAAATTTTTCAATCCACAGTCTCTAAGAGCTTCCATGCATCTCTCATTTTCCATGGCAAGCTCATATTCTTCGTTGTGTTCCCGTTCTTCCCCTTCAATCACCATTGTACCGCTTTATACCTGCAAACATGTTCATATGGACGGTATTAGCTGATTTAGAAGCTTGAATTTGTGAAAAATTGAGCCCTTAACTTACATTTTTTTAAATCAAACACGGTTTGCAGGGTTGGCGTGAATGTTTCTAAAACAGTCACGCCAATGGGCGTGCCCCAGTTCATAAAAATGAGCGATTGGCGCAAGTCCGTGCCCGAAACTCACGCCAATTGTCGTGCCCCAAAATTTGCATTTTCCTCCTCCTAAATCAAAATTAAGGGTTGCAGACAATAAAAGAGGAGTTAAATTGAAGGGAAGGATGTTGGCTCTTACCTGGAACTGACAAATTCAAGATTGTTCTGTCGGATCGTCCGCTATCGTCGCTGCAAGATCACGGTATAAAATGGGTAACTATTGCTCCACAAGAGGTAAAAAGTGAAAAGTAATTATTTTTAGTGTTTTTGGAATTTTATAAATTTTCAAAACCCTAATTAGGTTTTAAGATATATTTTTCGAATATTTTATTATATTATTTCGATAAATGGGTTTTACACGTATCTCTTGTGCAGTGACAGGTTTTCACGCATAGTGATGAAGTAATGAGTTGTATTTTATAGTTTTTCAGACTCAGTAAAAACACAAAGAAGTCACTACTGGAGTCATATTTCAGCTCTTTTCTGACTCCCTAAAATTGAAAAGATTGTCGAGACTCTTGTCTTTTTGAACTTGTTAAATGGTTGTGAAACGATATCTACCCAGTATACGTTTAACCCTTTTTCGGGCTGACATAGATTATTTAAAAAAAAGGAATACCTTAGCCTATCGCGACTAAGAGGTTCTCCCAGATATTATTTTCTACCCTTTTGGATCTGAGAGACTATTTATGTAAATGGACTTGCTGGAGTTTTATTTTCTACTTCTTTTCAAACTCTCTAACCATGAAAAGTTGCCGAGTTCTCCCTTTTTCAGACTTGTTAAAGCCTGATGGCATCGGACTTCGTCTCCATGATGTTACTCAAGTTCCTCCTTCCTAGGGCTCGTAAAATGTACTAGGTTGGATTTTTTCGAAGGAAAAACTTACATTACAAGCATATGCTACCCCATTCAAGCTTGTTTAAAAAAATAATTGGGGTACTCGCTAGAAATTGTGGGGGAAAATGGAACCATTTTTTAGTTATGTTGGCAGTATGTCACTCTTGAACATGGTACTTGTCTGCAGTCGTGTCGGGTTGGGGACCTCTCATTTCGTCATTTTTGCCTCCATGGGTTTGGGTAGTCTCTTTTGACCTCTCATTTTCTCTTTGCCATGTCATCATGACCTCAGATCCCTTGATGTCAAATACTTCTAAATCCAGTGTTGTGTCACTGATATGTTCAAGAGAAGTTTTCCTCTACATTTTTAAACCTCCCTCTAATTCTCTGTTGGTCTTGATTCACTATCATTATGTTCCTCTATCTCATGTCGATGATGTGGGAAACATTATGGCCCTCCTTTGACCAGGTCACTTCCTGTCGACTTCAGCTCATTATCCAGGAATTTGATCTAGAGACTCCCTTCTAGTACCTTGCAGCCTGCATGCCTCAATGGCAGGTTCTTTGCATTCAATGCAAGTTCCACATCATTGGCCTTCGATTGAGTGATTCTATAGGTGTTCGACGTCAGATCACTGTTAACATTCTGTGGATTGTACCTCTCGTGCCTTGAGTGCCATTGTCATTATTGGTGGTTTCTCTCGCGTCTGCTAACAACTTTCATCATTGGCTGGTAATCAGATGATTTTATTGCATGTTCGACTTCAGCTCATATATTCGCATGCTTGAATTTGTACTTTTTCAGGTTGAGATGGAGCGCAAGACCCTGGGTTTTGTCTGATAAAATCTAGGCTCCAGATTCTTATGGATTATCATGACTTATTTCATGAATCTTTTGATTGGATGACTGCGACCATACCTGAGTCTATTCATTGATCCTTACTACTGGATGGTTGCATCCATACCTAGGATCTTAGTTTTTCTGTACTCTATTATGGATGTTTGTGCCCATACCACATGTTCATGTATCAGAAATATTATTTGTATTTGTAATTGCAGGTTTTCTGATAGCGGTGTTTAGTTCGAACGCGTTCTCGTAAAGCATTTCTCCCCTGCCTCTCCCTCGGACCTCATGCTTTAGGGGGCATATGTTACAGAAAATTTTGTCACTATCCCTGCAATCCCCATCTCACACATTGGAGGGTCATTTCTGTGACTAATAAGAAGTGTCATGCCTTGCAAATACCATCATTGTATCCCTTTACATGAGAGTAATATTCCTTCTGTTGACAATTCCCTTAGCAGAGCTTTAGAAACCCTTGTTTTTGCCTTACCGCAAGTATCCAGTTTTTCCCTTGCACCAATGAGGAAGATTAACACTATGAACCATTCCAGTTGGTGCTCTATCCCAGTTAGCCACCCGCGCTGAGTTGTTTATGGAATTTTTTTTTAAAATAGAGGTGGAGATTCCACTCTGACAATTTCGAGGATGAGTCATTGGGATTGGTTGGACTAAATAACCATAGAATCGCTCCTTTAGTGTATAGTTTCCACCTCTTATGGGAACCTCCTAAAGGATAATCCTACCTTCCACCTTTGTAGGGATCCTAATCTCCTCCTTTTCCTCTATAAAAGGAAGCTATCTCTCCTTGCATAAGCTAGCTAAACATGGAGAAATGAGTACACTATAGCTAAATTGTTGAAGAGATAGAACAAGAAGGAACTTCATTGAGAGAGCTTAAGTCCATGCCCTCATCCCTTCCAAATCCCCTGACGAGTATCTGAGATTCTCTTTGGCTGAACCCCGCTGGAGGAAACTACGATGTCAAAGCTTTGGTTGTATCTCTTCCTTCAGTCAATAAATATATGTGACTATTGTTTGGTTCCCATTTTTCATTATGTCATTTGTTTAATGCAATATGCTTAGCCCTCTTTGACTAGCTAGTAGTTATGAATGAATTTATTATGTTGTATGATGTTCTTGCTTGCTGATCTATGTGCAGGTATCCAAGCATGACTGCATAAGGATCGTGACTTGCTAAGCTAGGAGCGAGAGGCCACCACCACTACAGCCACGAAGACATCATTAGACTCCAGATAGGTCAATCTACCATGTCCTCTTTTCATTTAGTAATTAGGAACCTACACTCTATCATGTCTCTTTGTTTCTAGACCCACTCTAGGGCTAGAGGGATCACCTTTGTCCGTAGAGGGGATTTACCTGCTTAACACTAAGACCGGTGCTTGGCACATTGCCTCGTTAAGATGTTCAAAGGCCTTAGTTGCTTCAGGACTCCATGAAAATGCATCTTTCTTCAATAATTTTGTTATAGGTGTTTCTATTCTCCCATAATTCTTAAGAAACTTTCGATAATACCATGTTAACCCGAGAAATCCTCGCAACTACTTTATGGTTGTGGGGACTTTCCATTCCTTAATGGATTAATTTTGTTAGGGTCTACATTAACACCCTCCTAAGATACAATATGACCCAAATATTCCACATTTGGAGTTTTTTTCATATTATTGTTTCTCTTCCAATAGTTTGAGCACCTTGTCAACATGTTGAACATGATCCTTCCAAGACCTATTGTAGATTAGTGTATCATCAAAAAATACTAACACAAATTTTCTAAGGGTTTGAAAATGGAATTCATCAACCCTTTAAATGTAGAAGGTGCATTGGTAAGGCCAAATGGTATGACCAAATATTCATGATGACCCTCATGAGTTCGAAAATTTTTTTTTCAGAATGTCTTCAGTCTTCATTCTAATTTGATGATATCCTAAAGGGAGATCCAACTTGGTGAGATGAATTTCTCCATGTAATTCATAAAATAATTCATCAATCACTGGAATGGGAAATTTATTTTTAATAGTGAGCTTATTGAGCTCCCTATAATCTAGACACATGCACCATGATCCATACTACATTAAATTTCACCAATACTACATTAAATTTCCCTCTTTTAAACATAGATATCTGTAGGCCTGATTTTTGGAGGAACACTTACTGGAATCAAATGAATAGCATCATCATGATCATGAATAGGTGGGAGTCCTTTGGGAGTTTCAAACACCTTGGAATGATTGTCCAAGGCTTTTTGGAGATCTGAAGAAACATGTGATTTTGATGTTGGAACTTCTAGTGAGCATAACTGTGTAATGACACCTTGTTGTTCTTTCTTCAGAAGCTTTGTCATGACATTAGAGCTTATTATATTTCCCGGCTTCCCTATGATACCGTGTAATTCAACCTCGTTTCCTTCCGAAAAAAAAAAATCAAGAAAAGTTCTTGAAAATTAAAATCTATCATCCCCAAATATTGTAACCATTGTACTCTTTAGTACAACATCAACACCACCCACTGGAATGGAAAGAATTGGAACATTCAATATATATTCCCCCATGGTTAGCTTCATATTATGGCACTTTCCAGAGAAATTTATAGTTCCTTCGTTTTCCACCATCACTTGACACTCTGGAAATGAGTATAGGAATAAATTCAATTCCTTGGCTACCTTACAATGAATAAAATTATGGGTACTACCCCAATCAGTAAGCACTATTACATTTTTCTTCTTGATAAGTCATTCTATTTTGAGAGTTTGAGGAGTGGTAGTTCTTTCCAATGCATTACAAGATATGGTTGGATTCATTTCTTCTTCCTTTGGGGTTGGGTCCTGGTGTATATACTCTTCTTTTGAAGTTTATTATTCCTTTTCTTTCTCCTCTTCACAATCTATGTAAAATAATTTCTTCTCAACACAGTTATGAACTTTAGTGTATTTTCTATCACAATTATAACAAAGGCCTTTTGATTTTTTTTCTTCCAGTTGTTGTTGTGTCAACATTGTAGGTTGTGAAAGTCTAGGAGTAGCAACACTTCCATCTTTATAGAGTGGTAGGCTTCCTTATCGCCATAAATTTTCTTTCAATTTTCCTTGCCAACTTGAATGCCTTCTCGAATGTATCAGGTTCCCAAAGGTGAAACTCATGTTGGATTCTATCCTTTAGAGTCTCTATGAAGACATCAATCCTATGTTTCTCTGGAATATTATTTACCATTATATTCAATTTTTGGAAGTCCTCAATGTGCTCCATCATTGATCCATTTTGTTTGAGATTTATCAATTGGCTAAAGAAGGTGTTTCTCTTTCTATCCTCATAATGTGTTATCATTTCCTCCCTAAAACTTGACCAAGTGACCACTGGTTTACAAAAAAAAATCCATTGGTACCATACAAACTGATTTTGTTCTAAATATAAAGTTGAAATGTTTACCTTTTTAGTGTTTTGTGTATTATGGAGCTCAAAGTATTGCCACATTTGTAGTATCAAAGTTATCAGATCCTTGCCATAAAACTTCCTCATATCTATATTTGGAATATTGTGGGTCTCAAATCCAACATTATATTCTATGAAATCATGATTAAAATTTCTTTTGTTCTCATCATGAGTTTCCTCTACTACTTTTTCGCCATTAGGAAGCTTTGCTTGTAGCAACTTTGCCAAACCTTCCTTTAAACCTTCCATGTTTTTCTTCAAATCTTCCACGTTTTCTTTTATACCATCCACCTTAGCTTCCATGCCATTCTTAAAACCATCGATATTATCGTCCACACCTTTCTTCAAACCATCTATCTTAGATTCCACTCCTTTCTTCAAACCCTCCATCTTAGCTTCCATTTTTCCTTCTATACCATATGTTGTAGCTCCTAGAGATAGCGTCGAGTTGCAAAATAACATTGCCTAGGACATCTTAAAATCAGAGGTTAAGTGTAGATAACTGTATAAATTCCTCTGACAGAATATGAATCAAGAGAATAATGGTTTTAGTGGTTCTAGGATGGAGAGGACCTTGGAGTCGATTCATGTGAATTCCCCAAACAGTGTGAGGGCTCAGGATACTGTGATACTAATGAATTTTAGATTGTCCAAGTCTAAAACAATGAGCAGAATCTTTAAAAATATGCAGGGGGCTTTGAGAAAGAACTGAGAAGGAACCCACCAAAGACAGGCTTAAGAAGACTAAGAATATGTCCCACGTGAACTCAGAGGAAATGGATATGATTGAGATATGGACAACAAAAAAGGTTCATGGAGCGCGAATTAAGGGAGTGTAGCAAGCTTAATACATGAGCATTAACACCTAAGCATTATGAAAACATGAATTCATTAATAAAATTGCAGACTACCAACAGCTACATTACATGGACCTTCAAAGAAGCATAGCATGGCAGATGATTATACATAAAAAGGAGATTACTGATAACAGAGGAAAACATATACATACCACTCATTTCTCCATCTGGAATCCAAATAACAGCGCTGTATCATACTAAGTTCAAACATCTCTTCCAAATATGTATCTCAAAGCACAGGGAACACATTCATACAAAACTACAGCAAAATTCTTCCAAAATTCTAGAACCCTACTTTCATCTTAGAACTTACTATATATAGAGTTTCCCTGGAGGGTCTACGATACTTGATCATTTATGATTGACCCATATCTATGAAATCAAAATATGCTACCTAACTTGCAGAGCGTACACTGAGAAATTACTTCTGTACTAAGAGAATTAAAATAGGAATCGGGTGAAATTGAAATTTAACCAACAAAATCATCAAAATTAAACCAAAGACAGAAGGGATACAATCGTCCATTGAGGCTAATAATGGGATCCTTCAATACAGTATGGCGAGGAGAGGTCGTAGGTGTAGAGGTTGGCTATCATTTTACGATTCCATCTATTTCCTACAGACCTCCACTCCCTCAGTTTGGTGATTTCCAGTTAATCCATTATGAAGGGACCGGTCATACTGAGCACACCTTGTTCTTTAGTGGAGATCTCCTGAGCAGGCTGCATAAACCACAATTTTATGTTCTGCCTCAAAATCCCATCTGGCGTTTTAAATTGCAAAAAAACGGGAATAAGATTTTAGAGGGGGTCTCAAGTGGTAAGTGGTATCGGAGAAGGGGGGTGCGAAATGACGAGACGAAACCACGTGGAGGAGTGGGTGGTAATGGATACCACCCATTTCAGACCCACTTCCCATGGTTAAATTTTGAAAGCTGCGGGGGGTGCGAAATGAAACAAGGACCGTCGGATGCATTGGGGTGAAGTCGAGGTGACAGAGGGATGCGGAGGGCTTAGAGGTGATGAGATGTGTGACAACGAATGAGAACGACAGGAGTGATGGTGGGGCCCAACCACATCACAATCGCAACTCTTTACCATGAAGCAGTAAAGGTAGGCTCCAAAATGTGAGTTGTGCGAAGTACGGGGAGAAGGTAAGTGACGTGGAGGGAAGGTGGGACCAGGCTACATCGGTAATCGCAAACATTAAGTTTTAGTTATAAGAAGTGGGGGTTTAAAATCTAAAACTTGTGAACTGTAGGGAGAAGGTACCCACCCGCATCGCTCATGGTAGAATTTAACATGTGGGAAATAAGGTAACCTCTTAAAACTACGAAGTGTGATTTGCGCTGATCTGAGGATGATGTGTCAGGGAGAAGTGGAGCCCATTGTAATCGGTGGGGTTTATCAATCGACAAATGTTTTATGTGGTAAGGAAAATATTTATGATGTTTTATATGATATGTGATATGTATTGCAAACGAATGTGAAGTGGGGGGTCAAGCTGCTATGGTGGGCCAATCGTCGCATTGCAAGTTAAAAAAATATATTGCGGGCATTTCAAAGGTAAGTTTAAACAAATGCGATGCAATACATCGCAAGTCGGTGATTGCGGTTTTTAATTTTTAGTTGCGATGTGAAAGGTTTATAATATGTTATTTGGGATGGAGGGTGGGGAAGAAAGGGTGACGTTGAGGGATGGTCCCACTTTAATTGCAATCGGGGAATAAGGAAGCGGATGGTAAATGAAACAAATGATATAATGGCAAAAGAAGGAAAAGTAGAAAAATGAGGTAGAAAGGAAAAAAAATGTAAGGTTTAGTGATTTTCAAGGGAAATGGGATGAAAAAGGGGGGTAGCGAGTGGCTGGGTCCCACTGCCATCTCACATCGCACTTTAGCATTTTTACCTTTTACCCTTTGCACCTATCTTGCAACACTTGCACTCTGCGACTGTGATTTTAATCTTTGTTGTTGACCGATGCTTGGATCAACGGTCCTCACTGCTCCCCTTGCTGTGGTTTGCAGATCTAGTATCTTTAGTTGCACCTGTCCATTTCTTATTTTCTCGTGGAATACTTGCCCCGCACTCACGACTAGATCTACTTTAGTATTCACGATTTGACCTGAACGCATGCACGAATTGACCCAACCTCGCTCAGGACTTCGACCTTGCTATTTTTTCTATCTTAACTGTTTCTCTACTGCCTTTGTCTTGTGATTTCCTTATAGGGACCACTTCTCCATGTTATGTGTGGTCACAGGCCAGCACCATCCATCTTAGCTTCCATGCCATTCTACAAACCATCCATCTTAGCCTCCACACATTTCTTCAAACTATCCATATTAACTTTGACGTCTTTCCGTTATGAAACCAACTCCAAAAATAGAGGAAAAGAGATATCAATGCCTTAGAAATAAGCCACTTCGAGGGGGAAACCTCCTTTATATTACATGAATGAACAATTCTTTGATGATACAAATGACAAAACCTCTTTCTATATATAGAATTCCATGGGGTCACAATATAATCCTAGCTGACCTAACAATAATAATTTAAGGGCACAATAACAACAATATGGGGTTTACAGGGGTACAACAACAACAATAATGGGGCTACACTAACAATAATAAGGGACTACACTAGTAATATGGGGACCTAACATGCCCCTCTCCTTCAAAAAGTGTTGACCTCAATGCTTGAGTAGCTTTGGATGCTTCTGTATAAAATTCTCATCCTCACATGTAGAATCTTCAGTGGGTAAGTTCTTCCACTTGATGAGATGATCTGAAATTGATCAATTTCGTAGCTGTCGAGTTCTTGTTTCAATGATTGCTTTAGGTTCCAATATGATTTTTCCTTCCTCATCAAGTTTTGGCAATATTGTTTTAATTGGAGGTTTGTCACCTATAACCTTCATTAAGCATGAAACGTGGCAAACTGGATGCACTAGCGAAGAAGCAGGAAGCCCTAATTTGTATGCCATAGTTCCAATCTTTTACAACACCTTGTAAGGACCATAGTACTTTGGAGATCATTTATTATCCTTCTTAGCTTGCTTGAGGGACATTCTTCTACATCAAAAATTCTCTCATTGCGATGTTGATCTGCCTATTGTTTCATTTGATTTTGTGCCAAATTTAGGTTATCCTTTAAGAGTTGGAGAACTTGTTGTTGATGCTCAATGTGATCTTCCAATTCTTGAACCTTAGAATTTTCTCTTAAAGATGATGTGATGGACGGTGGATAATATCTATAAAGTTCCTTAAATGGGGTCATTTTTGCTGTAGTATGGAAGGAAGTGTTATACCAACATTTGGCCAGAGGTAACCACTCGATCCATTGTGTTTTTTTATCAGATACAAAAAAATGCAGATATCCTTCCAAACATTTGTTCACTATCTCAGTTTGACCATTGAATTGAGGATGATAAGATGAGCTATGAGCTAGTTGAGTACCCAAAAAAGAAAATAATTTCGTCGAAAAAATTCCAGTAAAAATGGGATCTATGTCGCTTACAATAATCTTTGGGTTTCTGTGTAGCTTTTGAATTGTTTCCATAAATGCAGTAGAAAATGTACTTTCTTTAAATGGAAGAGGTAATGCACAAAAGTGTGCATACTTGGTATGTCTATCAACTACCACCATGATGACACTCTTTCCTTCAAAATTAGGTAAACCTGTGATAAAATCCATTGAAATATCCTTCCAACGTTGACTTGGAATGGATAAAGGTTTTAGAAGACCTGACGTCTTAATTGTCTCAACTTGATTTTGGTGGAAAACCAAAAATTCTACCACAAAATTTTGAATATCAGATTTAAGGCCATCCCAAAAAAAATATTTCTTCACCCTGTGGTAAGTTTTTAAAAATCCCGAGTGTCCTCCTAAATGGGAAGTGTGGAATTCCAAAAGAATCTTTTGCTTTTGTTGAGAATTCTTATAAATATATAAGCGATATTTGTACCATGACGAATATTTTTTCCAACTAAATGTATCAGATGCACTAAGATCTTGATGCAAGTTTTGAATGAGTGTCCACACTTCTTCCTTCTTCTTCCATTCATCTTTTTCTTTAGTTATCCAATCTGGTTGGATAATAGAAATGGCACAAAGTGATGCTTCCACCTCTTCATTATTTCTTGAGAGTGCATCTGCAACAAAATTTAGCTTCCCTTTTTTGTAAATGATTTCAAAGTCATAACCCAATGTCTTCTGAAGATAGTCTTTTTTCCAAGTGTTTAAGACTATCATGATCATTTTTTACCTTGAAGTGTCTTCCCATTAGGTAAGGTTTCCATTTATTTAGTCCATGTAGTATTGCCAACATTTCCTTCTCATAAATAGCTTTCTGTAAATACTTTCCTTTGATTGGAAAAATTTCAAAAGCAATGGGTCTTTGTAATATCCCAAAATGGGGACTGCAACAATATGTAAAAGTTATGCAGGAAAAATAATGCAGATCATCTAGATTATAGCAGGAGGCCAATATGGAGACTCTTATTTAACATTTACAATAGAAAATCAGATGTAAAATGAGGCCCATAAGATTTACAATAGGAAATAGGAGACTCCAATAGAATAAAATCCTCAAAATGATGTGTTGCAACCATGTATTAAGACTCAAAAAGGCTTGACAACATTATTTTATTGGCTGCAACAGCTATAGATTACACTTTAGATCTAGAGTAGATATGTGCATGAAAATTTAGATCCATATCAGATCCATACACTAGAAAGGCTCTTCTTCAATATCCCCTTGGGGTTTTCAGCAATACATGAAGTACAAGGAGTAGATCTAAGATCTAATGCTGTAGATCTGCAGAAATATTTAGAGATTCATAACATTCAAATCTAATCTGATATATGTAGTATGATGATCCCCTCCAATGGATCTCAAATGTGAAGGGCAGATCCCCAACACATGAAAACCACTCCTCCAAAAAGTGTGCCAAAAGACCCTGCAACAGTACCCACACAAATAACGCAGTTATAGAAGCAAGACTATGTTGTAGGGTTTAATATATGTTTGGCCACATGCCAAGATCTAAAACTGGTGATCAAGATGTTCAATACTCTCTTGCCAATGGAATATAAGACTTCTCCACTGAAAAGGAGCACTGAAATGGTCTAGATCTGAGTAGATCTAGCCTCCACTTGTTGCAGCTTTCAAAGACAACAAAACCCTCAATAGGATCTGCATTGTAGTTGGAAGAAGAAGCTTGGCCTCAAGTCAGAGAGTGGACTATGAAATACAAACTTTCCCGAGAGCTACTAAATGGGAAGAGGTGGGATTATCGATCAGGAACACCCAATACTAAACAACATTTGAAATCTAGGCTAAATAGCCAAAGAAATATTGTTTTCCTCTTTAATATGTTCAAACACGTTAGTTGCTTCAGGATTCCATGAAAATGCATCTCTCTTCAATAATGGTGTTATAGGTGTTACTATTCTCCCATAATTCTAAAAAAACTTGCGATAATACCATGTTAACTCGAGAAATCCTTGCAATTTCTTTATGTTTGTGGGGACTTTCCATTCCTTAATGGCTTTAATTTTTTTAGGGTCTACCTTAACACCCTCGTGAGATACAATATGACTCAGATATTCCACCTCTTGTACTCCAAAGAAACATTTGGAGGTTTTTGCATATAATTGTTTCTCCTCCAACAGTTTGATCACCCTGTCAACATGTTGAACATCATCCTTCCAAGACCTATTGTAGATTAGTATATCATAAAAAAATACTAACACAAATTTTCCAAGGAAGGGTTTGAAAATTGAATTCATCAACCCTTGAAATGTAGAAGGTGCATTGGTAAGGCCAAAATACATGACCAAAAATTCATAATAACCCTCATGTGTTCGAAATGTTATTTTCGGAATATCTTTAGTCTTCATTCTAATTTGATGATATCTTGAACGAATATCCAACTTGGTAAAATAAATTTCTCCATGTAATTCATCCAATAATTCATCAATCACAGGAATGAGAAATTTATCTTTAATAGTGAGCTTATTGAGCTCCCTATAATCCGAACACATGTGCCATGATCCATCCCTCTTGTCCACCAATACTAATGGAGTAGAGAAAGAACTTTGACTAGGTTGAATTATATGAGCCTCTAGCATTTATGCAATCATACGTTCAATTTCACTATTTTAGACATAAGGATATCTATAAGGCCTGATGTTTCAAGGAAAACTTCCTGGAATAAAATTAATAGCATGATCATGATCACGAATAAGTGGGAGTCATTTGGGAGTTTCAAACACCTTGGAATGATTGTCCAAGTCTTTTTGTAGATCTAGAGAGATAGATGATTTTGATGTTGGAACTTCTAGTGAGCATATTTGTGAAATTATGCCTCGTTGTTCTTTCTTCGGAAGATTTTTCATGACATTAGAGCTTATTATCTTTCTCGGCTTCCCTGCGATACCTCATAATTCGAATTCCTTTCCTTCCAAAAACAAAATCAAGAAAATTTCTTGAAAATTAAAAGCTATTGTCCCCAAAGATTACAACCATTGTACTCCTCGTATGAAATCAACACCTCCCATTGGAATGGAAATAATTATACTATTCAATACATATTCCCCCATGGTTAGCTTGATATTATGGCATTTTCCAGAGAAATTTATAGTTCCTCCATTTGCAACCATCACTTGACATTCTGGTGCTGGGTATAGGAAGCAATTCAATTCCTTGGCTACCTTACAATGAATAAAATTATGGATACTACCTGAATAAATCAACACTATTACCTTTTTCTTCTTGATATGTCCTTCTATCTTGAGAGTTTGAGGAGTGATAATTCCTTCCAATGCATTACACGATATGGTCAGACTCATTTATTCTTTCTCTACAGTTGGTTCCTTGTGTATATCCTCTTCTTCTGAAGTTTATTGTTCATTTTCTTCCTCCTCTTCACAATATATGTAAAATATTTTTTTCTCAGCACACTTATGACCTTTAGTGTATTTTCTATCACAACTATAACAAATCCCTTTTTCTCTTTTTTCTTCCAGTTGTTGTGGTGTCAACCTTGTAGGTTGTGGAAGTCTAGGAGTAGCAACACTTCCATATTTATAGATGTGAGTGGTAGGCTTCCTTGTCACCCTAATTTAACATTTTTTTCTTGCCAACTTGAATGCCTTCTCCAACGAATCAGGTTCCCAAAGGCGAACCTCATATTGGATGTTATCCTTTAAAGTCCATATGAAGACATTAATATAGTGTTCCTATGGAATATTAGTTACCCTTATATTCAATTTTTGGAAGTCCTCAATGTGCTCCACCACTAAACCCTTTTGTTTGAGATTTATCATTTGGATAAAGAAGGGTTTTCTCTTTGTATCCTCATAATGTGCTATCATTTCCTCCGTAAAAATTGACCAAGTGACAATTTTTTTACAGGAGCAAAGCCATCGATACCATACAAATGTATTTTTTTCTAAATATAAAGTTGAAATGCATACCTTTTGTGCGCTTTGCACATTATTGAGATCAAAATATTGATCCATCTATAGTATCCATGTTATGGGATCCTTGCCATCAAACTTCCTCATATTGATTTTTGGAGTATGGTGGGTCTTCCATCCAACATTCGAGTTTATGAAATCATGATTAAGATTCATTTTGTTCTCATAATGAGTTTCCTCTCTTATCTCTTTTCCATTAGGAATCATTTCTTGTATCAACTTTGTCAAACCTTCCTTCAAAACTTCCATGTATTCCTTCAAACCTTCCATTTTTTCTTCCATGTCTTCCATGCCATTCTTCAAACCATCCATCTTGTCTTCCACACCTTTCTTCAACCCATTGATATAGCTTCCATGTCTTTCTTCAAACCATCCATATTAACTTCCATGCCCTTCTTCAAACCATCCATCGTAGGTTCCACGCCTTTCTTCAAAACTTTCATTTCATTTTTTTTCTCTTTGCGAGAGAGAAATTTGGTGCACTTACTCTTATAATTTTGATATATCATGTTGCACTTCTTCATCTTCATGATTCATAGTAGAGTATTCTAATGGATTAATGGGTGTTGAATTCTTTTTAGGGGGAATTTTAGAACCTGATACTAATATCTATGCTTCAATATGCCCTTGGAATCACTTCAAACTGATTTTTCAAACAAGAATTATGTAATTTAAAAAAAAAATACACACCTTTTTCTCGCTTTTGAGGAGCTCTATATTGAAACTAAATTATCTATATGATTTCAGATCTTGAATATCTAAAATTTGGTCCTGTAGTAGCCCTCCTAATTTTCTTTCGAACGACACAACTCTGACCTGATTTGTATGTTTCAAGGAAAAGTTATGCCTAATCTCCCACAATGACCTAATTATGGACTGGTTCAGTAGAGATAAATTCTATGGAATGCGACGTGTCACTGTTTCCTCCTTCAGCTCTGAAATTTTTACAAAGGAAACTACAGTCTATGTACTTTCGGCCACTTTTTACATAATTCCAATCTGATGCTTAGAGTGAGATTTATGACGATTTTCCCAAGGTCACCACTTTTAGATGAAATTCAGGAGCCTGCAAAAACCCTACCTAGCACAAATCATATCTCTAAACATATTGCAAACCAAGATCTGAAATTCTTACACAAATTTCCTTAGAATTTGGGCTTCGTGTGATAAAATTTTCAGCTTTTGAACCTTCGTAGAACAAAATTTATAGGGAAAATTCGATGATGACCTGTTTGGAGTAGTGAAACCCTAGAATCCAAAGCTCTGATACCAAATGTTATGAAAAAACTCCAAAAATAGAAGAAAAGAGAGATATACGCCTTATAAATAAGCCACTTCGAGGGGGCAACCTCCTTTACATTACATAAATGAACAATTCTTCGATTATACAATTGACAAAACTTCCTTCTATATATAGGAGTTCATGGGGTCACAATATAATCCTAGCCGACCTAACAATAATAATGTAAGGGCATAATAACAATAATATGGGGGTTACAGGGTTACAAAAATTTTAAAAAGGGGGCTACACTAAAAATAATAAGGGACAACACTAGTAATATAGGGACCTAACACTTTCTTCAAACCAACCATCTTAGCTTCCATTTCAATTTTTGTTACTCTTTGCGAGAGTGAAATTTATTTCACTTGTTCTTCTAATTTTGATATATCATAGTAGAGCCTTCTGAGGGATTAATGGCTATTGAATTATTTTTAGGGGCCATTTTAGAACCCAATATTGATACCTCTGCTTCAATATGCCCTTGAAATCCTTTTAAACTGATTTTTCAAACAAGACTTATGCAATTTAAAAAAAAAATACACACATTTTTCTTGCTTTTGAGGAGCTCGATATTGAATCTGATTTATCTCTATGATTTAGGATCCCCAAGATTTTATATTTGGTCCTTTATTAACCCTCTAAATCTTCTTTCCAATGCCAGAGGTCTAACCTGATTTGGATTCTTCAAGACAAAGTTATGCCCAATCTCCCACAATGACCTAACTATGGACGGGTTTAGTAGAGAAAACTTGTACGGTGTGCCACGTGTCATTGTTTCCTCCTTCGGATCTAAAATTGATATACAAGAAACTGTAGTCGGTGTAATTTTTATCACTTTTTACAGAATTCCAATCTGATGCTCAAAGAGAGAGTTATGATGATTTTCCCAAGCTCACCTATTTGAGATGAAATTTGAGAGCCTGAAAAAACCCTAACTTCCATATATCATATATCTGAAAATATTGTGAACCATGATATGAAATTTTTACACAAAGTTCCTCAGGATTTCTTGGAAAATGTGTTTTTCTTTTAGTGTCTGAAACTTCATAGAAAAAACGTTATAGCAAAAATTCCACGATGACCTATTTGAAGTAGTGAAACCGTAGAATCCAAAGCTCTGATAAAAAATGTTATGAAACCAGCTCACAAAATAGAAGAAAATATATATCAATGCCTCAAAAATCAGCCTCTTCGAGGGGGAAACCTACTTTACATTACATAAATGAACAATTCTTGGATGACACAAATGGAAAAACCTCCTTTCTACATATAGGAGTCCAAGGGGTCACAATATAATCCTAGCCGACCTAACAATAACAATGTAACGGCACAACAATAACAATAGTGGGCTATTATGGGGCACAATAATAAAAATATGGGGACTACATGGGTACAACAATAATAATAAGGGGGCTACACTAACAATAATAAGGGACTACACTAGTAATATAGGGCCCTAAGAGATATATTGAGCTCTATGTATCTCCAAATGGTGTTCTTCTAGATCATCTTCATCTCCATATATTCCTTTTAATGTAGTCCATATTTCATGTGGAAATTCAAAATCGATGATCTGATAAAGAATATCACGAGACACAGATAGATGCAATCTTTCGTGAGCCATGTGAGATATGTTAAGTCAATCGAACTTCTCATCCTTTGACATTGGTTCCATCTCAATTCCCATGACTAGATGGTACTAGCCTTTTCTCCTACTATGAAGCAAAATCATCACCTTCCATTCATAGTAATTGTATGGAGTGAGAATGGTGAAAGCTAGGAATTTCATTCTTTCACTAACTAACTCTCTAGTATTTTTCAACACTTTTAATTTGTGGATAATTCTTCCACTTTCAATCTCCCAATAGTTTCCATTACTTTGATATTCAAACCTGTAAAAAATTGTTCATGCACCTTCTCCAAGCCCCTCATCACTCTGATACCATGTTAAATTATTAGAGTCTACACAGGTAAGGACCTAACTAGAGAATAATTGCATAAATTTGCAACAATTGAGAAAAAAAATTGGAAGAGAGAATGAATCTGTATATTCAACTGTGATGAAAGAATCAATGTATAAATCAAATAAGTTAAGCTTAACTGCATGCAAACATTAGAGCTAACTAAAGTGATATGCAATGTTCATATTCACCACTTAAATGCATACAACCATTAGAGCTAACTAAAGTTATATGTTATTTAATGTTCATGTACATCAATAAAATAAACAAAGTTTGTGAATGGGAAGCTTCACATTTATCAAATTAGCTAAAATCGTAGTTTCAGAATCCTATACAATTTTATGACAATGATGTCAAACCATTTTTGGAATAAAACTTGCACACATATCATGACATTGTGCTTCCATATCTTATTAATAATTGATATGGATTTATGGCATTGGGCGCATGCTTAACTTTGGGTTTCTATCAATGGATCCTTCTCATCTCTATAAATTCAAATATTGGCATTGACTCACCATCCCCCTCCTGGTTAGCTGTAGCAATTAATTCACAAAAGTTGGGATGCCAAAGCTATCATGATCTCTTAATTCTACTTGGTGATTCTTTTTTAATAAATTAGGAATTAGGATCGTAGATTAGACAGATTGTGTTAGTAAATCAACTCCTCATACTCTTGTTGGGTGGATTTACTAACAGTATTCACAATTTTTCGTCGCTCCACTCTGGATCTTCTTTCTACCTAGTCCACTTGCTTGAATTTATTACCTACTTTGCTTGCTCCACTTGCTTTAATTCATGAATATTACCTTCAGGTCTTCTTTAGGCATACTTAATACGAAGACACAAAAATGAGCACTAAGGATTAAATTGATTCAATGTGGCTTTGATTCCTTATTATGACAAATTCAATGTTGAATAAGTAGTATTCAATTCAAACATTCATTTGTGTTGACAAAAAATAATGTTATTTTGATGGTGGTATGTATTATAATACATATGTGCACGAATCATTACACCTTGAATTTTTATGGCAAAATATTCTAGTAATTTATATTTCTTTTATTAAAAACCGCACTGTTGGAAGTTTTAAATAGTTATTTTTTTTACTAAACATAGTAGGGATATCCGTAAAATAATACTATATTTTGATTCTCTAGAAATAAAATACAAGAGATGAAAGAATAAATAGTCTTATTCAAATCTCTCTATGTGATTCATATATAGACTATAAGTAAATGGTCCAATTGAGTCTAAATAACCTGAGTCTTTAAAAATGTTTATATCTTCTATATAAAGTGTGATATTTGTGGATCATGTCCATATATATATGTGTGTGTGTATGTGTGTTCAAGTATACATGGATTTCTAACAGGGAAAATTTCAAAGATGGAAGCTTATCTTAAAGTTTTGCAAGTTTGAGGAATCTTACTAATCCTCAATATCCAAATTTTAAAATGTTTAATGATAATTTTATAAATATTTTTAAATTTCTAATTATTTTATATTATATAATATATAATATTAATGATTTTTATATTTTCAATATAAAATATGATATTAGTGGATCATGTGTGTGTGTGTATATATATATATAGGAGTTGTCTTTAGTGCGACATTTTGAAGTTTCAGTTGTCGGAATCCGGTGAAATTTTTTGAGGTAAAATCTTGGTTTTTGTTATTCAAACTAGTTTTTTGACTCTATATATGGATTCAGCACCCTCAAAAACCTTTAGGGCACTTCGATTGTGCAAAGTTAGCAATCAAACTTCTCATTTCAATAAATTCCTGCCTCAATTTAGAGAAATTACACCGTAAAAAGTCACCGTAAAAGCCTTCAAAAAGTTGCACTAAAGACTACTCATGTATATATATATATATGGATTTCTATTATTTAATATGAAAATAATCTTTTTTATTTGAAATCTCCATAGGTTAATAAACTAAAAAGTGTGATATGTGCATTAAAAATATATATTTTTAATATGAAAATAAGATTCTTTATTTGAAGTCTCCATAGGTTGATAAAGTAGAAAGTGTGATATGTGAATTAATTTTTTTTAATTAAAAATAATAATTTTGACTTTGTCAATATTGAAAAAATAAAATAAAATTAATAGTTCAGATTGTAACCTTTCATCATATTTAAAAAATAATAATTTTGACTTGTCCATGTTGAAAAAATAAAGTAAAATTAACACTTCAGATTTGCACCATTTCTTCAAATTTATTCTATAATGCATCCATAATTATTATTTCTTTGAAAAATCCGAAACTGTGAGATGTAATGGTCACTGCCAGATATTTTTCACGAGTGGCCAGAATGGCTTGACGTCACAATCACAACAGTGGCTTTCCGGCCGAACTTTAGAAGCTTCGATGATTTAACAGCTGGATTCGAGAGAAAAGAAGAAAACAAATTTTGCACCAACTTCGATAAAGATTTTATTTGACTCGTGATTCTGGAAGTATAGAAAATTATAGGTATGAATCTTGATATTACTTCAGATGACACGTGGTTAATGTTCTTTATGTTTTACTTCATACGGTATGTTCTACGCCATTGAGGAAATTAGCACGATGTGACTTTCCAAATAATTTTATTTTAATTTTTACAATTTAAGGAATATACTATAACAGTTTTAAATTGTTCGTCAATGGGTTTGTAAAACCGCATGTGGCTCGAATGTGACGTACGTTTATTTATTATAATTATTAAAAATATATATAAATTCTAGTTTATTGGTGGTGGCATAGGTACATTGTTAATCTTTGTTGTGTAAAGATACGGTTAAGGAAATAAATATTATATAAAGAAATATTTAGAAAAATTGAGAAAAAAATATTTTTAATTTTTCAAAGATTTCAAAATTTTTAGAATGATTTTAAAATATATATAAAAAAAATGAAGATATTTATAGTATATATAATATTTTTAAAACTATATATAAAAAAACAAAATTAACATAGAAAAAAATATAAGTAAAAGACCAAAAGCACATACATAAACTAATCTACATATTTAAAAAAGAAAAAATTCATTAATATCTTTCTGCATTTTAAATTTTAAATAATTAAAACAAATAAACTTTAACATACAATCTACTATATACAAATCAAATGAATAATCTACATATACAAATGGCCAAATCACTATAAAAATTGATAAATAACTAATAAATAAAAATACACAAATCTCATTAATATACATAAAAATGTAAATAAATAAATATAAAATACAAAGTTTTACACGAGTGGAATCCTTGTAATTTCCCCTAAAGATAAAAAAATAAAATAAAAAAATATCTATGTGATATTGTGTTGTTATCTAACAACATTTCTAAAAGAAAATATGGAGTAAATCCTCCAATGGTACGCATGACACCACCATCTTTTAAATTTCGAAATCTCTACAATGATTCTTTCGATGAGCCAATAATGTAGGCAAGCTTATTTCCCTATCGACCTTGCACACGTCCCTGCACAAGTAATTCTAAAGGGAGCACCGACATATTGTGTGAGATTGAATTTTTTCTCGGTCTTTTACCTCCTCCGGAAGTTGCAAGCACCGTTTTATTGTTTAATATTTTTTTGGACGAATTTGTTGTTGAGATTCAACAAGAAGATTTTAGTGAAAATGAAGCACCTACACTAGGATGGAGCCTCAGGGTATTTTTAGGTGTATGTCAATTTATAGATGTATGTGCAAATTCTATTTATAGATTGCATATCTATTTATAGATGCATGTTTAATATTATTATCCCTTGATATTAGTTGGACAATAAACTATATTCTATTTTCAATGAGCACTTGGAAATAGTTAAGTGAAGTGAAAAATAAGTTAGCTAAAGTAATTTCGAGTTAAGTGGTTGGTTGGTGGGACATGCAGGTTGACTTAGTTGTAACTGAGTGATTCGAAGTTGTAACAGAGTTGGAAGTGCAATTATGCAAGTTGTAAAGTAGTTTAACTCTGTTAATTGAGTTAAAATCAGTTGTGCTAGTTGTAACTGAATATGCACTAGTGAGAGATCAAGTGAATTAATTATTAATTAATTCACAATCAGTGGTCTCACATGCAAATGAAAATTTATTATTATTAACTGCATGCATGTCAGATCCAGTGGAGACCCAATGGACTTCTATGTGACAGGGAAGTAAACTATCAGTTGTGACATTATCCAATTGCACACATGAAACCACACACACATTTGGATGTGCCCATGAGTATTTCGCAGTCAAGGAAATAAGGATTGCACTCATTCAGAGACTGTTATCTATTGGGATTGCACAGTGGAGGCAAGTTGTCTGGAGACAGTAAATTGGCTAAGGAACTTGCCAATTTTTGTATGAAAGTGTGAGACAGTTAGCTCATGTACTAAGAGCTCTTGGATTAGAGATTTGTATGTAATTGTTTCATGATCCATGATATAATACATAATAGAAGATAGTGGGGTTTTTAGTTACAAGCTTTCCCTGGGTAAATTGTCTGTGTTATGTGTGATTGATCTTTCTTCATGATATTGTGATTAGCGATTGTGTTTTAAATTCCGCAAAGGTTTGTAGAAGTGATTTTGTATTTAATAGTAGCATATTGTTAGATCAGGAGAATCCAAGATATACCTGCATTTTTTATTAAATTTCTACATAGTATCAGAGCACTGGAAATTGCAGTAGTGAAGCAGGAGCTAAGTTTGTTGGTGGAAAGAATTCGAATTTGCAGAAAGACTTTCTTGGTGCTACAACTAATTCAAGCTAGAAATGGCTTTCAATGGATTGAGGTTAGAGTATGCACTAGAGGAAAGCTCAAACCAATTTACTTGGAAGGACAAGATGGAGGCGGTACTCGAAGACAATGTCTTGAAGGAATTCATTGAAAAAGATGTTCCTAAGGCAGATGCTTCGTCAAATGCTATCAATCTTGATGCATGGTAAAAGAAAGTGGAAAGGCGAGGAGGATCTGTTGGAGGAGGTACGAGCCCACATTGTCTCAAGCCTCCATGGGAAAGCCACACCATATGCTATGTGGAAGGCTTTGACGGATCTATTCCAAAGTAGTAGTGATCATAGGAAATCAGCGCTCAAAGATAAACTCAGGAAGATCAAGATGGAAAAGGGCAACAACATTCCAAATTATCTCACGAAGTTTGTCCAATGTTGGGATGAACTGGGGAGTGTGGGAATAACTGTTGCTGATGATGATTTGGTGAGCTTGGCTCTCTTGGGACTTCCTAAGAGTTGGCACAGTTATGATGACTCTATCAATGGATGGGAAACATTGTCGGATTGGGAACGACTGTGGTCAGATCTGGTGCAGGTGGAGTCCAGGCAGAACACCAAAGATGGCTCTTCATCAAAGCATAATGATGAAGAGGATTTTTCTTTGGCTACCAAGGCAAAGAAGGGGAAGGGGAAGAACTTCCATTCTAAAATTTTAGTCTAAAGGAAAGAGGTTGGATATGTCCAAGGTGAAGTGCTTTCACTCTCATGAACATGGGCATCTTTCTACTAACTATCCGCAAAAGAAGAAGAACAAGAAGGATGTTGGAGCTGCAGCTGGTGAGGCCCTTGCCTCGCAATTTTAGCTTGAATTCTCCTTGACCACATGCAAGGTGTGAAGTGCAATGGGATCGGTGTGATATTTAGATAGTGGTGCTTCCTTTCACATGACGGGAGGTAAGGAACTTTTCAGTGACTTGGAGGATAAAGATCTCTAGATGCATATAAAGATGGGAAATGACGGACGGTACAATGCTACTAGGATTGGTACCATTACCTTTTAGAGGTAGTCAGGTAAACCATTTCAATTGAAATATTTTATGCATGTTCCAGGTCTGAAGAAAAATTTGGTTTCAGTCGCAATGCTGGAGGACAGACGCTATGAAATTGTTTTAAGAGATGGAAAAGCTTTCCTGCAACATAAAACAATGGGTCAAGCCAAGAGGATAGGGATTCAAGTTAAGAATCTCTACAAGATGGAGGTAGATGGTTGTGCTTCCATGATGGGAAAGGCAGAAAAAAGTGGTGAGCCGGGATGAGAGTGAATTATGGCATAGGCGATTGGGCCATCTTCATCATGGGGCCTTGAAATTCATGCAGAAAATATCTACTAGACTTCCAATGGGAAAAATTGCTCAGTTAGATCAGTGCAAGGGTTGCACCATGCGGAAGTATGTAAGTTCCACCTTTCATGAGAAGGAGAACTGTGCTTCGGGGATCCTTGAGAGAGTTCACACAGACATGTGTGGACCGTTCTTGGTTTCTTCAACAGTAAAACATAAGTGCTATGTTATTTTTTTTTATGACTTTTCTCGTAAATGTTGGATCTTCTTCATGCAGAAGAAGGATCAAACATTCTCAAAGTTATGTGAGTTTAAGGCATTGGTGGAGAAAGAGTTGTGGAAGCAAGTGAAGGCTGTTAGGAGCGATAATGGTGGAGAATACATCTCTAACGAATTCAAGAACTTCTGCATCAAAGAAGGAATTCGAAGAGAACTCATAGTGCCTTATAACCCACAACAAAATGGGGTCACGAAGAGTAAGAATAGAACAATCGTGGGTGCAGCACGAGCGATGTTGCATGATCGGGGCCTACCAATGCATTTGTGGGCAAAATCATGCAACACTGTGGTTTATGTACAAAACTGTTGTCCTCATAGAGTACTTGGCATGAGTACACCTAAAGAAGCTTTCATTAGTAAGAAACTGGATGTTTCACACTTTAATATTTTTGGCTTATCTGTTTATGTGCATGTGACCAAGGACGTTAGGAAGAAGTTGGAGCCGACTGCTGAAGTTGGGATTTTTGTGGCGTACACAAAAACCCCCCATAATTAACGTGTGTATTTTCCAAACAGTAGAATGACTATTGTGTGACAAGATATAAAATTAGATGAGGGGAAAGACATGTGGTTGTTGCTTGAGAGGGAGATAGACTTGCATGCTGAGGAGGAACTGCTAGCTCCCAAAGATGAGTCTCTAGATGTGGATCAACTAGAGGAGGAGGTTCATGGAGTAGAGGATTCCAGTCATGCAGAGCCAACCATTAGAACTGGCAGAAGTCATACCATAGAATCTGATAGGCTGAGACTTGATGCTACACAGAATGTAGGAGCCCCTACTTCACAACGCAAACAAAGACAGCCTCCTAACCGATTTACCGTATACATGGCTCTCATGAGCAAATGTATTTTGACTGAACCATCTTCCTTTCAGGAAGAAGTGCAGGAGCCCACATGGGTAGATGCAATGGTGGAGGAGTATGAATCCATTGTGAAACACAGTGCTTGGGAAATTGTTCCAAGGTCAGTTGATAAATCAGTGGTAGGTTCGAGATGGATCTATAAGGTAAAGCAAGCTGTTGATGGGAGTGTGGAGAAATACTAGGCCAGATTTGTGGCTTGGGGCTTCTCACAGTTTGAGGGGATAGATTATGAAGAGGCCTTTGCACCTGTCACAAGGTATTCTTCCATAAGTACCATCCTTTCTCTCTCAGTGCAGATGGGTTGGTGCATTCATCAGATGGATGTGAAAACTGTGTTTCTCAATGGGATCATTGAGGAAGAGGTGTACATAGAACAACCTGAAGGTTTTGAGATATTCAACAGTGAGTCGCATCTGTGCCGACTGAAAAGAGCGTTGTATGGGCTCAAGCAGGCACCCTGTGCTTGGTACACTCGGATAGACATCTATTTCACCGGACTTTGCTTCACCAAAAGTGAAGCAGATGCGAACCTATACCAAATTGTGGTGGAGGGTAATATTTTAATCATTTTTCTTTATTTTGATGATTTAATATTGACTGGTGATGAGTAGCTGATACAATCATGCAAGGAGGATCTTATAAATGAGTTGAAGATGAAGGATATGGGCCTCCTTCATTATTTCCTTGGATTAGAAATATGGCAGCGAGATGGTGAAATTTCTGTGTCTCAAGGCAAGTATGTAAGGGAGATACTAGGTAAGTTTCACATGGAGGGATTCAAACCCATGGATACTCCTCTTCCAGGAAACTGGAGAAAAGAGGATGCTACTTCTGGAGAGGTAGTGGATGCTACTATCTATCGACAACTAGTGGGTTCGCTAATGTATCTAGTGAACATGAGACCAAACATTTGCTATGCGGTTAACCAGTTGACTCAAGCTATGGTTAAGCCTACCAAGCTCTTTTGGAAGGAGGGTAAGCATGTCTTGAGATACCTGAGGGGACATCAGAGTGTGTTTTATGGTACAGAAAACTGGATGGAGTGAAGTTGCATGGCTTCACTGATGCAGATAGGGTTGGCATTCCAACGGACAAAAAGAGTACATTAGGGGGGATCTTTAGTATCCAGTCTATAGTTGTTTCTTGGTACAATAGGAAGCAGAGATCTGTGGCACTCAATTCATTGGAAGTGGAATGCATGGTAGCGAGTCAAGCTGCATGTGAGGCTATCTATATGAGAATGATCTTGGTTGTTTTGTCTGGTTCTCATTTAATCTGATAGTGATTCATTGTGATAATCAGAGTTTCATTAAACTCTCGATTAATCTTGTGTTTCATGATAGATATAATCATATAGATATCCAGTACCATCATCTCAGAGATTGTGTGTAGAGGAGGATCATCTTGATTCAGTACATTCCCACAGAAGATCAAGATGCAAATATTGTGATGAAGGAACTCACCAGGAGAAAATTCGAATACCATAGAGACAGGATCAGGGTGAAGGATAATCCCTTTCTTGTTGAGAGGGAGTGTTGAGATTCAACAAGAAGATCCTAGTGAAAATGAAGCACCTACACTAGGATGGAGCCTCAGGCTATTTTTAGGTGTATGTCTATTTATAGATGTATGTGCAAATTCTATTTATAGATTGCATGTCTATTTATAGATGCATGTCTACTATAATTATCCCTTAATATTAGTTGGAAAATAAACTATATTCTATTCTCAATGAGCACTTGGAAATAGTCAACTAAAGTGGAAAATCAGTTAGCTAAAGCAATTTCAAGTTAAGTGGTTGGTTGGTGGGACATGCAGGTTGATTAGTTGTAACTGAGTGATTCGAAGTTGTAACAGAGTTGGAAGTGCAGTTATGCAAGTTGTAAAGTAGTTTGAATCAGTTAAGTGAGTTAAACTTCATTTTGCTAGTTGTAACTGAAGATACACTAGTGAAAGATCAAGTGAATTAATTATTAATTAATTCACAATCAGTGGTCTCACATGCAACTAAAAATTTACATTACATGCATGTCAAATCGAGTGGAGACCCAGTTGAGTTCTAGGTGAAAGGGAAGTAAACTATCAGCTATGACATTATCCGATTGCACACATGCAACCACACACACATTGGATGTGCCCATGAGGATTTTGCAGTCAAGGAAAGCAGGATTTCACTCATTCGGGGATTGCTATCAGCTGGGATTGCGCAGTAGAGGCAGGATGTTTGGAGACAATAAATTGGCTAAAGAACTTGCCAATTTTTGTATGAAAGTGTGAGACAGTTAGCTCATGTACTGAGAGCTCTTGGATTAGAGCTTTGTATGTAATTGTTTCATGATCCATGATATAATACATAATAGAATATAGTGGGTTTTTTAGCTACAAGCTTTCCCCGGGTAAATTATCTATGTTATGTGTGATTGATCTTTCTTCATGATATTGTGATTGGCGATTCTGTTTTAAATTCCACAAAGATTTGTAGAAGAGATTCTGTATTCAACAATAGCATATTGTTAGATCAGGAGAATCCAAGATATATTTTCATTTTGTATTAAATTTCTACATTTGTGAGTTGATCGTTTAAATCATAAAACACAAAAATAATTATTTTATAATATATTGTTGTAATCTATTTTTTTTTTTAATAAATTTTATTAAAATATTAAAATTTAAACAGAAATCTTTATGAATGTAATATAAAGAAATAGTGTAATATTCCCAATTTTCCATCAATTAATTGGAATATTAGAGTTCTTACTTTTCTTAATTGATTAAGTAAATAAGAGGGTGGAGGGACCCATAAACCCCATAAACCCCATAAATTAATAAAATCCACTTTTGATGTGTGTATGTGGGGTATTAGATAATAGATCTACATTATGGAGTAGTGGAGTAGCTTATTAATGAGGGAAGAGTGGAGATCATAGATCATTAATGAGAAGATCATGGATATATTGGAGGATTCGAAGATAGATCATGGAGGAATAAAAGTAAGATCACAGAGCAATAATGATGAAACGGTGGAGGAAGTGATGCATTAAATACACACATGATGGAGAGAGTGGAAACTAAATGCAGAGATGATGGAGATCATGGAGAGACAACACAGTCTTCATTGAGGCTAGTGGCCACATGTGCAATGCAATTATGAGGTGGGCCAATGCTAGGGGAGGCTTGCAAAGCATAAAAGGAAGATGAAGGCAACCATAGAAGGAAAATTTCAGAATTGGATTTTAGATCTGGATTTTTCATTTGACATTTTTGTGCATGCTTCATCTGTTTAGCTAAGATTGCAGTGTTGTTTAGCACACAGGTGTTCCCGAGCGGGAATCCCACCCTTACCCATGGGGGACTTCGACTGTCTGTTCTAGGAAGGTTTCTTTGAGCAGCCATTCATCATCTGGAATTGGTGCCACATTCAACCCCTTTCTACAAAACATTCAAATTCAAGAATTACGCTTTCTTGTTTGAGGGTTTGAGAGGAGGAGGTTGTTTCTAGCATTTCAGCTAGATAAACGGTTGAGGATTCATCCTTTCACCTTGGGCTTTCAGATGAGTCATCCAGAAGCAACATTTTGACATTTGGCATCAAGCCACCGATTTATTCTCCTAATACTTTGACAGTTCCCTAGAGATTGCATAATCTGAATCTGTAGACCCATTGGAGGAAGGAAGTTTCCATTATTTCAGCTAGAAATCCTATGAGGGATCATCCCCTCACTTTGGAGATATTGTTTCCATCATTCTTGAGCTAAATTTTAACATATAGCATCAGGCTATAGCTTCATCCTCCTTGACAGCGCAGTTATTTCCAGTTGTTGTGTATTCAATAGCTGCAATATTGGGAGGAGGAAGGAAGAGTTATATCTCAAGCCTCTAGCTTGGAGATCTAAAGAAGGGATCAACCCTTCATGCATTGAGTTGGTTGTGCCTTATTGCAGCCATCATATCTTTAGCTCATGCAGTAGATCTGCATGCCCAACAATCATATAGTGCAACCCCTAGGAGGGTTATTTTCCAAGATTGTTAGATCTGGAAATCCTTTCTGGGTTATTTTGGGTTTCCATCATAGAGCCAAATCCGAAATCTGGGCATCATCTGAGCTCTGGAATATCCATATCTATGCATTCCATTTCAAACAGCAGTTATATTTCCAACATTTGCAGAAGGGACAACGCAATATGGCCTCCAGTAGGATAGTAGTTACATAGTGCCTTTGATGAGAGGACTATAGGGTCGCTCTAGCCTTCTTGTTTGGCTTGAGTGCTTATATTTTTTAGCACTGTTGTGCTTGCATTTTCACCTCCTAATAATAAAATGGCTATGCTATTCTACATATTTTTATGGTGTATTTATTTTATGTGTACATTGTTTTAGTTTCCAGTTATTGTGTTTCTATATTCCTGTCTTTCCCATTTTGGGATATTAGAGTGGTATGAGAGCATGATCTTTGGCTCGACTTGTGGGCACTACATCTTATGACATTAGAAGAAGAAGCAGAAAGTAGAGATATATAATGGCAGAGGGATTAAGTTTTTCCACATTTCTCTTTAGATCTATGCAAGATCTCTCCAAGGAGGTCAAACAAATGAGAAGGGAGAGGCAAAACGATACCTCAAGAAGTTTTCCAAATGTGGAAGGTCCAAGCACTTCCTAATAGCAGCAAAAGTAACTGGTAATGCAAAGAGCTCCACAACAATCTACTATGTCCCCTTTCTTTGAAGAGGAAGGTGAATGGCATGGAGATGGAGGAAACTTGGAGCATGAGACTGTAAGTAAATATCATGCAGAGTACAAATCATAGTCTCGAGCATTCAAGGAGAATCTAAATCTCCAACAGTTTCACCAGCTCAAAGAAGAATGGAGATCTCGCAACAGCAATAGAAGAAAGAGGCACATACATAATAGATTCTTCCTTCCTACATTTGATGGGTCATCCAAAAGCACAACAAAGGCTTTGAGGAAGAATTTAGATGAATTCTTCCTACTACATCCAGTATCGGAAAGAGAGGTTGTTGAGATTGCAGTGTTTCACCTTGAGGGTGAAGCAAAGGATTGGTGGTTCAGTCATTTGAAACATTCAAGAGTGACTGATTATGTAGACTTCACTCAAAGGGTGATAAAGAAGTTTTATAGAAGAAAACTGGAGACACTTTTCATAGAGACATTTCCCATAATTGATGCGAAAGTACTTGAGGAGCAAAAGGAAGATGTCATCATTATCACTCCGGAAAGGGAGCAACCACCACCATCAGCAGATGCAGAAGTACTTGCATCAGGATAAGGAGCACTTGCATCTTTGCAAGATGGTATTGATCTGTTGACATTGGGAGTCCCATGCATGATCCAGGAGATGCATGAGGAGGAGGAGGAAAATACCATCTTTGGTACAGTAGAAGAGGAGCAACCATCACCATTACCAGCAGTTGGAGAATCCATTGCACCAGTTGGAGGAAATCTTGTAGCCAAACAAGATGTTCCCAATTATAATCTTATCCAAGGTTTGAAAACATTGCCATCCCATCTTATTTTAGTACCTCAACTTGATATTTGTGGGGACATGCCATCAAGGAAATTGCATAACCAAGGATTTGAGCACCTTGCTGATTTGGAGCATCAAACTATCACTTTGTAGAGGATCCTTGACTTGCTCACGGAGGAGATGTATAGCCATCTCAATTTTTCAGTATTGAGCTACACACAACACTTTGTGTTGAAGTGTGGAGTTTCAGAGGATGGGGTGAGCATAGTCCTAATCAGTACAATGTCAGGCTATGAGTTTAGCATTGTGTATGGCCATGGGTCAACAAATGCACCATCATGTAGAAAAAAAACGATGTCACTGAGAAATAGTGATGAGTTGGGGGCCAAATTATTCTTGGAGCAATACGAAGACAACTTCACTCATGAAGCACTGGAGGGACATATGATTAATGGTAGACATCTTGTGATGGATAGAATGTTCCATTATCAGGATGGAGTCTTATTGATGAGCATCTCACAGCTCAAAGAGAAGTTTCTGCCTATAGCATATTCATAACCTTATGGGTTCTATTGGGCCATTGATGAGAGGATCTCATGGAGAGACCTCAAGGACAATGCACTTCAACATATCATGGAGTGCAAAGATTATCAGATTGAGGAGGATGGTATTCTACCTTGGGTGGATACCAAGTTAGAGCATGATGTCATTCATCACCACAAAGGGGATGGATGGATGAGGATGATGAGCAAGGTGTTGACAAACCACTTGCAGATCTATGATACAGGGTAGCAAGAAGCATGGTTGTGCTGGTTTCTTTTAGGTGAGTATGGTTACTACCCAAAATTTCACATATGTATGATCCATGCCTTGCATAGCACTGGTGTGATGCAGCAACAGGAGGCATGGTTGTGCTGGTTATGGTTGAGAGAGTTTGGCCATCACATTACTTATCCTATGTCAATGGGTGTGTTGTTGTTTGGGATATTACATGGCACTCACACAATGTGGCAGCGGGGAGCTTGGTTATGTTGTTCTGATGTGACATTTTACATGTCAATCAGTATGTTGTTGATGCATGACTTGCATCATGATGATGTGAGGTGGCATAAAGAATACTTTTTTCTTTGTTTACTCTTGGGAGAGTATGGATTGAAATTCTCCCATACTGATGTAGGATGGCAACAAGAGGCCTTACGGTGTTGGCTTTTGTTGGGAGAGTATGGCCACCATACTTGGTATGATGATGATGCCCTGTGGCAGCAAGAGGCATTACTGCGGTGGCTTCTCTTAAGAGATTATGTCTCTCATACTTGGTTTGATGATGGCATGGCATGGTAGCAAGAGGAATTGATGCGGTGTCTACTATTCGAAGAGTATGGTTTGGAATTTTACATGTCCATCCATATGTCTCTACTTATTATTTTTTCAGATAAATTAGGCTACCAATAAACTGTCGATAAGTAGTGCTCTCCACCATTTCCCCCCCTCCAAATTTTGAAAGTTTTAAGTTTTGTTCCATAGGGGTAAGAACAGGCTTGCAATCCTTCATTCCAAATCGCTGAAGAATTTCTGCTGCATACATACTCTAAGAAATGAAGATATGATATGGACATTGGAATACTTCAACTCCAAGATATTAGTGAAGTAGTCCCAAATATGTCATCTTAAAACCTGGATGTAACTCCTTTTTCACCTATGCAATGTGATCATCATTGTTGCTAGTGATAATCAAATCATCTACATACATAACTAGAATCACCAGATTTTTTCCTTGTTGGCGTACATACAAGGTACCATCAGATTCACTTCTTTGAAAACCAACTTTCCGAAGGTATTCATCCATTTTGGCATACCAAGCTCGGGAAGCTTGTTTTAACCCATATAAAGCCTTGATTAGTTTGCAGAATTTATGTTCCTGTCCATCAATTTCAAAACCTAGTGGTTGTGTCATATACACTTCTTCCTGTAAATCTTCGTTGAGGAAAGCACTTTTTACATCCATCTGATGAACTTTCCATCCTTGTTGAGCTACTAAGGCAAGTTGGAGTTAGATGGTGTTCCATTTAGTTGTAGGAGAAAAAGTTTCCTCATAATCTATCCTTTCCTGTTGCGCAAAATCCTTAGCAACAAGCCTTTCTTTATACTTGTCGATATCTCCATTTTGCTTGTACTTAATTTGGTAAACCCATTTTCATCCGATGGGTTTAACATTCTGGGGACAATCAACAAGTTTCCAAGTGTTGTTGTCAAGAACTGCCTGATATTCATTAACACTAGCTTGTTGCCATTCTTTATGTTTTACTGCCTCTCGATAAGTAGAAGCTTCAGTAAAATCATTTTCTATCAAGGAAAAATTTCCTTCGTTTTTTTGTGATTCCCTTGTTCCTGTTTTATTCTATTCATTAGGCCTTACATCTTTCAAAAGTTGAACTGCCCATTTTGGCAATTGATGTTCACTGGTTTGAGATTGTAAAAAATCACCATCATTGAAAAGAGGGTTGATGTAAATTGATGTTTGTTGATCAACCACAAGTTCCGGGGGCAGAGAGCCATTGTTAGAAGAACTGATGCTGATAGGAGAGTTGGATGAACTGCTAGAAGACCCAGATGGCGCTGGTGAAGAAGACGGACTGGATGAATCATTTTCAGATGAAGGAAACTCAAGTGCATACCAATTTTGTTAATTTGGTTGACTTTGTAGATTTATGTGTCTTTTATCACTTTTTTTCTAACTTTTGAAGAAGAATTTCTACTTCTTCAACACTCTTACTCTCATTTTCATCAAAAATGACATCTTTGCTTACAATAAATTTTCCATTCGAAAAAATTCGGTACCCTTTCTTCTCATTAGAATACCCAATCACTGTGCACTTCAAGCTTCGTGAGTCAAGCTTAGTTCGTTTTTCCTTCGGAACTAAGGCATAACATACTGATCCAAAAACTCTGAGATGTTTAACCCGAGGTTTGAAGCCAAACCATGCTTCATAAGGTGTGATTCCATCTAAAGAAGTAGTGGGAGATCTATTCCGTAAGTAGACAACGGTATCAATTTCTTCAGCCCAATATATAGGACTTAACTTTTTGAAAGTTAACATAGATCTCCCCATTCCTAACAAGGTACGGTTCATTCTTTCTACTACATTTTGCTGTGGAGTGTAGACATTGGTAAGATGTCATTTTATGCCATTATCCATGCAATACATTTTGAATTCATTTGAAGTGAATTCTCCCCATTGTCAATTCTAAGGGTGCCAATCTTCTCCGTTACTTCATTTTCAATAAGCTGATGAAAATTTTTGAACTTTTCAAATGCTTCTGACTTTTGCTTCAAAAAATATACCCAAGTCCTCCTGCTAAAATCATCAACAAAGAGTAAGAAATATCTACATCCTCCGAGCGAAGTTGGTAAGGGTCCACAAATATCACTGTGAACCAACTGCAAATGCCTGTTTACGCGCCATGAAATTGTAGGAAAAGTATCTCGATGTTGTTTTCCAAAAATGCAAGATTCACATGTTTCATTTTCCTTTTTGAAGGTTGGAAGTCCCTTAACCATTCCTTGTTTTTGTAACTGAGAGAGACTGTCAAAGTTGAGATGGCCATATCTTACATGAAACAATCTGATTGGTGAAATTTCTATGCTTGCTGCTCCTGCAAAGTCAGTATTTCTTGGAATAATTGTCCCTTTCATCCTTAATAGTTTTCCATCTTCATAACCTGTCATTACTGTTTTCATGTTCTTTTTTACTGAGTTAATTTTAACTAAGCCATCTTCCATAATCACCATATGTCCTACTTGTCGAAGCGTGACTAAAGATAACAAATTTTGCTTAAATGTTGGGACATACCATACATTTGAAATAATTCTTTCTCCAATGCCAGGTAAAAAAACTTTAACTACACCTTTTCTTGAGGGAGTGTGTTTTGTTTTATCAGCAAGATAGTTTGAATTTAGATGGCATTGTTGGAAGCTCCAAAATAAATCCTGTCAAAAATTCATGTGATGAGTTGCGCCTGTATCCGTAATCCATGCATCTTCATAAACACTTCTAAGAAAGCTTGAAACCTGTAAAGCTATTGACTGTGTTTTGGTGAAGACATATTCTGAACCGTTAGGATCATCTTCATCTTATGAAAATTGTGTAGAGTTAGGGTGAAACTTAGGAATTTTATCAATAGAAGTTCTACAATATTTTGCATAATGACCAACTTTGTCACATCTCCTACAAACAATTTGATTGAAATCTCTGCCTCTGATTTGAGATTGTCCTCTACCTTGATACTGTCCTTTGCCTCTTCTTTGGCCTCTGTTCAGAGTTTTTCCTCTGCCTGGACTTTGTCCTCCGCCTTGATTATATCCTCTTCTTTGATTGTTGCCTCTTCCTTGAAAATCACTTCTGCTTGAATTGTAGCCTCTGTTGAAATTGTTTCCTCTACTTTGACTGTGACCACGACCTTGGGCTGCTTGACTTTGATTGAAATTTCCTCTTCCTTAGTTTCTTGAACTATCAGCTGAGGAGTTACTTGATCTGGCTTCAATGAAGAAGACATCTTCCCCAATCTGTTTCTTCTTCCCAAAGTTTTTATCATGTTGGGCTAACATGTCACTCAATTCATCAAAATTTATCTTCTCTAACTTTCCAGTGACTTGAAAAGTTTCTAAAAAATGTGTGTAAGATGATGTAAATCCAACATTTAAAATTGTAGTCAAGAAACTTTCATCGACAACTTGAAAACCAACATTTATTATTTCTTGCTTGATGTTTTTAAGCCATGAAATATATTCAAGGACATCACCACCTTCAGTTAATTTTTTTTGAAGCAATTTTAATTGAAGATCAAAATTTTTTGATTCAGGTTGTGTATCAAAGAGATCTTTGAATGTACATAAATAAGTCCATGCATTTGAGGAATTTTCAATATGTATGTACATTTCATTATTAACTGAATCGTTTATAAGAGCTAATGCCTTGGCATATTTTACTTCCCATTTTGCAAGTGAAGCTGCATCTTTTGGTTTATTAGGCTTGATTTTTCCATTGCATATTTCATGCCACAATTCATTATATATGAGAGTGCATTCAATTAGACGTTTCCATGTCTTATAAGATTTCACCCTTTCTAGCTTATCAGATTCAGAGAACAGATTAATTAACTTCAACATTGTAGTGTAGAAATTATATAACTGATATGTTATACATCCGAGATTCTCTTGATCACACACTATTTGACTTCATGCACAATAAATAATCTCTTCTACCATTGATCATTAATTGCGGAAATAAAATCAATTGCATGCACACATTAAAACCATAAAAATTCACACATATGAACACAATAATTTATGGGAAAGCTTAAAGCTGAAAACCCCCAAATATTGTATATTATATGTCATATAGATCATGTAACAATCATGATACAAAGCTCCTCACAAGCTCTCAGTACAATCTCCAATTGCTACACACTAATCAGGCCCAATCTTGCAAATCCATGCACCGATCTTTGCCAGCCTTTAGCCTGCCTTTATTGCACAGTCACTACTAAAGAATGGCTCTAGATGAGGTCGAATTTCCCCAGCCTTCCTCACGCAATATTCATAGGCATCTCCAACCATTGTGTGTTTCAAATCATGCAACACTATTGTCACAACTGATAGTCACACTGCTCTTTCACCTACCTCTCCACTGGTCTCCAATGAAACTGTACATGCACTATAGTTAACTGATGTATTCTTCAGTTGATTAATGAGTTATTATTTAGTGAATTAATTAACTAATTAATTCACACCACTCTCACTAGTGTATCAATCAGTTAGACTAGATACAACTAGCTCAACTGCGTCTAACTGAGTTAAACTGAACACAACTCCACCAACTACTTCTCCAACTCCACCAAACTCTGTCACATGAGTTCTAACTGAATTCCTCCATGCAATAGATCCACTTAACCCTTAGGAATAGAGTAATTCTTTCTGTCAGCTGTTGTGCCACATGTGTGCTCTTAACTGAAGTGCTCCAAGAGAATAAGATAATGTTTAGAGTCCAAATATTATTAAGAGCTAATAATATTCGACATATCTATTTTTTGACTGGCAATCTAAAAATAGATTCCGCCCAATATGTCTAAAAAAACAAATCCATATATTTTTCCAACTTGACCAACCATCCACAAATAGCATCCTGCAACTCATAGAATATGATCGACATGTCTAAAAATATACATAGTCTAAAAATAGACTTTGCGTAAAAAATCACTTGTGTGGGCCCCACCTAGTTTATGTGATCATTTTCCAACTAGGATCAGGAATGATGTTTGAAGATGACTCCTTCATTGTTTCTTGTTGCAATCTTCAACACTCCCTCTCAACAAGAAAGGACTGTCTTTGCATGCGACATGCAACTCCATGCCTTCGCCCTGCAACCTTTGCAAGCGCCATGCAACTCCATGCATCTGCTCTACAACTCTTCTGAAACTGAATAGGCTCCAAAAAACTCAATCAATATGATGCATCTATCATAAAATTATTTCACTTCTGTTGGTACCAACTGCACATGTCTTCAGGAACCACTGTGTTGTTGAAATCTGCACCTGTGCACTCTGCACTTGTTCTCAACTCTGAACCACGCTCCAGTATCCGACACTGTCACTTTGATCTGCCTGCATCAATCCAACTGATCATGCTACTGCTACTTTGTGGGAACCTCGTAGCCAGGTTTAATTCATGAGATCCACACCATCTCAATGAATCTTACCCAGAAATCTCCTCTTGGGATTACCCATGCATGTCGCCCCACCTCTCACCTGGTGGTATAGCTGCATGCACTCCCTCTACCCATCTGGAACAAAATTTCTCTGCATGAGTGGTTGCTCCCACTCCATGATCCTCATCTTGTGGCTGCTGCACATCCCGAGGTTCACTCTTACCTGCATGCAAATCCAGCTCCCTCTCAAACTTCAATTGCATGGATTTTTCACACTTCCCAACAGTAGGAAGCTTCGTAGAAATCCCATCTACTTCAAGTCTGTAGAGATTCTTGGCTCGAACCCAAACCTTCTTGACTTGTCCTATTGCTTTGTAGCGAAGGAAAACTTTTCCTTCACTAAAGACAACATCATACCCTTTATCCTCTAACATTGCGACTGAGATTAAATTCTTCTTTAAACCTGGAACATGCACTACATATTGTAAAAGAATGAGTTTACCTGACTCCCTCTGAAAGGTAATGATACCAATTCTGGTCACATTGTATCATCCATTATCGCCCAAATCAACATGCAACTGGAGATATTTCTCCACCAAGTCACTGAAAAGATTCACATCTCCCGTCATGTGAAAGGAAGCGCCACTATCAAAATACCACACCGATCCCAATGCACTAGACACCATGCATGCGAGCAATGAGAAGTCCAGCTCAAATTGCAAGGCAAGAGCCTCACCAGCTGTAGCTCCAACAACCTGCTTGTTCTTCTTCTTTTGTGGACAATTTGTGGCAAAATTCCCATGTTCATGACAGTGAAAACACTTCACTTTGGACATGTCACACTCTTTGCCATCCGCACCAGATTGAGAAGGATTTTTCTTCCCCTTCCCTTTCCTTTCTTTGGCAGCCAAAGCAAAATCCTCTTCATCATCATTCTTTGATGAAGATCCATCCTTGGTATCCCGCCTTATCTCCTCCTGCACAAGATCTGACCAAAGTCACTCCCATCCTGGCAATTTCTCCCGACCATTGACAAAGTCCTGGTAGGAATGCCAACTCTTCGGAAGCCCAAGGAGAGCCAAGCTCACCAAGTCCTCGTCATCCACACTAACTCCTACACTCCCAAGCTCATCCCTACAGTGGAAAATTTTTGTCAAGTATACCCAAATAATGTCATTCTTCTCCATTTTTATTTTCCTAAGTTTATCCTTGAGCGTCAACTTCCTCTAGTCGCTCTTGATTTGGAACAAATCTGTCAATGCTTTCCACATAAAGAATGGAGAAGCTTTACCATGAAGGCTGGACACTATGTGATCCTTCACACCTTCCAACAGAATCCTTCGACACCTTGCTACCTTCTTTTGCCATGCGTCAAGTGCGGCAACATCGCTAGAACCCGGTTTAGGAATATCAACATCTATGAACTCCTTCAACCCATTATCCTCCAGCACCACCTCCATCCTGTCCTTCCATGCAATATAATTTGAGCTGCCCTCAAGGGTATACTCCAATCACAATCTGCTAAAAGACATTTCAATGAATGCTCCAGCCGACACCCAGCTTCTTGCGGCAATTTACGAATTCCTGACACAAACTCAACCACTTCAATGCTTTACAATTGCTCCAATGATCAATATTGCTTCGATATGTTATACATAAATTATCCTGATCACACACTATTTTAGCTTCATGCATAATACATAACCTCTTCTACTATTGATCATTAATTGCGGAAATATAAACAATCGCATGCGCACATTAAAACCATAAATAATCACACATAAACAGTAATTTTATGGGAAAACTGGCGAAAAACCCCAACTATGCAGCCCCCCCCCTGTACATAAAGATCATCTCTGTAAATCTCCTGCAGCTCCTCACATTTCAGTACAATCTCAATTTCTACACACTAATCGGAGCCGATCTTGCAAATCCATGCAACGATCTTTGCCGGCCTCTAACTGCCTCTCTTTAGCATTCCGCTGGCAGAAGAATGGCCCTAGTGAGGATTCGAATTGCCCCAGTTACTGCTCATGCAATCCTCATTGGCATATCCAACCATGTGTGGTGCTAAATCATGCAACACTATAGTCACAACTGATAGTCACACTGCTCTTTCACCTACCTCTTCACTGGTCTCCACTGAAACTGTCCATGCATTGTATTTAACTGATGTATTCTTTAGTTGATTAATGAGTTAATAATTAGTGAATTAATTAATAATTAATTCACACCACTCTCACTAGTGTATAAATCAGTTAGACTAGATACAGCTAGCTCAACTATGTCTAACTGAGTTAAACTGAACACAACTCCACCAACTACTTCTCCAACTCCACCAAACTCTGTCACATGAGTTCTAACTGAATTCCTCCATGAAATAGCTCCACTTAACCATTAGGAATAGCGTAATTCCTTCTGTCAGCTGTTGTGCCACATTTGTGCACTTAACTGAAGTGCTCCAAGAGAATAAGATAATTTTTACAGTCCAAATATTATTAAGAGCTAATAATATTCGACATATCTATTTTTAGACTAGCAATCCAAAAATAGATTTCGCCCAATATGTCTAAAAACAGAAATCCATCTATTTTTCCAACTTGACCAACCATCCACAAATAGCATCCTACAACTCATAGAATATGATTGACATGTCTAAAAATAGACATGGTCTAAAAATAGACTTTGCGTCAAAAATCACCTGTGTGGGCCCCACCTAGTTTAGGTGATCATTTTCCAACAAGGATCAGAAATGATGTTTCATGATGCCTCCTTCACTGTTTCTTGTTTCAATCTTCAACATGTAGTGTTGAAGTAGCATACCAAAGAAATCAAGCACAAGAAAGAATGAGCAACTCATCACACGAAACATGCCACGCAAAAAACGACACACATTGCCACGCAAAGAAAAAAAGATCTACCAGGGCTTGGCCTTGGACCTCGTATAGTCGTTGAAAAAGAAGAAAAATGATTGAGCTCTGCACTTGACTCTAGTCAGTTTCTCTTTGAGTGTTTTACAATGAAATCTTTTCAAAATTTGACCACTTGACAATGCCATTACAAATTTCTTCTTAAAAAAAATCTACCCCCCCTCAAAGTAAAAGGTACTTTGAGTTACAAATAATAACCCTTATTTATTCAAAATAAAAATTCTACTTATTCCTCCAAAAACAATGACAACATTTTCACTTTTTTCACTTCACCTTATTGCTCCCTTGTAATTCCAAATTTTACAAAATATTACAATACTCTTTGTCCCTCCAAAAAATAAAGTAATAAAAAATTACATGAAATATATATCCCTTACTCCACTTATTTATCCTTCAATATTAATCTTGAAAGCCACATTTTTGTCGGCATCATTGGAAAATTGAGCAAGGGTTCGAACAAGGGCTTGTAGGTTTCTCATCTCTTCCAGAACCGTTTTATACAAGACTTCGCTAATTTAAAGAGGTTTCAGGCCATGAATTGTCCTAGAAACTTGTGCTCCGCGTAATGAAAAATGAGGAATCTTCTCCTAGACCAATGAGGAGAGATGAAGCCAGGCCATAATTTGTCAATACATTCAACACATTTTGTAGCACATTACCAGTTCCATCATTCCAAAATCTATATTTTTGACAAAATCAAGACCTAATTCCCAAAGGCAATTGCATGGTTTGATTCTGGGATAGTAGTTCTCCAAATCCATCTGGAATGAACACTAAATATAACCACAAAAGTCAAAACTCATGGCATAACAATCCTTAATATACAGTTTTGTCTCTAGGGGAAACATTGTACTTGCAGAGCATACATCATTTTTGGGAAATTTTAGTATTATTGCTATCCAGTGCTTGCAAAAACTGCCCTCAAACAGTAACAAGTTCACATACACATGTGATAATCACACATTCAATTACCTCATGGATGATGAAGTTTTGTTTCTTGTTTTTTCAGATGAAGCTGTAGGAAGGAATGTTCCTTTTCTTTTCTTTTTCTGGTTACTTTCATTGGTAGGATTTAGAATCCCAGACCTCGAGAAAGGCTTCAATGGCATCCACTGCGTTATTAGGTGTGGATGCCTTCGTTATATCTCATCCCGACTTTAAATCATCTCGAACCAAGCTGAATTTGTGTTCGCAATTCCGAATTTCTGTTGAAAACAGTGGTCATTTCACTAACAGAGCTGCCATGGGATTTCTGGTCATTTCAACAGACGGCATTCAATGTTCATTGTGTACCAAAAAGTTGCAGAAACTGAGTCCAAGAAAGTGGAGGAAGAAAGTGATGACGAGCTTGAGGAAAGTGATACAGAGGACTCCAAGGCTGCTACCGCAGAGGAAAAAATTACATGTCTTGTTTCTACTTTGCCACAGGCTTATGAAGAAGCCATTGCAAATAGTGATGATGCCCAGGTTTTGGATGGATCAAAGCACTTCTTTGTAGGAAGCCAGTTAAAATCGAAGCCTCCAGATGGTACAAGGGACAATTCAGTGCCAGAAAATGCCAAAGTTAGCATTGAAAACACACAACCATAAGTAAACGCACATCCATCCCCCTCGATAACGTGCAATGTCGGATTCTCTTAGATTCCAAAACCTTTTAAATATATTTAAGACAAGTATATCTATACTGTGAGTTTATTTTACCAGAATGAAGCATGAGAGCATTGTAATAACTTAGCACAACACTATTATTTAGGCGTGTATCTATTTAGTGAGCTCTTTTTTTAGCGTTGACAAAAGAGAAAGGTGTACACAGATTGAATTTATGCAGCGTAGGATAAAAAATGACTTGAAAAAAATTGATATTCAGACTATAATTAGTAAATTTCTTTTCCCTAAAAAAATTTGACAAAGTTGTATACCCATTCAATTGATGAACAATTTTCTGGAGTTTTCCATAGGCTTGTAGAGCCGGAATCTCCTTCTCCTGTCAGTTGTATTAGTGAAGCTCTGATATCACATTAATACAGAAGTGTCCTCAGACACGTAATTTTTTTGATAATGGAAAAGAAATTACATAGAAATTGATAGAGTTTACAAACATAAACTTCCACTAATTTTCAATTAGGAAACTAACCTATTTATAAGCTATATGTCCTAGCTTAATTTAAATATGGACCACTTGAAAAAAAACAAGTGTCCATTTACAATAAATGATCTTCTATCCAATCTACTAACTTTATTCCTATCTTAGAGCCGAAGATATGACTCTATTCTAGAGTCCTATCTTTGCTAACAATATTCTATTTCTAAGTGTCTCTAATATTTATTAAATATTCTAATTTAATAAATATTTTATCCTAACTTTACATTATGATATTTGGGTCATCTAACAAGTGTTGGTATGATGCTTGGAGCAAGAAAGGGCAACAGGGCCAAGGATGGAAGCATGGAGAGATGCAATCTACTCCATGTAGCATGGGTTGGAGAGATAGTTCATGAGTTGGGACATTCTAGTTTGGGAAGAAACCACTTCACTTCATATATCTCATGCATAGAGGAGGATCTTGTATAGAAAATGGTTGCCAGTTGGAGATTCATTGATGAAGAGAGGCATCTAGATTCACATTTGGAAGCCATTCTAGACATTCTAGAGAGGCAGTTATGGAGGTGGGCATTCATAACACATTGGAGTATTTGGGGATAACTTCCATATGAGGATGCCATTGGAAGGAATATGGATTGCTATAGCATCTACTTTTGCAACTGTTGCTTGACGACAATTAACATTTTGGCGGGGAGGACTGTAATACTCCCAATTTTCCATCAGTTAATCAGAATATTAGAGTTCTTACTTTTCTTAATTAATTAAGTAAATAAGAGGGTGGAGGGACCCATAAACCACACAGATGAATAAAATCTACTTTCGATGTGTGTATTCGGGTTATTAGATAATAGATCTACATTAAGGAGCAACGGAGCAGCTTATTAATGAGGGAAGAGTGGAGATCATAGATCATTAATGTGAATATCATCGCGATAGTGGAGGAGTCAAAGTAAGATCATCGAGGAATAAAAGTAAGATCATAGAGAAATAATAATGAAATGGTGGAGGAAGTGGTGCATTCAATGCACACATGATGGAGAGAGTGGAATCTAAATGTAGAGATCATGGAGATCATGGAGAGACAACACAGTCTTCATGGAGGCTAGTGGCCACATGTGTAGCGCAGTTATGAGGTGGGCCAAGGCTAGGGGAGGTTCACAAAGCATAAAAGGAAGATTAAGGCAGCCATAGAAGGTAGATTTTAGAATTGTATTTTAGTTCTGGATTTTTCATTTGACATTTCTATGCATGCTTCAGTTGTTTAGCTAAGTCTGCAGTGTTTTTTAGCACACAGGTGTTCCCAAGCGGGAATCCCATCCTTACCCACAGGGGACTTCGAGTACCTACTCTGGGAAGGCTTCTTTGAGAAGAAATTCATCATCAATAATTTGTGCCACATTCAGCCCCTCTCTACAACACATTCAGATTTAGGAATTACGCATTCTTGCCTGACGGTTTGAGAGGAGGAGGTTGTTTCTATAATTTCAGCTAGGAAACCAATGGAGGATTCATCCTTTCACCTTAGGATTTTAGATCAGTATTCCAGGAGAAATTTTTTTATGTCCGGCACCAGGCCACCAATTTGTACCTCCATGAAGCAGAAGTTCCCCCAGTAATTGCGCAGTTCAGTCCTGTACACCCATTAGAGGAAGGAAGTTTCCAGTATTTCAGCTAGAAATCTTGTGAGGGAAAATCCCCTCACTTTGGAGATATTGTTTCCATCATTCTTGAGATGAATTGCAGAATATAGCATCAGGATATAGCTTCATCCTCCTTGAAAACACAGTTATTTCCAAATGTTTTGTATTCAACAGCTGCGATCTTGGGAGGAGGAAGGAGGAGTTAGATCTCAAGCTTCTAGTTTGGAGATCTGAAGAAGGGATCAACCCTTCATGCATTGAGTTGGTTGTGCTTTATTGCAACCATCATATCTTCAGCTCATGCAGTAGATCTGCATACCCAAGAGTCATATAGTGCAAGCCCTAGGAGGGTGATTTTCCAAGATTGTTAGATCTGGAAATCCTCTTTGGGTTACTTTCGGTTTCCATCATAGAGCCAGATCTGAAATCACAGCATCATTTGAGCTCCAGAACAGCCAGATCTACGCATTCCTTTTCATCCAAGAGTTATATTTCCAACATTTGCAGAAGGGACAACGTAGTATGGCCTCCAGTAGTCCAACAATTATGTAGTGCCTTTTGAGAGGACTTCAGGGTCACTTTAGCCTTCTTGTTGGCTTGAGTGCTTCTATTTTTTAGCATTGTTTTACTTGCATTTTCACCTCCTAATAATAAAATGCCTCAGCTATTCTTCATATTTTTATGGTGTATTTAGTTTATGTGTACATTTTTGTAGTTTCCAGTTATTGTGTTTCTATATTCCTGTCTTTCCCATTTTGGGATATTACAAATAGTGAAATTAAGTTAAAATAATTTTAAGAAAATATGAAAGATATATTTTAAAAAGAAATTCATGCTCTATCTCAATTAAATATAACAATAAAGCATTTATAAGTTGTGGCAGCTCATGTTTATTCCCACTTAATTTCTCAACTTCTACTGAGACAATTTTCAGCATCCTGCAAAGTTAAGTTAACACATATCAATCTCTCCTTGCGGTCATAGTTTGATGCTCAGAAACAAAATCCATTAGTCTGAGCCATCCTAGCAAAAAATGGGTAGGTTTAAGGTTTTTCAATGTTTTTTAATTTTTTCTCACCAATGTTTCTGAACTTCATATGATTATGGACCAACCTTGGATGAATTTTAATCAAATTTCAAGGGAACGCATCTCAAGCTCTCCTTGTGGTCACAATTTGAACCTCAGAGAAAACATCCCCATTATTCCAAGCCACCCTGGAAAAAAATGGGTAGGTTTTAGGGTTTTTATAGTTTATTTATTTTTTATTACCATGTTCTTGAACTTCATGTGAGTCCAGACGAACACATTACTCCAAACCAACTTTAGATTAATTTTAATAAATTTCAAGTGAATTTCGTGAAATTGTTCATGTTCTTGCTGGGCATTAGGTTCAACTTGAAGTTTGGCTAACCTCATCAAATAAATTTGGCCGAAAATTTCGATGAATTTCGAATTTAATTGATTTTTTTAGCCTAACGCAGTGACTTAGGCTGTAGGATGGCTTGCATAGCCGCCTCCAACAGGAACCAAAGATAGTTGTGGTTCCAAACACTGACAGCATAACCACCAAGGACCACCATATATACGCCAAAAAATGAATACAATCAGTAATTCACATATTCCCAAAATCAAATTCCTTTTCTAGAATCCATTATTCCTTCAACGATCTACCGATCAAGAAACAGACATACTTTCCTGCTTTCCTGCAACAACAAGAATACTTTCCTATTGTTGAAGCTTCAAGTGATTTGAGCACTGAGATACCAGGGGAGTATCATTTAACCAAAAAATAATCGCGACTCTCGAAAACATGATGGAGATTGGTCAACGGGTGTTGAGGAGGTAAATCCCCTCTGCGGACAGAGGCGATCCCTACTAGCCCGGCAGGGGTCTAGTAACAATCATCAAATGTTACAGCGCAAGTTCCTAGTTACGAATAAAAGACCAAAGATGGAGGCCTACCTGGAATCCAATGCTATGATCCGTAGAAGAGAGAGTTCCCGTTCCTCAACCTCGGCAGATCACGATCCTCCCACGATCTCTGCGGATGGACACCTGCACATGCAAGAAACAACACGGATACAAGCATAAAATCGAGAATACGCAACTATATATCAGTCAGAAAGGATATAACTCATTATTAACATAAGTGAAAATAGAGTGGGACCATAACCGTAATCATTCATTAAATAACAATCGAAAGAGAGTACAACCAATGTTCTGACGTCGCGGTCTCCTTCGGAAGGGTCTCCAGTCGTTCACGTCTCACAAAGCTCGCCAGGGAAAGGGAAAACCTCTCCAGAGTCTCTCGACGATAGTCTCCTTACTTGAGTCAGCCTTAAGGGAAGAATACTTGCGGCCCACCAAAGGCTCTTAGAATTTGGAGATTCAAAGCTTAGGCACTTCGAAGACCTTGCGATGTTAATGGAGAGCAAGCTTTTACATAGATGGGGAGAGGAGGTTGGGATCCTATTGTGTAGGATTGGCCCTATCATGAAGGGAGGTTCATGGGAGGTGGCAAACACACTTCCCTTCCATGGAACTCACGCAGCCAAACCTCCCAACTCAAGATAGGCAATGGTTTCTAAGTTTGTTGAAACACAACTTCCCACGCCATATTTATTTAAAAACACTCCTTAAATTGGTAAGCCCCGCGGCTAGCCTTTCTGGGGCAGAGCGCCCGGTTGAATGCTGACCTCTTTGTAAATTTTCCCGGCCAGCGCTGACGATATTTGTCTTCAGCGCCAATGCAAAAGGAGATGTTTTCATGATTTTTGCAAGGAGATGTCTTTAGGGCAATTGAAGCTCATGCTTAGAGGAATGCATTGATGATGTTTTCAAGGCATGACAATGTTCACAGGTCACAAAATGGGTCCTCCATTGTGCTGGACGGGGAATGGTAGGGACGGTGACAAATTACTGTGTAACAGATGCCCCCTAAAGTATGAGGCCCGAGAGAGAGAGGGGTGAAATGCTTTACGAGAACATGTTCAATTTGACATTAGTCAGGAAGACACAATGAAAATGCAGATATCTCAAGTACATGATGTATATCTATGGTATGGACGCAGCCATCCGAACAGAGTATGCTATAATCCGGATCCATGGTATGGGCGCAGCCATCCAACTAAGATCAAACAAATAGACTCAGGTATGGTCGCAGCCATCCAATCAGTGAGTCATGTACATAATGATAATAATCCACAATCGCGGCCTGGATTACAACAGACACAATCCAGGGTCTTGCGCTCCATCTCGACCCAAACAAAGTACAAGTTCAAGCATGCGAATATGTGAGCTGAAGTTGAACATGCAAGAACATCGTCTGATTAACGATGATGAGCTGTTAACGGACGCGGAAGGACACCACCAATGTGTGTGGCCCTCAAGGTACTCTGTGAAGGAATTTTAATCCGTGTTAATGAATCAATGGCGATTGTGAACACGTAGAATCACGATCAGAGGCCAATGATAGATCGTATGTGAATCATTGGCTTTGCTCATTCGGGCATCACGAGCTCAAAGGAACCACCATGGGAGTCTCTGAATCCTTCTGGATAATGAGGCCCAAATCGATAAGTGACATGATCGAGTGGGCCATAATGTTTCCCACATCATCGACATGAGGCAAGGAGGAACATGATGTTTCTTTAGTGATCGGGATTGTATGAGAATCGGAGGAAGGTTATTCGCCGGGAAACTGACTTCTCTTGAACATATAAACAGCACGACAGTGGACTTGGCAGTATTTGACATCAACGGATCAGAGGTCATGGTGACGAGGCAATGAGCAGATGAGAGGTCAAAAGGGATTATCCAAACCCACGGAGGCAAAGTGAAGAAACGAGATGAGATGTCCCCAACTCGACACGAATGCAGACAAGTGCCATGTTCAAGAGCGACATACTGCCGATGACAACGATGATGGTTCCATTTTTTCCCCCACCATTTCTGGCGAGTACCCCAATTATTTTTGATAACAAGCTTGAAGGGGATAGCATATGCTTGTGATATAAGTCCGCCCTTCGGGCGAATCCATCCTAGTGCATTTAACGAGTCTTAGGAAGGAGAAACTCGGAGAACGTCATTTCGACGAAATCCAATGTCATCAGGGTTTAACGAGTCTGACAAAGGAAGAACTCGGCGTCTTTTCATGTTTAGAGAGTTTGAAAAGACAGCGGAAAAGTAAACTCCATAGGTCCCTTTTCGTAAATAGTTCCTCAGATCCGAAAAGGTAGAAAACAATATCCGAGAAAACCTCCTAGTCGCGATAGGCTAGGGTATTCCTTTTTCGTAATCAATCCATCCCAGCCCAAAAAAGGGGTAAACGTATACTGGGTAGATGTCGATTCGTGTCCATTTTAAAAAGATCGAAACGACAAGGGCCTCGGCAATCTTTTCATGTTTAGAGAGTCATAAAAGAGCTGAAAGATGACTCCAAAGTGACTTTTTTGTGTATTTACCGAGTCCGAAAAAGTATAAAATACAACTCGTTTCCATCATTAAAGTCGCAAAAACCTGCTGCTGCACATACCAAGCAAGCGTAAAACCCATTTTCGACATAACATATTAAAATATTTGATAAAAATAACTTTTTAAAACTCATTTTATGTCAAAAAAGTTATAAATATGCCAAAATGGTAAAAATAAAATTACATTTACTATTCACCTTGGTAAAAAGCAGCAGTGGTCCATTTGGAGTGCAAACTTCTGACGGCGATTGCGACAGATCCGGTTGACCATTCAGATTCTCGTCTGCTACAGGTAAGAGGCACTTCCCTGCTCTTCATTTCAATCCATTTTTTAATAGTTTTCCTTTATGTATCAGCCCTCTGTGGCCACTCTTTTAAATTTTAGGGCTGCGCTCATTGGCGCGGGTATCGGGCACGGACCCGCGCCAATGGGCTCTTTTATGCAAAGGGCTCACGCCATGTGGCACGACTGTTCACAAAACAGCCGCGCCAGCAGCCGAACCTAAAATTCCGCCCAAAAATTCGAGATTTTAACCAAATTAAATGAAATTTGAAGCCTACCAGAGATCTAACTAAGGGTTTATGACCATGTGGATGCAGGAAATCAAGCAAAATGGTGATTGAATGGAAAGAACGAGAGCATGGAGAAGAGGATGAACAGGCCATAGAAAGTGAGGCTTGCATGAATGCCCTCAGAAACTGTGGGCTAAAGAAGTTCTTCCTTACACCCTGTCTACGAGCTCAACCCGAGCTCCTCCAGTATTTGATCAGTATTTGGGACGAACATGAACAAGTGTTCAAGTTGCGAGATCAGGTATTGGAGCTGGAGGTTTCTGATGTGTATTTCATCACCGGATTGTCTCGCAGAGGTCCGGTACCCATCCTGACTGGGAGCAGACCATCTGGCGAGAAGATGGAAGAAGTGATGGCACGAGTGTGCCAAGGAGCACAAATGGGATCAGGGAGCAAAAAGGTGGATATCCACACTATCCCCGATCTGGCATTGAGAGTTGTCCTACATACCATCACGCGGGCTGCAGGATCGTAGGCACTACACGAGGCCACAAAGGCCCAACTCCTGCTGGCCTCAGAATGCATGAGTCCCTTACTGTTTGACTGGGCAACAATAGTAACAATAAACATGAAGAGACAGCTCACAAAATGCAAGCAAGGTAAACTGAAACAATTTGGCTATGGTTCCATCCTGGTATCATTCATTCTGGAACGCTTACCAATCTTCTAGGGCCAAGGGGCCATAGTAGCAGATCCGATACCACGAGAGCCAAGAATGGCTCGCTGGGCAGCACTAATGCCCAGAGCTGGAGGCGGCCAACAGATGTCCTGGAGTCCGGAGTTCTTTAGGTGGTTACGGCGCTAGTTGATTGTAGTGGAGGACTGGCCATATGCAGGAACTGACTTCACCAGAGACCCAGATCTCCCACTGCCAGAAGGAGATGACTGGGACGAGGAGTTGGGTAAGACCTCATGTTTTTTGATTTTTATGTTTTATGTTTTTTTGTTAATACACATTCGTCCTAACACATTTTATATATGTATGCAGATGTGGGACCTGAGAGACCAGCTGGGATGTCTCCAATCTCACGGAGGACACAACTCGCCCCTGATCCTCAGGGAGAGGGCACCGGAGGAGAGGAGTTGATCCAGAATCTCGAGGGCATTGCCCGAGGGATCCCGGACTATGCTCGGCTGGCGGACGTACCGATGGCATACCAGCGTCACACGGTGGGAGTTCCGAGTCGGATCCACCGAATCCTGAGACGCTTAGTGCGTGAAGTCACATGCTATCATGAGCACCATGCGGATTAGCTCTTAGGATTTATACCACACCTATTTTGTGAGAGACGTATCGTCTCCGGATGTACTTAAGACGATTATGTATATTTTGACTTTATGTGACACACTCTATGTAAACATTTCGATATCTATATATATATATGCATATCTATTTCTGGATGGATCTTTCTTTACATGTGATGATGATTTATAAATTGCGCAAATGTCTGTCTAATACCAAATTTGCTACTGCATCTGTTAATGTATTCAAATGCTTGGGTATATGATGATATGTAATATAGTCAAAATTCATTTCCAGTAATCGAATACGCAGATACAGACGTAAGATGGATGGTTTCCTTACCGAATAGTTTCCGTTCAGTTGTAACACCACAAGTTGTGAATCTAGATACACGAGCAATTCACGGATACCAAGGTTTACTGCCTCGGTTAATAATTCCAACACAGCACTATATTCCGCGATGTTGTTCGTGGTACGTCCTAGACACACTCCTTGCAGGTTGATCAACTCACCAGCAGGATCATAGATTACCCAGGCTGCTGAAGAAAGATTCCTGGTACTGCGGGAGGCACCATCCGCGAAACCAACAAATGGATGAAAAGACATCTGCACAACCAGGAAGACCCGATCAGCAGAAAGATGTTTACAAAGAACACCACACAATACATGCACACAAATGAAAAACACACACCTATGTACACACCACACCAAGAAATCACTTCAGGCATAGTACTTTTTAAGGTACAGCCCATTTCTGGGCTGTGCCAGCGGAACTCCTTCATAATCTATAAGCTCGTAGGCCCCATTTTTCAAAACGCATTTTACTATATAGGGCCCGTGCCACATAGGCTGGAACTTACCGGCTCCAAGCTTGTCATGTGCTTTATCATACAAGAGGACGAGTTCTCCTTCAATAAAGGAACGAGGAGAAACAGATTGATCAAAATGAGTTTTGACCCTCTTCTTTTGTGCTTCGATAACCAAAGCAGCCAGACAACGGGTTTCATCTAACCGTTCCAGATACAGAAGATGTTCTTCCTCAGCAGAAGTATTAGGTAGAAGCTCCACAGCTAATTTCAACGAAGGAATCTCGCATTCAACCGGAAGAGTGGCTTCCAGACCGTACACCAATTGAAATGGTGTGAATCCAGTTGCACTCTTAGCAGATGTTCGGTATGCCCAGAGAGCTGAGAACAGTTGGAGATGCCAATTGGATTTGTGAATACCAACTATTCGTTGAAGCATAGTGACCAGAACCTTGTTCACTGCTTCAACCTGACCATTCGCCTGAGGGTAATATGGTGTTGAGCTGTCGTGACGCAAGCCCAACTTTGAAGTCAGCTCCGCCATCATATAATCTCGGAAATGAGTATCGTGATCAGTGACGATGGCTTGAGGAACCCCAAACCATGCAATAACGTGGTTGAATATAAATTGAGTAGCCATTTTCCCGTCAGCAGCTAGTGTAGGCATCGCCTCGGCCCACTTGGTGAAGTAGTCGACGGTGACAATTATATACGCATGCCCCCCAGCCGAGTAAGGGTTACACGTCATAAAATCGACGCCCCATTTCGCAAAAGGGCCAATGGTAATAACGGGATGCAATGGTAAAGGCGGCGCGCGCATCTTGCGCTGAAATATCTGGCACGCATGACATTTACGGACTGCAGTGATACAGTCTTTGAATATGGAAGGCCAGAAATAACCTGCTCGCAGAATCTTCTGGGCAGTAGCATACCCGAACATATGTCCACCACAGGCGCCACTGTGGCAGTCATTTAGGACCTTTTCAGCCTCTTCCAAGGTTAGGCATCGCCGGAGCACCGAATCTACTCCAATGCGATATAAGGTATCTCCTACTATACAGTAGGGCTGGGACTGGTGCCGAATCCGACGGTGGGCAGCTTTATCCAACTCAGACCGAAATGTCAAGGTCTGAAGATACACTATTATGTCACCGTACCAAGGGTCATGAGTACTAATGAGCAAAAGCGTTTCGTCCGGTATATGGTCTTCAGAGTGTGAGGGAGCAGAGTCTGTAGGGAGAGAGCATATCAGATCCGCGAAGACCAGTGATTTAGTTGACTCAACGGTAGTGAACTCTAAGTCAAACTCCTGTAGGATCACAATCCATTTGGAGTACTTGCCCCGCAGTAATTGTCTAGAGAGAATATACGTCATAGGGTTGCAGTTTGAAACCACTGTTATCGTACGCAAAAGGATGTAATGGCGAAAGCGCTGTACAGCGTGTACTGCTGCTAATGCCAACTTCTCGACATGAGCATAACGCGTTTCTGGATCGAGAAGGTTCTGTGACAGGTAATAAACAACATGTTCATCACCGTCATCGTCATCCTGCACCAAGACCATGGCTATGGTGCTAAATGCGGCGGCAAGATATAAAGTGAAGTCGCGGTGGTAGTCTGGAGGACGAAGCAATGGAGCGTTGACAAGCAACGTCTTCAGCTTCTCAAAGGATTGCTAAGCGATTTCATCCCAATGGAAGGGAACGTTCTGTTTTAATAAACGAGTGAATCCTTTGGCCACCTCGGCATAATTTGGGATAAAGCGCCGAAGAAAGTTCGCTTTCCCTTGCAGAATCTGTAACTGATATAGGGAGGAGGGTGATGGGAGATTTATGATGGCCTCGACCTTTAAAGGGTCAAGGCAAATTCCATCTTTCGAGACTATGAATCCTAAAAGACAGCTAGAATCAATGCAAAAGACACATTTATGAGGATTGAGCCTGATGTTGTAGCGCCTGCAACGAAGAAAGATCTGGCGGAGATGCTCAGGATGGTCCTCTCGCTTAGCTGAATGGGCTGGCAAGTCGTCCAGATAAGGCTGAACGATATGGAAAATGTCATGAAAAGCGTAGGACATCGCACGCTGAAAAGTGGCTCCAGCGTTCTTCAAACCGAACGGGAGCTTTTTATACGCGAAAGCACCCCACGGACAGATGAATGTGGTCTTGTGTTGATCCTCAGGTGCAATATTGATCTGATTATATCCTGAGAAACTGTCCATTAAGGAATAGATCTCACTTCTGGCACATTCGTCGATGATCTGGTCTATAAACGGAGTGGGATAATTATCCTTTGGACAGGCGCGATTGATGTCGCGATAATCAACACAGACTCTAATCGTACCCTGCTTTTTATCGACAAGGACAATGTTAGACACCCATTCTGTGAGGGGGATGGGATAAATAAAGCCCACGTTCAGAAGGTTTTCAACTTCTGCCTTGATGGCGGCGGCTTTCCGAGGATGCATGGGGCGTAAGCGTTGGCGCACGGGTTTCGCACCTGGATAGGTTGGAATCTCATGCACTACGATACTGGGATCAATCCCCGGCATTTCCTCGTAGGACCATGCGAAAACATCTCTGAATTCTTTGAAAATCTCAGTATAGGCTTGAATCTCATCGAGAGAACAAGTCACACCCACGTGAATATTCTCAACGATCCCCGGTTTAACGAAGATGTTGATCGGGATAGTTTGAGTAATGTTACTCAGGTTACCCTCCGAAAAAACCTCGTGCGTCAAAATGGGCGTTTGAAGAGGAGGGGTAGGAACCTGAGTAGCATAACGCTCTAGACAGTCAGTCATTGCCCCCAAGCTAGGCATAAAAGAGGAGCGATGATGTCCATCGCCCCAAGGCAGCTCCTCAAGAGACATAGTTTCAATGATGGCCTCATCGGAAGGAAAATTCTCTTTGAGAGGATCAGGTGAATCAGCCTGACCAAGCCAGGGGGATTGAGAGTAGACGTCGAGAGCCATGCTCAAAGGAGCATGCTGAGGAGGTGGAGGATCAGATGCGGCAACAATTTCACAGTAGTTGATCTCTACTGGCGTCAAGGGCATTGATTCTCCAAACTCAAACACCTGCTCAGGCGTAGGAATAAGCCAGGGGTCATCGGACCTGGACATCATGTTGACTTGAGCGGTGTGCAATGGCGGTGCGGGAAAAATACCCATGAGGACCGGGTCTTTGAAGAGACCAGGTCCCACACTGTCGGGGGGATTTGGAATCTGATCCACGTATGGCACGTTGTTCTCAGAGGTAGAGGTGAAAAATGACAACTGATCCACCGTGACAATTTTTCCCTCGTGAGGGAACTTAAGGAATAAAAAGATGGTGGACAGCACGCAGAGCATGGCATGAGTCCAGCTGCAGCCAAGAAGTATATTGTAGTTGAGTTTAGCGTCAACCAATTCTACTTCCACGTTGACAGTTTTCCCCTGTAATGTGATCACTAGACTCTCGAGAACACCCAGGGGTTTGGATTCCCGACCATCAAATGCCTCAAGGGCATTGGGAGATGACGAAAGGGCTGGAGAGCCGATGGCCTTCCAGCAAGCGGAGGACATAACGCAGGTAGATGCACCTTCATCCACGACAGCCCTATGAATGTTCAGACCGTTAATCCCGACTTGAATAATAAGAGCGATTTGATGTGGAAGCCGGGGAGTGAAATTCTCTAAATCGAAGGTGAGAAGACTCGAGTCGGCGGGATCAATGCCCCCGATTGCAGACAGTAAAGCCTTCCGTTGCGAAGGACAACTTTGAAGAACTTCTAGCGCAGACATAGCAAACGACGCTTGTGCCAAATCCTCAACAATGTTGTAATGTTGAGCGGCACAAGCCTTCAGATTATAAGAAGATCTTCGAAGGACACCTTTAGAAGGTGGTTTCACAACGGGTTCAGGAGTAGGCTTCTCGATTTCCAATGAACCGGAGGCAGGTAGGGGAGGCGATCCATCCGCAACTGCCTTCCCAGGCGCCTGCCGCGATTCGTTGTAATCCTTCGACCGCGTAGCGACAGAGATAGGTGCAACACTCTTCATCATGAAAACCTGAGACCCAAACGGTGCAGATGGTGACGGCTGTTCGACCATCTGGGTCTGCTGAGATGGGAATGGCTCTTTTAGAACAGCCGGAGTCCCTTTAGGGCCCTTGAGAAGTTGACTAACCTCGGATCGTCGTGGACAATCCTTAGTATAATGGTCCCCTTCACAAATGAGGCAAGGGTACTTCAGTTTACGCTGAGAGCCATCCTCAGTGCGAGATTTAGATTCTGGCTTTGGGGCATCAGATTTAGATTTGCCTTTGCCCTTCTTTTTCCCCTTGGAAGTTTTCTCCGTAGGATTGGCCTGAACGGCATTCACTTCCGCGGTTTTACCAGAATCGGAGGGGGCGGGATTAGCAGGAGCATTGTTGGAAGAATTAGACTTCTGCTTCCCATTCGAAGATTTCTTCGAATTCTGAGAGACAGAACCAATGACACCATCCACCGTAGGGGTAGGCGGAGCCTTAGAGGTTCCGGACCGCGGGGCATCAGGAAAGATATCATAAAGCGTGCCGGACTGAGAATATACAAGATCCAGATATTGGGCACGCGCAATGGCCTGTTCCTCCGTCACACACGCTCCCATTGCAAGATCCTGAGCGATTTTATTCAAAAAGGAGGTGGTGAACCAGTGAGTCAGTATCTGATCAGGTATGTAAAACTTGATCAGTCTACGACGGCGTCGCCACTCATGGATGTGATCAGAGATGTGAGTGCCTTTGTCCTGCTTCAGAGAAGTCAGGAGGTGTGTCCCGGCTTCATAACGAACCGTTAACTGGAAGTGTGTGAGGAAAGCCATGGCTAAAGAATTGAAATCTTGGAAAATGTCGCGGGATAACTCTATGTACCACTTAGCAGCAGCTCCAGTTAAAGTATGCTGGAAGAGGCACAGGAAAATCAAATCGTCGACCCAAGAGTTAGACGAACACCAAAGATGATACGTCATCACATGCGCCTGGGGGTCTTCTCCAGCTTTTCCCTCAAACTTGGGGCAATCACCTGGTATCGTGGTGGGAATCGGAGGCCAATATGGATTATGTAAAATAGGATCATTGGTCAACTTTGAAACATCTGGAAACTCCAAGGTGGCCGGGAACGGCAATGGTAGATTGACCGGCATGCCAGACCCAGGATGAGGACCGTTACCTGTACTCCACAATGGTTGTGAATATCCTTGCCCCCATGGGTTCTATCCAGCAGGATTCTGACCGTAGGGGATGTAGGTCATGTAACCAGACTGATTTGGATGCTGGTAACCATAGTGTGGGGCCTGATAACCAGGGTATGGGCCCTGATTATATGTCGGCCTGGTGTAAGCAACGTTTGTATTTGGCTGCTGAGTATAGGTAAAACCGGGTGGAGGAGGATAATACTGAGAGCCTCTAGGGTGGTTATAATTCGGTTGAGATTGACCATGAGGATAATAACCACCCTGAGGATGAGTAGGCTGCTGAAAAGTGGAACCCTGCGGAGCCTGATACGTAGGGCGCAACTGTTGATTTGGCTGCGGCATTGAATGAGTCGGCTGCTGAGCAGGGTTAATAGAATGAGCGGGCTGCCCTAAGTGAACAGGTTGACCCGACTGAGAGGGCTGCCCTGAATGAACAGGTTGGCCCGGATAAACAGGTGGCGCCGGTTGAGCAGGCTGGCCTGGTTGTGAATGAGCCCCGAGTTGTACCGGATGGACCGGTTGGCCTGGAGGCGGAACACCAGGTTGTACCGGATGGGCCGGTTGGCCTGGTGGAGGAACAGGACCAGGTGGTTGCTGGAAACCGGTTTTACCTGAAGCGGAACCATAGGATGGTCCCGGCTGATATGGAACGTTAGAAACAACAGGATACTGAGGTTGCATAGGTAAAGAAGGCTGGATTTACAACCAAGACCATAGACTGGTCCCGGTTGATACCCCGGCTGAGGCTGAACAGGTTGACCGGAAGGGCTATAATACTGTCCTTGCGGACCGTACGATGGCCCTTGTTGGCCGACAGGATAGCCTTGCATGGGCTGCCCCTGTGGATCATAAAGATAGCTAGGTTGGCCCGCAGGTTGGCCTTGGAAAGGCTGTCCTTGCGGGTTATAAGCCTGGTTATAAGGTAAACCTTGAGCATAGAGGCAAGCCTCAGGAGTGGGTAGACGCAAAATCTCCCCGTGCTCATCATACTGACCTGGGAAAGCATACATGGGAGTACCATCCTGTGCATAGTGCGAAAAGTAAGAGCGGTTAGGATCTTGCGAGGACGGTCCAACCTCGGCATTCAACTGTTGCAAAGACAACCGATACTCCTTCGGAGAGATGTTCTCTGGTATAGCAGTCGCTAGATAAACATATTTAGGAGTTGGCACAGCCCTCTCAGCGGATGCCGTGACAACAGGAGAAGAGGCGGCCACACAGACAGTGGGCCAGACGGGAACAGAAGTAACGGGCGTCTGAGGAGACACCCCGGGTGTAGTAGCAGCTGGCCTCGAAGTAGGAGATGACACTCCCATAGAGGCTGCGGCGGAAATGATCTGACCCAAAGATTTGTATCCCTGTGGTAAAGAAGGACTGGCTGTTGACATGTCAGCCAGCTCAAAGTTGTCTCCCTGAAACAATCTTCGTGGGAAGAGCTGATATTCTTCACCAGACGTTGGGATTTCCTCACCAGAATCACTCATGGTTGATCCTGCCGTTAAATCTTGCAATAGACGGCGAGGACTAGGAGGAAATACAGTAGCAACAAAAGGCGAACCCGATGTAAGAGAAAGGAAATCAGCTCCTAATCTCAATTCAGACACAGGGTCCGAAAAGGGCCAATTGAACTCAACTGGTCCTCCAAAGGGTTGCTCAGCAAGAACCGGTCCCCCGTCGGGAAACTCGGAAACAATAGGCTGCTGCGGTTCAGCAGAGGATTGGGAAGCCTCTGAAGAATCGTTCGTGTAAGGACTACCAGTAGACGAAACCGAAGGTTCCGCCACTGTGGCAAACGACCAGAGAAAAAGAAGCAAACACACACACGGGCTGAAAAAGAGTCAAGACACACGATCAAACGGTCAACAAGCAATATCTAACAGGGCGTATAATCATGGGTGATTAATTTTTACCACATTGAAAAATAAGAAACTTCACCGTTTCATGTTTTAAGAGTCGAGAAACGATAAAAGATGACTCTATCTCTTTCAGATTTGACACAAGCGTGAAAGGACAAGCGCTTGATGGTCTTTTCAAATTTAGGGAGTCAGAAAAGACCAAATGATTGCTCAGGAAAACTAGGCACAAAGGGTGTACCAAATAACCGTGAACTGCAATATACACCTTGGTTTTAATAATGAAGAAGAAATCAACCAAGGACTTTCCGTACGTGCAGGCAATCTCCCTGAATGTTGTGTTCGGTGTATCACGGGTATAGGGCGGCAGACTCGGCTTCCTATGGATAAAGGATTGAAAAACTAGAGGGGTCTCCCTTTATATACGCGACGGTACGGGGAGCACAAGTCCGTACTAGCGCTGTCTAAAGCCAAAAGGCGAACGACAACTGCTAGGTTTAAAGACGCCGGAACACGTCTCTAGCCTAGACCTCTAAATATGTTTCGTTAGATTTCAATGCTGCCTTAGGTTAATTGAATAGATTTTAAATTTGATCTTCAATTAGGTTTCAATTTTCAGGCCCTAACGAATGTATTGTTTCAAAAACTCCTAAATGCAAAGCTACATGCCACAGTACACCATTTCGTTCGATGAAAACTAGCTACATAAGAGTTGAGAGTCTTTACACAAACAAAATGATTGAAAGAAAAACAATGAGATCTCTAATGCAACTAATGAAATAAAATTTTTTTCATTCCAATCACTAATTACTAGTAAAATCGAAAAATTTCAATTTGCACTAATCAACCAAAAGCAAAAGAGATTTTTTTTTGTAATTTTCAATGTTTGATAGCTAGATGCACTAAACAAACTGAAAATAAACGGAACAACTTGAGAAACGATATTGAGAGAGCAAAACGAACAAATTTCACTCAATGACACAAGCAATCAGATCCCAAATCGACCAAAGTCTCTCAAAACCAAGAAAAAGACTTAAAGGCTCCAATGGACCGTGTGATCTAGGCCCAAAGCAAGACCAAATGAAATTTGAATGAAGGAATGAGCAATCACCCAAAAATCGCAACAAAACAGTGAAAAACTACTAAGAGGATGCGGAGGAGCAATCAGAAAGTCGACTGGACAAACGAAACACCAAAACTCCCAAGGAGGGCTCGATACACAAAGCCACTAGATGCCCTAGGGCTTAAAACGTGAAATCGATAGATAAAAGCAAACAACCAAGGGACGAAGGCAAATTCCCAGTCAAACAGGACCCCAACACACTCAGGTAGTCGAAAAATCAAGAAGAAAAGCACTGACCAGACCCAGAGAGCTCAAAACTGAGCAAACTCAAATACCCTACAGGAGTGGCGTGACTGTAACGCTGCAACTGGCGCCAGCAAGCAATTGGCGTGGGCTATACAAAAGCAACATGCGCCAATTGGCGCGACTGTCGGGCTAAAAAGCGCGCCAGTCGAGTTTCTCAGCCAAAAACAAAAAGAACTACTCCAGAAGCATATCAATGTAAACTAAGCAAACCAAGAAGCAAAAAACAGTGAAAGAACCCAGCCCAGAAGGCTAACCAAGCAAGGAAAATCATAAAACAATCAAAACGAGACAATCCAAACGAGATAGTGAAATCTAGATGATCCCCAGCGGAGTCGCCAAATTGTTGAGGAGGTAAATCCCCTCTGCGGACAGAGGCGATCCCTACTAGCCCAGCAGGGGTCTAGCAACAATCATCAAATGTTACAGCACAAGTTCCTAGTTACGAATAAAAGACCAAAGATGGAGGCCTACCTGGAATCCAATGCTATGATCCGTAGAAGAGAGTGTTCCCGTTCCTCAGCCTCGGTAGATCACGATCCTCCCACGATCTCCGTGGATGGACACCTGCACATGCAAGAAACAACATGAATACAAGCATAAAATCCAGAATACGCAACTATATATCAGTCAGAAAGGATATAACTCGTTATTAACATAAGTGGAAACAGAGTGGAACCATAACTGTAATCATTCATTAAATAACAATCGAAAGAGAGTACAACCAATGTTCTGACGTCGCGGTCTCCTTCAGATGGGTCTCGAGTCGTTCACGTCTCGCAAAGCTCGCCAGGGAAAGGGCAAACCTCTCCAAAGTCTCTCGACGATAGTCTCCTTACTTGAGTCGGCCTTAAGGGAAGAAAGAGGGCTCTTACAGCACAAAGGCTCTTGGGAATTTGGAGATTCAAAGCTTAGGCACTTCAAGACTAGCTTGCAATGGTAATGAGCAAGCTTTTATAGATGGAGAAGGAGGGAGTTGGGATCCCTATTATTGTGGGATTGGCCCTATCATGAAGGAAGGTTCCATGAGAGGTGGAAAACCACTTCCCTTCCATGGAACTCCCGCAACCAAACCTCCCAACTCAAGATAGGCAATGGTTTCTGAGTTTGTTGAAACACAAATTCCGCCATCTTTATTTAAAAAACACTCCTTAAATTGGCTGGCGCGACTGCTGCTCTGGGATAGAGCGCCAGTTGGCACGACCTCTTTGTAGGATTTTCCCCATTGGCGTGAGCGATGAACTGTCTGCCCGCGCCAATGCAAAAGGAGATGTTTTCATGATTTTTTGCAAGGAGATGTCTTTAGGGAAATTGAAGCTCATGCTTAGAGGAATGCATTGATGATAATTTCAAGGCATGACAATGTTCACAGGTCACAAAATGGGCCCTCCATTGTGCGGGACGGGGAATGGTAGGGACGGTGACAAATTACTGTGTAACAACGGGTACTACCCAATGCGTGGCAGGGGAGGGACATTTTTCAGATTCTATCAGGGATGACGAATCTGAACAGTGTCACGAGGATAAACCTCATAGTAGAAAAGCCTTCGGCTTAATTAATACAATAAAACAAATAAGTTTAAATTTTGTAGAGCTTGGAAAGAATTTAAATTTGGATGATAATATGGTAAAAAAATTTAGATATATATATATATATATATATATATAGATAGATATATAATGATAAAAAATGGTTTACATATATGTTTATGTTATTTTTTATATTGAAAATTTTAATGGTGTTTATGAGTTGATATTAATCACTTTTAATGTGGTTATGTTAGTTGATGAACATTGTGTATGGAAAGATTAGTATGGTTGACTATGGTTAAATATGGTCAAGTTATGGTTGGTGAGAGTTGATCATGGTTTATTATGGTCATTGGGAGATGATCATGGTTAACTATGATCGATGATGAGTTACCATGGTTGATTATGGTTGACCATGGTTGAAGAGGGTCAACCATGGTTGATGATTGCTGATAATAGTTGACCATGGTTGACAAGGATTGATGAGGAGTGACCATGGTTGACCTAGGGTTGACAAGGATTGACCAGGGTTAACCATTGGTGACAAGGGTTGTCTAGACAACTATGGTTACGTATGGTTGAGCATGGATGACCATGGTAACCATGGTTAACCATTATTGAGGTAGTTTTACCATGATTGAGTATGGTTGAACTTGTTGTCAATGTTTAACCATAGTTCACCTTGCTTGACACATGGTTGAATCTGGTGAACATGGTTGTCAAGGGCTAAGTATAGATGAATATCATTGACCATTTGACTACAACTGACCATGGATGCTTATGGATGACCATGGTGATCATAGTTGACCATTGTTGAGCTCATTCAACCATGAATGACTATGGTTGATTATGGGTGAACATAGTTGACCATGGTTGTCAAAGTTTGACTATAGACGAATACCATTAACCATGTTCACTATAGCTCACCATGGATGTGTACGGATGACCATGATGATGATAATTGACCATTATTGAGCTTGTTCAACCATGAATAACAATCGTTGACTATGGTAAAACTTGTCGACCATGTTTCAACATGGTTGACTATGGTTAATAATTGCAACATTGTGACCATGTTTGACCATTATGACATTTGGACCATGTTGCCATATATGAGTATGATTGACCTTGTTGTTTATCTTGACTATGGTTGATTGTTGTGAATGTGTTCACTACGGTTCATCATGCTTGACTATGTTGACTATGGTCAACCATGGTTGATTGCAATTAACCATTGTGATATAATGCCTATCTGTCGACCATGGTTGGGAATGGTGACCATGTTTAACTGTAGTTGAGATTTTTTTACCATGGTTGACTATGGTCAACTATGGTGGACTATGGGTGACCATGGTTCACCTTTGTTGTCAATGTTTGACTATAAATGAATATGGTTGATCATATTTTACTATGTTGACTATGGGTGGTGATTGTTAGCCATGTTAGTGATGGTTAACTATGGTTGAATATGCTCGCCATTTTGATATGTCGAACATGGGTGGATATGGTTAACCATGTTGCCCATGGTTGAGTAAATAAGCAATTGTCAACCATGTTATGACCATGTTTAATTTTAGTTGACTATCATGTTAACCATGCTAAGAAATTTTGACTATGTTCAATGTGGTTGACCATATTGTGTATATCAACCATGTAAAAGTGATTATATGCCAATTGAACATGTTTAATCATTATGAATCTTACATTAAGAGCATGTTTGAATATGCTGACTATGGTTGAGTATCGTTAACCATGCTATGTATGTTCTCTATTTGGATTATGATTTATTATATTTAATGTGTTAACTATAATTGACTCTATGACCATGTTGATTGACTATATTTCACTATTGTGACATTAAGAGATTGTGACCATGTTGAATTTGGTTGACCATATTTGACCATGAAGACTATATGTGACCATGTTTGGGCATGGGTGACCATTGTGACATCATCACATTGTTACACTAAGATATGAATGTTACATTATGGCATCAAATTTTTATTGATCACACTCTAATGATTTTTGTTCATCACATTGTCATGTAGATTTTTACCCATTCTATTGCAATGCTAATAATTTTCATCATCTTCTGACATTGAAATTTTTCTGTCACATTCTGAAATTGATTTTTTGTTTGTCACATTGCGGCATCAATTTTATTCATCACATTGTGACATCAATTTTTTTCATCACACTATGGCGTTGATTTTTGTTCATCACATTGTGGTGATGATATTTCATTATCCCATTATAATGCCAACTTTTTCTATCACATTTCATCATTGATATTTTTTTATCACATTTTGCAATATAAAAATTTTTTCATCATATTGTGACATTGATTTTTGTTCATCAACTATGACATTGATTATTTTTCATCACATTACAATGTTGAATTTTGTTAATCACATCCTAATCTCAATATTTGTTCACCACATTATGTTGTTGATTTTTATTCATCATATTGTGATGTTTATTTTTTCCCATCACAATCTAATGGTGATTTATTCATTAGATTGAAACAATAATTTTTTTTTGTCACATTCCAACATCAATTTTCGTTATCCATTCCTCCTTTCATGAGATGTTTGTTCTTCCACATGAACCTAGCCTATTATTTATTTGAATCTACTGTTTATTAAGGATTTTTAATTTCTCAGTATTTATCTAGTTATATTCCTTCTAAGCCCTTGTATTCTTTTATGATCACAAAGTGATGTCTAGAATGATTTCAATTGGGCTTATCTCAAGTTTTTGGGAGGAATAATTTTTATCCTTCCTACATAGGATTAATTTCCATAAGTAACATGTTTTTTTTTTGTATCCCAAAGGAACCCAACAACCCATGTGAAATGTAACTACTAGTAAAACTATAAGGTTCTACGATTTTTCCTCCTATTCATAAATCGGGTTACAACCAGGGGATTTGAACCCTGTGTGAAAATTTATGAATATACTTAAACATAAACCATACTGTTAAATTCTCGATTTAATTCTCCTACTTACATAAGTTATTAATTTGAAATCTTCAGCATTAACATCAAAGTAAATACATTAACAACCTACACATATAGTTCTATACTGAATAAAATGCTCAATGAAAAAGTGACACACAAGGATTTTCTACAAAATTGTCCTCGGAAAAACCCAATGTGGGAAAACAGTGCTTCTAGCTTCTAGAGTTTTTTTATTATTAAGAAAATTCTAAGTAGAAAATATCTGGGCACCAAACTAGTTAACCCAATAGAGAAGTAAAAACAGAAAAAATACCTCTAATCTACAGATAGAAAATCTAACTGATTCACACCCTCAAACAGGATTTACAAAACTCAGCCTTTTCTGGTCTCTAGAAACCCCAGTGCGGCTATGAAGCCCTTTGGGTCAACCCTGCTATCCTGCGTCAGCCTCTGCGCTGCTTATGAAGGGCTTGCATGACCCCAAACTGGGTTACACTGCCCCTACACTACACTGGATGGGTCTACGTCAGCCTTCCTGGCCTCCTACTACCTCTGCGTTGCACCTTCCGGGCTCTCGGCTGCTCTGCATACCTGCCTTTGTGCTGCCTTGGTATGTTATTTCTCTGCCCTCATTGTACTCTTGGCATGGGACTACACCATCCCCCTCACCAATACTACCCCTCGCTGTAGCTAAAACACTTCTAAAATTCTTAGCAAACCATACCCTAGAATTATAGCTTAGTTTCAATGCTATGCCAGTGTGTGTTTATTCTCCAACTGACCCCAAGCCCTCTTCTTATAATTTTATTGTTGAAACTTCAATGGATCTAATCTTGAATTGATGGCTAATATTAGAATATTCTTGATCCACGTCACTTAAGTCATTCTCATCACATCTTTAATCTTTTAATTTTCCTAAGTTAGACTTAGGGTCCTTAATTAAAAAGATTAATTAATTAAATATCTCTTAAACCGAATGGAATTTCCCAAAAAGCTTTATGGGTCTTGGAGATCTTATGTACTCTAGTACCTCCACAAATTTTTGGAGATAGGGCACACCCAATGCTACCACAACACCCCAAAATCTCAACTGTTTAGCGAGGAATGTGCTCTAGCAAAACACTTCATGTCGAAGTTCTGCACTAATCTCTAGTGGGGGTCTCTGCGTTGTTTTTTCGCATGCTACCCTTCATCATTGCACTAATACTGCTCTTTTTTACTACTACCCATGACGCTACCACCATAAATGTTAGTATGAATTCTAATCGCACGTGTATGAAAAAATATCACTTTAGCTGTGCATAAAAAACAACCCTAACATCAAAGATGGCTGCCAATTTATTTAGATATGTATTTAGTTGACCAAGATAAATGCTACAAAATCTAGATCTATGCAGTAAAATACATTAAGCAGTATATAAAAGCAAGAGTTGCTCCATGCATCTAATAGACAAGACAAGAATATTTTTAAAGAATCTTTTTTATTTTTTGACACCTGGGAAGGGAACATAGAAAGATGTTACCAGTCCCCCTGAATGAGATAGGTTCTTGTAAGTCCTTAGCACTTCAGATCTAATATATCTCTCTCTTGATGATGGGGTAAAATTGGTTTTACATGGTGTACTTTGGTCCATCTAATAGTAAAAGGTTAGATGACCAAAAATTGGTGTAACGGATTTCCCCCCAGCATGTGAGCCGTTAGGAGCTAATCGTATGACCGAAGTACGTTGTAAGAACTCAATCACTAGACACTGAAGGGAAAGTCAGAGAGAGAGAAATATAAGGTAGACCAAAGCACTAGAGGACAAGACCCTGAGGAGGTGAGACTTACAAGTGTGAAAAGTATCTTTTATGAGTGAGTACCTATGCTATAGGTGGCGTGGGAGGCATACCTATGCTCGCCGAGACAAAGTACAAATAATAATGCGTCCAATAAACAAGGGACTGAACTATATAGTACATGCTGGCATGAACATGAGCCATATAAAAACATGATAATGGATCCCACATACATACTTTGCCTGGGATAACAGCCAAGACTTATACAATAATATCTGAGTACATGAGATATAAGTACAGCTAAAGAGGTCCTGTAAACAGGAAAGAGATATGAAAATATGAATGATACATGCAAACTAAAAGGCACTGCAAGCAGCTAAGGCCGACACCATCAAATCTATGGAGCTGCATCAAAGGATGTAATGAAGAGGTCATCCAAGAATGTGGGGCGCTACCTGAAAGGCCACCCCCTCATGAGGGCTGAAACATCTCACACACACCCAGGAATCACTGGTACAATCTGTTGCATCATTGAACCATCAAGTATATGGATCTCGATCATGCTGTAAGGATATGGAGCTGAGAAACAATCAATTCAAAGGGAAATAAGGAGTCCCTTTGCCTGATCCAAGGCACCGAACAAGAGTGGAAGCTGGAACCAAGGTACACTGCCCTCTAGACCTATCTTCTGGAATCAATGAGTCGATGTCGATAGAAGGAGGTTCGCCATAGGCGAGGCAATAAGGGATCCTCAACTAAGGCACGAGAGAAAATAGTAGAGCAACTGATAAACTGACACCAGGGATGATGATGAAATGGGGGGTACTGAGTAGTGGACGAAAGACTTCCCTTGTTAGAGCATGAAGGGCATGGATGACCTAGCAGCAACTAACACAATATCAAAGGGGGTAGGGGACAATAGGACTGAAGGCCATAATGTGTGACATGAGAGAGGAACCGAGCAATGAAGGATGGAGGACTATAGCGGGATACGAAGGGACTCGGGATAGACGCCATGGATGCGATGATGACTCAACTCGAATGCTCTAAACAAGGGCGACTCAATGATGATACCACATAGAAAAGGTCCAATGGGGACCTTAAAAACATGAGTACAAGGTGGTTACTCATGACGAATTTCGACACGAGCATGGACAAGTATAGAGGAAAAGTGGTGCCCCAAGTACAAGTGTTGCAAGTGAAGAAATTCGATTTTAAGGAGTGGTGAAGTGACCATTCTTAGAAAAATGCGTCGTCGTGAAGTATCAAATAAAAGAACAACTAACGAATACCCATTTGAGGGCTCGGTGAGAGCTTTCCAATGGTACTGATGGTTTTTCAAACTGAGCTATGGTTTTGCCGCAACAGGAGAAAGAAAAATCTATGGTATTTCTTTTAATAAGGCATTTTCCCTCAAAATTCACTCATTTTCAAGTGTAGCTATAGTGAATGTAGATAGGAGAGAAGGCCCTAAATCTTGCAGTGATCGTAGTGGAAAAACCGACCATTGGAATCAAGATCCATCAGTTGTAGGTAAGAGGCCTAACCTTACTCAATGATGACTATCTTTCCATTACGAGGAAAGGACATCTTGCGGTGAACCTCAGATGGTACAACAGACATTGCATAGGCGTAGCTATGACCCAATAAAATGTTGTAATCTAAGGGGGCATCAATGATTTATACGTCAACGCAAACAGTCTTTCCCACAAGAGTAATAGGACAATTACGGAACATGCCAATGGGCTTGGAAGAGTGGCCATCCCATGCTTGAAGGGTGATAGTGGAAGGGGCCAACTCAAGTGATCCGAGTTGCTTCCAAATCGAAGTAGATATCACATAGGTGGATGCCCCATCATCAATGATACAATGGGAGACATTGGCATTCCGGATCTTGACGGGGATTTGATAGGCGATGGAAGCAGGAAGGGGAGGATGTTCTGACTGGTCAACATTGAAGACGATCAAACGATCATTTGAAGAATCCACAACACCCATGGTAGTTACTAAAACTTTTCATTGTAAAGGGCATGACTAGAGGAGTTCCAACATTTAGATGGCAACAGGAGATTGCACCAAATCATCTACCATACTATACAAATGGGCAGCTTTTCCAAAAGTAGCGTTTTGGCGTAATGGTCCCTTGTGGATCTTGGCATTAACCTATGCCTTAGGCTGAGGGATCTGTAAAGGACCATTGGTTGTTGAAAGAGGTTTTGTGGAACCTGAAGAAGGGGGCTCGGGGGTAGACGTAGCAAGAGGCTTGTTGTACTAATGGGACCGAGTCTGAAGGTTGAGTTCAATGATAATGGGTTGGTCAAAGTTCATCATGAGAATCTGGTAATCAGAAGTACCAAATGGAGGAGGTTGAGTGGCCACCTAACCTTCGAGTGGTTGGGTAGCCATGAATCCTTGCTGAGGGAAAGGATTGGTAAATATAGCCGGCTAGATCGGTGCAGCATTGGGAGGAACAGAAGGGGAGGCTTGTTGTCCTCGTGATGCTGCTTGAGTCTCCCACATCAAATTTATATGTGGTAAAATAGGACAATCATGGGTGTAATGACCATAGACACCACAACAAGAATAAGGCTTATTCATGCGAACAGGCCTATCCTACTTGGGCTGAGTGCCCTGTTGCTGGTTAGTAGTGTTAGGTGCATTCCCTTAGGGATTAGGTCCTAGATTATCGGGGGAAAATTGATTTTGGGTGCCTTTCCTCTTCAAGCTTTTGGAAGTAGGAAGATTAGTCGCGCCCTGCTGTGCATACACCTACCCCTGGGGGGGTGGTGGCTATTGTTGTAGGGGTTGAGAAGGCAAGGAAGGCAGTGGTGCTAATGCTGGAGGAGCTAGAGCACCAGGCTGTGGATACGAATAATAAGGAGTTTGGGTAACATTGTGGTAAACAGGTTGGGAAAAAGGAGGAGGCATGTCGTATCCTAGATACATGCTACCGAGAGGGGGGAAGTGTTGGAGGAGCTGGGCCCTCCCCGAGGGAAACCATAACCCATGGGAGGATGAGTGTATGGATGAGAAAGGGCTCCAAAAATATCTTCGGCGGCATGGGATGCCCCCAGTGCGTTGGCACCATCGAGTCTATGGAGATCAGGTAAGATGGTATAAACATAAGTAGACTGTGCGTAGATCAGGTCATATTTTAACGCAATTTGGAGAGCAGCTTCTTCGGTCTGAGGGAAATGAGATGCGACATCTTTGCCAATAGCAGGAAAAAGGGATCTAAGGAACCAGTCCAAGTAGACACAGTCTTCGAAGGTCGGGGCTCGACATAGGCTCTTTCTTCTCCACCATTCCTGGACATGATCGAATAGGCGGATCACAGATGATTGATGGAAATAGGTCAAAAGTTCAGTACTAGTGTCATAACGAAGGGGAAGCTGGAAATAAGACAGAAAAGCCTAGGCAAGAGTCGCAAAAGTAGTATGAGAGGAGGAGGCCTGATCAACATACCACTTAGAAGCTTCTCCAGTAAGCGTATGTTGGAACAACCAAAGATGGATAGAGTCATCGGTGATGGAGTTAGATGAACACCACATGTGGAAAGATCGAACATGGTTTGTAGGATCTTCTCCAGCAAGACCTTCAAGCTTAGGGATGCTGGAAGGGAGCTTGGTTGGCATAGTAGGCCAACCAGTGTCATGGCGTATGGGGTCATTGATCAACTGATTAAAATCAGGAAGACTAAGGCTTTCCATATAGGGGAGCAAGGGATAAGCTGGGATAGTTCTTGTTGCGGTCCCACTAGTAGTATTCGCAGCATTAGGGCTGGGGCTACCACCAATGTTAGGTCCTGAACCAGACATGGTGAAGGTGACAGGGGGAGAACCGGGGATGGAACCAGAAGGGGAACCGAATGAACTAGAAGCAAATTTGGAATGTCGACTCGGTGATGGACTAACTCGAATCCTACGTGGAGGAGTAGGTCTTCGTAACGGAAACTGAGGATGAAAGCCAAGAATTCTCCGGGACAAACACCTTGGGGGCACAATGATGAAAGAAAAAACACGGATCACAACGGGAAGAGAGATCAACAAGGGCAAGGAGGTGTAGGATCAAATGATTATAATGTCAAGACAAGGGCAAAGAGGTGCAGGATCAATTGATTACAATGTTATAGTCTTTGCCTAGCAGTGTTAACCAGGCGCTTCTTCACTTAGGGCATGTGTCTTAAGTGTGTTAATTTTAATTTTTAAACCCAGACGTTTGTAGAGAAAAAGAAAAAGTGTGTTGTATAACTGTAAATAAATTTGCAGATAACAATAAAGTAAACTAAATATAACAGAAAATAAACAGCTAAATATGCAATAATCTAAATCGAAGGAAGCAGGCTTCTCAACAACTACTCTGTGGGTGGGAAAAAATATAGTGAAAACACACAAAAATAGCTAATGGATCTAAAGTCGGGAACGACAATGATCTAAAGGTCAGATCTGCTAGAAATAGGTGCATAAAACAACAAAAAACCAGAGGGAAAAGTGTTGCAAATGAGGTGGCGGAAGGCTACAACTTGAAGGGAAACGAAGGGGACCCTAAAGGAGGACCAAAAAAAGCTGAAAAGAAGTGTTTTGAATGGATGAATAACCAATCTGAAATGGATTTGAAGGTAAGGGATTAGATCTGAAAAAAGGCTGAACACACTAAAATTTTAGATGACCTGCTTCAGCTAATCTCCTCCTAGAAAGGTGGAAGGGTACTGAAGCCCTAGGGGGTTAGGTTCCCACTTCTATGAGTAAAACAAAGCAAGTACATGTCCAAAACAGACGGAGATGGAGGTCAGACAACCCTGAGCAGAGGCCCAGACAAACCCAGAAAAATATTAAAAAAAATCCCGCAAATAGTTCAGGTCGCAGTTTCTGACTTGATTTCTACGGAGGTCGTAGGTTTGGGGTTGTTTTCTATGCCCTAAAGGTCTAGATTGCAGGTTTCAGCCCAAAAATTGTGACCTATAGTTCCACCATTCTCGGGAGCAGGTTTTAGAAAAATTTGTTGTCTCAACTGTGGCTAATGCCTGTCACCTGCATAACAGGTCCGAAAACACACAGAAGTTAGAATTTTTATTGTTTTAGGGTTTTATAGGTTAAAAACAAAATCGAGAAAATAAAAACAAGGAGCTGAGAGAAACCGGAGGTTTTGAAGCAACTAGTTATGCAGGGATCTAGAAAATGATAGAGGTCATAATCGTAAACCCTTGTGGAGTCACTAGTTGTTAGTATGAATTCTAATCACAAGTGTACGAAAAAAGCTCACTTTAGCTGTGCATAACAAATAGCCCTAACATCAAAGATGGCTTCCAATTTCTTTAGATCTGTAGTTAGTTGACCAAGATAAATTCTACAAAATCTAGATCTATGCAGTAAAAGACATTAAGCAGTAAATAAAAGCAAGAGTTTCTCCATGCATCCAATAGAAAAGAAATAATATTTTTAAATATTTTTTTGTATTTTTTGACACTTGGGAAGGGAACATAGAAAGATGTTACCAGTCCCCCTCAATGGGATGGTTTCTTGTAAGTCCTCAACACTTCATATGTAAGATCTCTCTCACTTGATGGTGCAGAAAACCTAGATAAAAAATGGAACTCAAAGGGAGCTCACAAGAAAAAATGGTAGCAAAATGTGACAATGATGGAGGATCAAAGTCAGACCAAAAGTATAGATCCAGAGTGATCTTTAGGCAAAAAAAATGTAGTGAATGAATTGAAAAACCCTTCTATTTATAAAAAAATATTGAGTTAGTCTAGATATTGGTGCATAATTAAAATATTATTAACCAAATCTAGATCCAACTTTTATGGAATATTTTATTATATTTGTTGGAGGGAAAAAGAATTTGAATTGGGTCGAATCCTTTATTTGTAAATAATAAATAAATAAATGATTTATTTATCATTTTAAGGAAGTGGTTGAATGATAATTAAATAAATAATGATTTATTCAATTATTTATAAATGATTTAGTCAAATTTAACAAGGAATATTATTTAAATAAGGTTTAAATAATTATTCCTAGAAAATTATAAGATAAATAATGATTTATCTAATTAATTTTCGTGTTTTGGTTTAAATATGATTAGGAATATTAATTAAACTATTGTTTAACTAATTATTCCTTGAGGAAAATCAAAAAAATGTGGATTTATTCAATATTTCCTCATGGGGTTTCCTGTTGACCATAAACAACTTAATAAATTAAGGATTACTAAGTTATTTTTCATAGTGAAAGAAATTTTACTTAGGGTAAAATTGGTCTTACATGGTGGACTTTGGTCCATCTAATAGTAACAAGTTAGATGACCAAAAATTGGTGTAACAGTCACCGCCACATCCGTACTACAACTCCCTCTCAAATTATTGTATCGTGTTGCCAACTGCTACACTGCAACTCAGTTGCTCAGAGTAAGCAACTGAAGGACTCCTCCCAATCCTTGATAGACAAGTCAGTTGGGCTGCATGTCATCACTGAAGCTCCATAAATTTTTTCTCTGCGTTGTCCTACAGAGGCTACTGTGATGCTGCAGCTCTCCACTGCGTAAGTAGACCTACTTTGCGTTGCCTCTGTGCTATTGCCCTCTACGCTGTCGTTTCATTTCACTATCCTCTTGAAGCCTCTATGTTGCTACAACACTGCACTGCATACCCTACATTGTTGTTGTATGTGCACTGTGCGTCTCCCTCTCAGCGTGCCATCTTTTCCTCTGATCCATCCGTGATCCTCGACACCCACTACTCCACTTGTCCCACTACCATCTTAAGGCTCACGCAGCTTGTATGTGATCCAAGAGTTGGGCTACTCAAGGATCCTTACACCACTCTATAGCTGCTCTACAGATTAGGATCACGCCACTCGTGCTCATGGCTACGCCATCTTCAGAGCCATCGTCTATTGTAGCAGCCTTGGAACTAGAAGCTTTCTTGTCCTTATTTTTCTTAGGCCAATTGCTGGTGAAATTTCCAAGTTTGCCACACTAGAAAATTTTGATATTTGACAGATCATGCTTATTTTTCCCTTGCTGCCTCTTTGATACCAAGGTTGCATCTTCATCTTCCTCCTTCTTCACCTTGCTCGAACTGGTGTTGTACTTTCTTTTGGTCATTCAATGTATTTTCTCTTGTCGGACGATGGCCCACATATTCTCTTAGTTCGGAAGGTCTACTCTGCCCAAGAGACTTTGGAAAAAAGTTTCCCAGTCCTCTGTGACAACATTGAGAGCAGTCCTTACCATGAAATCATCATCCACCTTCATCCCCATGCTAGTCAGTTGATCCCAGATGTACTGCAGTTTAGATAGGAAAGGATCTATTTCCTCTCCCTTGGTCATCATGAATAACCTCAGCTGGTTCTCTAGAAGCATCTTTCTCTGGACGAACCTCCCTTGATACAATGTGGTTTTTCCTCCCCACATCTCATGAATTTTGTTATTCTCAGTTATGTGTGGTATTACATGATCTTTGACCCCATCCATAATGAAGAGCTTGAGATGTGTCATTTCTTAATTATGCTTCTCCACAAGAGATGCATCGGTTAGTGTAGCCAATACTTTCTCTGCATGCTCTCGTATACCGTAGGCCTCAAGGAATTCTAGGATTCTGGCCTTCCAGATTGAATAGTTGGACATGCCATCTAAACTATCCTGATCACACAGTATGTGTGGTGCCATCTACTCAGAAATTTGTTGGAACGGATCCTCCTCTCTATGTTAGAGACTCAGATCTAGGGTCCTTGGTGATAAAGGTACACTCTTATCCCTCTAAAAACTCACTCCCTCCCTTGGAATTCATCCAATGTAATATTCCTAATTAGCGACAGCTAATTGGAATATTCGACTTTGTATAGTTTTGTTGTTTATGGTTTGTAAATAAATAAAAAGTAGAAAATGGGGGTCTAACTCACTTTAGTAGAATAAGACATCCACCTAGTAGTACAATGTTGTGACTCAAGGGGGGTCAAGGGGGGGCCACACACCACGTAGAGGAGGGAGCCTATGTGCACTCTAGAAGCTTCTGCACAGATAAGGATGAGGATGTGGAGGAGAGAGAGGCTACGAAGGGTTTTGGAGGGTACCAATACTATAAAATATGGAGGAGCCTCCTCATTTGGATCATTCTAGATTTTTTGATTTTAGAGTGAGACTTTGGTCTTCTTTAGCACGCTGGCTGTTTAGCTTGTCTACTGCACTGTTTAGTGCATCGAGTGTCTCCGTGCGGAGATCTCACCCTTAGCCCCGGGGGACTTTGAGTGCCTGCTTGGGCAAGGTTTTTTTTCTTGCATTTTGTGAGTCATTTCATTGTTTGCGTTTGTCGCGGAGCTGGAGCTTATAGAGACTGCGTAGTCACTGGGAGAGAGGACACAGTCCATTGTGGAGGAACTTCGGATTGGGGTTTCTGCAGGCGATTTCGCTGGGATTTTGAGTAGAGGGTCAGCCTTTGCCCAACAAAGGTCTTTGGTAGAGTTTGTGGTAGTATTTTAGTTGTTTCTATCCGGCCAATGTGCTGTACCTTGGAGGCTAGCGTAATTCACTGGGGAGGCAGTTTCTGGTGTTTTTGGGGGTTGGCCATTGTTGGAGTGGTTTGTGGATCTTGTCGGAGTTGTTGAAGAGAGGAGGTTTTCTGATTTTCATCTCATTCTAGCAAGGGGTTCAGCCCCTATTCTTCATTCGATTCCAACAGTAGCAGCTACATGGCATTTCTCCAGCAACTGGGACGTAGTTCATAGAGCAGCCATTTCCTGTCTTTTCTGAGAGTGTTTTCTCACTTTCCTTGCGCAAGATCACCTCTTGTATTTCATTACATTTCTTAGATTAATAAAATGGCTCAGTATTTTGTCTCTATGTTTTCTAGTTGAGTTGTCATAGTTTCCGTTGTTGCCGTAGTTGCCGTATTCTCTTTCTATTATATGTCTGTTGCATTATTATTTTGAGCGCTCTAGTTCTTTCACTCTTAGAAAGAGTCTGGAAAGGGCCAGGTAGCCTCCGGATCTTGTCCTCTTTTTAGGGGTGAAATATCCGGTAAATTCCCTCCCAGTCTATCTCTGGTTGGAGTTTGCTTGTGTTTTAGAGATATCTCCGAAACAGGATATTACAGTGGTATCTGAGCATATTTCTAGCTCAGCCTATGGTCTATGACATTAGGAATGAGACCATACAGATGTAAGAAGTATAGAGACCGTGAGCATAGGTTGGAGGCCACCTACAAAGAGGAAGACGGTGCCCAGGTAGAACACGCAGATCAGGAGAGAGAGCCTGTGAAGGACATAGAGGAGGTAGAGCTTGTAGTAGATTTGAGGCAGGAAGCGCTGATGGCAGATGAAACAGAGGCCAAACAATTTGGAGAGGCACTCCTCAAGTCGGTGTAGGATTTAGCCCAAAAAATTGAGGTGATGGGCCATAGGTTCACAGTTGTGGAGGCTAGGCAACGTGAGATTCCACGGGTTTTTGAGGTCGGAGAGGGATCAAGTGCATCCCACCATTTTCCGGAGTAGGGTGCTGCTCAACATGATACTCCTCAGCCGATGGCTTCTTGTGCACCTAGCTACTCTACTATGCCCACTTTCTTGGGAGCTGATACAGGGGTGGAAGCCCAACAGGAGGGAGAGCCCGAGCACTTAGATGAGTACTTTGTAGAGTATCAGTCCTACGGGTAGGAGTTCAGGGATGCTCTCACATTCACAGATTTTGTGTAGCTCCAGCAGGACATTAGACCCCACGACCATCATAGAGGGCACCGGCATTACCATGATGGATATTCCCACCGTGCCTCTAGTGGATTTCATTTGCCTACGTTTGATGGATCATCAAACAGTTCGGCAAAGTCTTGGGTGGAGAAGCTGGACATCTATTTCTAGCTTAACCAGATGTCAGAGATGGAGGTCATCAAGGTGGCAACATTACGTTTGGATGGTGAGGCCCAGGACTGGTGGTTCCATGGGATGGTGACACTTAGGCATTCCATAGTGACGACATATGCTGAGTTTACCAGGAGATTGATAGAGTGTTTTGACCGGAGGGATCTGGAACAAAATTTTGTTGAGCTGATGAAGCTCAAACAGACAAGGAGCCCCGAGACATACATTGCAGATTTCTTGAGGTTTTCAGTGATGGTTCCAGATCTATCCACGACACAGATGATCTATATGTTTGTGGAGGGATTGGCAGAGCCACTTCAAGGTCTAGTCAGATCCACTAGACCAGCTACACTCCAGGATGCTATCAGGAGGACTAGGGATTTGCAGGATGCATTGCTTAGGACGCAAACATCTTACCCCCAGAGATAGGGTTTCCAACCCAAGGGGAAGGATGTGAAGGTTCCTCCTCCAAAGGGGAATCCAGGACGAGCACAAGTAGATGATGAGGCCAGGAGGGAGTTGAGGAAGAAGCGGCTGTGCTTCACTTGTCGGGAGCTATGGGCACCAGGGCATAGGTGTGCTACTAGCAAAGCACACTTCATTGAGGTCTTCTCCGATGATAGCAGGGAAGAGGATGAGGAGGATGATGAGGAGGAAGGAGATAGTCAGATGACCTAGGATTAGTTGCTGCCTCCACCTCCAGGGACAGGAGGTGCAACTTTTTCACCTACAGGAGGGGCCCTTACAGCTTTGCGAGGAGTTCCTAAGTATTTGACGCTGCACGTACGTGGGACAGTACGTGGCCAGCGAGTATCAGTCTTGGTTGACAGTGGGGCAACCCACAACTTCATTGATGCACAAATGGTCGAACGGAGGGGCATACTGTCCGAGATTTTTGACAGGTTTTCAGTCTTGGTCCCAGGAGCCTAGATGATGTAGTGTGCCTAGTATGTTCCAAAGTTAGCAGTGACGATGGGTACTTACACCGTGACTGAAAACTTTTTCGTGGTCAACATACTAGATACCAATGTGGTACTGGGTGTTTAGTGGCTGATTATGCTAGGGAAAGTCACCACGGATTGGGATGCCTTAGAGATGGAGTGGGATTACAAGAAGACCAGGAAGCATGAGAAGATCCACGGGATGCATACTTACCCACCTCAGACAGTTTCGGAACACCGGATGGAGGCAGACTTCCATAAGGGAAACATAGAGTGGGCGGTTGAGTTGCGGGCATCACAGGCAGAGACCACCGGTCGAGCAGTTCATCCAGAGATACAGGCTATCCTTGACAGACATGAGGTAGTGTTTGGGGCTATACCACCAGGTCGGCCACCAGATAGAGGGTTTGAGCATACCATCGAGCTGGAGTAGGGTATCCAGGCAGTGATCACTACACCCTATAGGAATCCCAAAGCCTATCGAGATGAGATAAAGCGGGCCATCTAGGAGTTGTTGGCTCTTGGACACATTAGACCGAGCACGAGTCCGTTTGCTTCTTTTGTAGTGCTGGTGAAGAAGAAGGATGACACTTTGAGGATGTGCATTAACTACAGGGCCCTGAACAAGAAGACTCTGAAGAATAGGTACCCTATACCCAGGATCGATGAGCTGATGGATGAGTTGAGAGGAGCTAATTTCTTCTCAAAGATTGATTTGAGATCAGGGTACCATCAGATTCGCGTGAGGGAACAGGATATTCCCAAGACCGCTTTCAAGTGTCATTTTGGGAACTTTGAGTTTCTGGTTATGCCTTTTGGGCTGACCAATGCGCCAACTACTTTTTAGTCCCGCATGAACCATATCTTCCGTAGTCATCTGAGGAAGTTTGTATTGGTTTTATTTGACGACATACTCATATATAGCAGGACGTGGGAGGAGCATCTCCAGCATATAGAGGCAGTGCTACGCATCTTGGAAGAGAAACAGTTCTATGCTAAGCTCTCCAAGTGTGAGTTTGGGATGACAAAGATGCTGTATTTGGGTCACATCATTAGAGTGGATGGAGCGAGGGTCCACGAGGAGAATATTAGAGCCATCAGAGATTGGTCGGAGCCAAAGAATGTGACGGAACTTCGAGGGTTCATTGGGATATGTGCCTATTACAAGAAGTTCCTCAAAGGGTTATCACAGCTTGCTGCACCCCTTACAGATTTGACGAATAAATGGGCCTTCAGTTGGACAGATACATCGCAACAAGCCTTTGATAGGCTTAAGGAGGTGATGAGTAGCTACCTAGTGCTTGTGTTGTTGGATTTTACACAGCCATTTGTCTTGGAGTGTGATGTGTCGGGAGAGGGGATCGACGCAGTATTGATGCAGGGGGGACATCCTATAGCTTTTGAAAGCCGAAAACTCCTTCCACATGAGAGGTTGTATCCTATTTACGACAAGGAGATGTTGGCCATCATGCATGCATTGGCCAAATTCCGGCAATATATGGTAGGGAACAGATTCAGGGTGAGGACTAACCACAATAGCCTCAGGTTCTTTTTGGAGCAGAAGCAGCTACAAGAGAGGCAACAGAAGTGGATCAGTAAGATCCAAGCATATGATTTTGACATTGAGTATGTCAAGGGTAAGAATAACGTGGTAGCAGATGCCCTTTCACGTAGACCAGCCACGTTATCTCTTATGAGCTTGGATGCAGATTGGAGGGCTCGACTTTTAGTTGAGTACTCCAAAGACAGATTTGCATGTGAGGTGCTCGACGGACAGGTGGCGGATGACCGGTACAAGGTGGTCGATGAGATCATCTATTACAGGGACATGATCTTCTTGACTAAGGGATCTCAGCTTAAGAAGAAGATACTCCAAGCATCACATGACTCTCCATTGGCAGGCCATCGGGAGTTTACCAAAACCTACAGGGCCATTAGAGAGAGGTTCTCATGGAAGGGCCTCAAGGAGGAGGTACTCCAGCACATCACAAAGTGTGATGTTTGTTAGAGGAACAAGGGGGAGATGAACCATCCCATAGGACTGTTGCAGCCTCTTCCCATTCCAGAGGGGAAATGGGAGAGCATATTGATGGACTTCATCACAGGGTTGCCCATGGTGCAGGGCAAGGATTGTATCTTTGTCGTCGTTGATCGACTGAAAAAGTATGCACACTTTTTGGCCATATCCGCGCACTACACAGCAACACAAGTGGCCGAGCTATTCTTCTGGGAGGTTTTCAGGTTGCATGGTCTTCCTAAGACCATCATTAGTGACAGGGACAGCCACTGCATGGGCAGATTTTGGTAGGAGCTTTTCCGGTTAGTGGGGACAGAGTTGACACCGAGTACCAGTTACCACCCACAAACGGATGGATAGACGGAGATAGTTAACAAGTGGCTAGAGGGCTACTTGCGTAACTATGTCAGTGGGCAGTAACGAGCATGGTTGAGAAGGTTGCATTTGGGGGAGTACTGGTACAACTCGACACATCACATGTCTATTAGTATGTCACCATTTTATGCTTTGTATGGGTAACATCATTTATCATTTGCTGATGTAATGTTCGGTGTGAGTAAGGCTCCTAGAGCTAAGATGTGGATCCAAGAGAGTCAGGATATCCTTTGAGCTCTCAAGGACAACATGGCTACAACACAAAACCAACAGAAGCTGTATGTCGACAAAGGTTGGGTGGAGCGACAGTTTGAGGTAGGGGACTTGGTCTACCTATTCTTACAGCCATACCAACAGTCATCGCTGAAGCAGAAGGGAGCTGAGAAGCTCAAGCCGCGTTTCTACATGCCATACAGGATGATACGCAGGATTGGGTAGGTTGCATCTGAGTTGGAGCTGCCCCAAGGCAGCAGGATCCACAACATTTTCCATGTATCATGCCTGAAGAAGGCGCTGGGACAACAGGTGACAGTGATAGAGGAGCTACCACCGACAGATGATGAGGGGCACTTGGTGTTGTAGCAGGAGGCCATTATTGATACTAGGGAGAGGCGGTTACAGAGTAGGACGGTCCGGGAATTATTGGTGCGGTGGAAGAATTTGCTGGATGAGGATGCCACTTGGGAGAGTGAAAATATTCTGCAGCATCCATCACTTCAGTTGCTTGAGGTCAAGCAACATTTTGCCGGGGGGACTTGAATATTCCTAATTAGCGACAGCTAATTAGAATATTCGACTTTGTATAGTTTTGTCGTTTATGTTTTGTAAATAAATAAAAAGGGAGAAAAGGGGGGTCTAACTCACTTTAGTAGAATAAGACATCCACCTAGTAGCACAACGTTGTGACTCAAGGGGGGTCAAGGTGGGGCCACACACCACATAGAGGAGGGAGCCTACGTGCACTCTAGAAGCTTCTACGCAGATAAGGATGAGGATGTGGAGGAGAGAGAGGCTATGATGGGTTTTGGAGGGAAACCAATACTATAAAAGATGGAGGAGCCTCCTCATTTGGATCATTCTGGATTTTTTGATTTTGGAGTGAGACTTTGGTCTTCTTTGGCACGCTAGCTGTTTAGCCTGTCTGCTGCACTGTTTAGTGCACCGAGTGTCTTCGAGCAGAGATCTCACCCTTAGCCCCGGAGGACTTCGAGTGCCTGCTTGGGCAAGGTTTGTTTTCTTGCATTTTGTGAGTCTTTTCATTTTTTGGGTTTGTCGCGGAGCTAGAGCTTATAGAGACTGCGCAGTCACTAGGAGAGAGGACGCAGTCCATTGTGGAGGAGCTTCGAATTGGGGTTTCTGCAGGCGATTTCACTGGGATTTCGAGCAGAGGGTCAGCCTTTGCCCATCGAAGGTCTTTGGCGGAGTTTGTGGCAGTATTTTAGCTATTTCTATCTAGCCACTACGTTGTACTTTGGAGGCCAGCGTATTTCACTAGGGAGCAGTTTCTAGTGTTCTCGGGGGTTGGCCATTCTTGGAGTGGTTTGTGGATCTTGTCGGAGTTGTTGAGGAGAGGAGGTTTTCTGATTTTCATCTCATTCCAGCAAGGGGTTCAACCCCTATTCTTCAGTCGATTCTAGCAGTAGCAGCTACACGGCATTTCTCCAGCAGCTGGGACGCAGTTCATAGAGCAGCCATTTCTTGTCTTTTCTGAGAGTGTTTTCTCACTTGCCTTGCGCAAGATCACCTCTTGTATTTCATTACATTTCTCAGATTAATAAAATCGCTCAGTATTTTGTCTTTGTGTTTTCTGGTTGAGTTTCCGTAGTTTCCGTTGTTGCCATAGTTTCTGTATTCTCTTTCTATTATATGTCTGTTGCATTATTATTTTGAGCGCTCTAGTTCTATACCACGTGGTGTGTTTATCTTTCACTCTTAGAAAGATTCTGGAAAGGGCCAGGCATCCTCTGGATCTCTTCCTCTTTTCAGGGGCGAAATATTTGGTAAATTCCCTCCCAGTCTATCTCTGGTTGGAGTTTTCTTGTGTTTTAGAGATATCCCCGAAACGGGATATTACATCCAAACACAACGAATCAGCTCTCTTCGATCCTTTGATCGATCTTCAGATTTCTTTGGCGAGAAATATACTGAGAAGATGTTCTCCTCCTACTCTTTTTCAACTTATATTAGGCTAAATTCTACACGAGTAGAATCTTCACCCCACCAAAAACTGCTGAAGGTTTGCAGCTTAGCTTCCGGTTCACAACACTCTGCACAACAATCAAATTTTGGAATGCATCACCTAGGTTGATCTCTCAGTGAGTAGACTGGCTCAGCGCAACCTATGTGCAGTGACTGTGCAACGTAGGTTGCTTCTGCGTCCCTCTAGAAGACTCTACGCTCTCTCTGCATCACCCAATTGGGGCAGCGTCAGCCTTTGCGTGACTCTGCTCCCTCTGTGTCCCTCTGCTGTTGCACTGCCCTCTCTGGTTTATCTGTTATTATTGTTTTTTTCTCTGCTGCTTTCTGCAACACATATTATTCAACCTTCTTTCTGTAGATTCAACTAGATCTGTAATCAATCTGAAACCATGTGAAATTTTTTTAATATACTTAAAAAAAAACCTACTGTTAAATTATTGATTTACTTCTCCTACTTACATAAGTTATTAATCTGAAATCTTCATCATTAACATCTAAGTAAATACATTAACAACCTACACATACATATCTATACTTAATAACATGCTCAATGACAAAGTGACACACTAGGATTTTCTGGACAAATGTCCTGGGAAAAACCCAATGCGGGAAAACTAATGCTTCTAGCTTCTAGAGGGTTTTTGTTACTAAGAAAATTCTAAGTACAATAGAAATGGGCCCAAAACTGGTTAACCCAACAGAGAAATAAAAACGACAACAATACTCAACTCCTGAGACAGAAAATCTGACTGATTCACACCCACAAACGAGATTTACAGAACTCATCCTTTTTCAGCCTCTAGAAACCTCACCACTACTTTGAAGCCCTCTGCGCTAACCCTGCTCTCCTGCATCAGCCTTTGCATTGCTTAGGAAGGGATTGCACCACCCCATACTAGGTTATGTTGCCCTTGTGCTTCCCTAGCTAGGCCTGCATCAGCGTTCCTCAACTCCTACTGCCTCTGTGTTGCTCTTGCTAGTCTCTTAGCTGCTCTACATAGCTACCTCTGCTCTGGCTTGAGATGTTGTTTCTCTGCCCTTGTTGTACTCTTGGCATGGGACTACACCATCCCCCTTGCCAATACTTCCCCTCGCTACAGCTGAAACACTTTTGAAATTCTTAGCAAACCACATCTTAGAATTCCAGCTTAGCTTCGGTGCTCTGCCAGTGTGTTTGTATTCTCCAACTGACTCCAAGCCCTCTTATTATAATTTTCTCCTTGAAACTTCAACGACCGTGATCTAATCTTGAATTGATGACTAAGATTAGAAGATTCATGATCCATGTCACTTAAGTCATTCTCATCACATGTTTAATTTAATTAACTTTAATCTTTTAATTTTCCTAAGTTAGACTTAGGGTCCTTAATTAAAAAGTTTAATTAATTAAATATCTCTTAAACCAGATGGAATTTCCCAAAATGCTTTCTGGGTCTTGGAGATCTTATGTACTCTGGAGCTAGAGCACATCCGATGCTACCCCAACACCCCAAAATATCAACACCCTGAATCTCTCAATTTTCTCAGATTTCACATTACTTCGATCATCATTGAGCCGCCCTCTTGGGAATCATAAGTAACATGTTGATTTCATGACTTTGAATATTTTTTAGTGTATGATCTTGAGACTTATAAAATATCTTACTCTTTCATACAGGCTAGAGGGTGGGGTGCTTTATTACATGGAAAAACGTGATGCCAAGAATTCTTTGGTGAAGTATTATGCTCATCACATTATGATCTTGGCATAGGTTTACAAAACTTATCTTTATATTAAAAAAATTAATACCAATTTTGAATATTTATAAAAGTTATATCTATATTAATACCAATTGTGAAGGTTTATATAATTATAGTAATTTATGTTATGTTTCTCATATGGTTCATTTAGGAATTCTTGAAGAGTTGGGGAATGTCTTGACATGATAAAAAATCGTAATATGGTGGTTGAGGAATACACAGGGGCACTAAAGAGTAAAATTCCTAGATTTTTTATTTCATATTCATAATCTCACAAGTCAAATTATAATATTATGTTGTATAGAGATTTCAAAAGTAATAAAATAGTTGATGTTTGGTTATTATATACACCACATTACAACAACAAGTTTACGATGGAAGGATATGTTCATGACAATGTGGTGTTAGGTAAGCGTGGATTTCATCATATTGTGATATTTTTAAAGGGCTATGTTTGAATACACAATTAGGATATATGTTCATCACATTGTAACATCAAGTTTTATTGGATTGCATTACTATGTGATGTTTGTGAAGGAATATGTTAAATGTTGGTTTGGGATATGTTTGTGATTTGAAAACATGAGAACTTATTATTTCAAATACAAAGATAGATTGTTGGGGCATTCACTTGTTATTTCACCTTTCAAAGAAAGGATGAAACCAGAGGCTACCTGGCCCACAAACAGACTCTGCCTAAATAAATAATCAGTAAACACTAATGATTTGGTTATGAAAGTATTTTCTATTGGTTCAAAGTATTCATTAACCTTTAATAGATGTGTGCAAGCTTTTAGAAGTGTTTTGTAATGGAACAAATGTGTTTTGTTAAGTGCATTATTCCTTTTGTGAATGGGAGGCTGATTTCAATTTACTGTTTAACACATATAATTCTGAAAATAAGAAGCAATAAACACACAGCATATAACTCAGCATATGATGAGGCATTTCACCCCTCCTGGGCTACATCTGTCGGGTCCAAGGCTCCCAAATGGGCATGTCCTTGCTCTTATTATGCTCTTAAATTGGTTATACAAAGTGTATAAAGCCTAAACAGGCATAAAAAGCTGCATAAATGAATTCAGAGTGCTGGAAACAGTAAGAAATGACAGAAAATTCACCTCAAATAGATGAACATAGCCCAATACAACTCTCCATTCCCAAAGCCCTAGTGGCTCCTCTAGCTAACCCGCTGATAAAAACTCTGGTAGAATGCCCTGATGGCTCTATAACCTGTTCCAATAGCTTCAAAATGTTCCAATACCCCCAAAACAAAAAAAAATTCGTGCCAAAAGGACTCTCCTAGCCAAAGTTATGTCCAACTGAAGTTTTTGCCCAATGTTAGGAAAAAATCCCACAAAAAGTGAGCCAACTTTAGTTAACAGTGGATAAGTTTAGTGGTCTGCCTAAATTGGCATGCTCAGCCAATTTTCCCGCCAAGTTGGGTGGTTAACATTTAATGTTCCGCCAGTCATGTAGCCTCTCCGCAGCAATAAATGTAACGGTTATAACAATCGTTAGCTGTTTTAAAGCCAGTTGTGGAGGGTTGGTCTTATGATGTGGTCACGTTGAATGGGGAGGGGGCTAGCCAAATCCCTCCGCTCACCGTTTAATCAGCACATGATTTAAACCACGTATAGCTCCGCTCCAATGCAACGTGAACAATACGTTACCTCCATTAATACCTTTGACTTACCACGTTTATACCATTGCCACATGCAATGTAACCATTTTAAATTTTCCATATAAACCTTTGAACCGTGGGTTTTAACCCATAGTTCATAATTCGAATTTTATAACATATGTGTGGTTTTAATGTTTAAAGTTTAATAAGGTTTAATTTTTTTTTTTTATAATTAATTAAAACATATAATTAATAATATAATATATGATTAATAAAAAACCATATAAAATATTAAAAACTATATAATTTAATTAATTTATTAAACTTTTATAAAAAATAAAATTATCCCAACACATAATATTAAAAAATTTCCTTTCAAAATTGAAAGTTATTGGGCAATTTCAAAATGCAATATCTTCTCCATACGGTAACGGATTTGAGTGCCATTTGCGGCTACATGATCGTTTTGACGATCTCTTTCCTGTCGTTCTAGTTTGAACCAATTCTGAGCCAATAAATTTTTGAGCATTTTTCCAACTAGGACATGATCCCCTGATCAGTTTGTCACATTACAATGGTGAGATATATTAGATTGCATCATAATGCGTTGTTTTGTGAAAATTTATGTTTGAATTCAATATTGAGATATGTTTATCACATTGCAACATTATATTAGTAACGTTGCAACATGGAGTTGTGTGCATTAAAAAATCACATTGAGAATGTTTTGGTGATACATTACTCTCATCCCATTGCAATGTTTGTGAAGGATTATATTTATTATATACTAATATATTTTTTAATACCAATTATATAATTATATATATTTTTAAATAACCTAACCTTTATATAATTAAAAAAACCCATATATTATAAAGAGCAATAATATATAAATACATGTCATTTTTTAAATTTAAATAAAATAATCATTTTTTATATAATTTATTTAAATATTTATTATTTTCTAAACTTAAAAAATATATAATTATTTATTTATAATAATAGTTTAATAAAATTATTTTTAAAAACTTATGAAAGAGTTTTCTATTTCCAAAAATATATTGAAGAAAGTACTTTGGAAATAAAAGAGAAAAAATATATATATAATATATAATTATTTATTTATAAAATAAGAATTTAATAAAATTATTTTAAAAAAATTATAAAAGTGTTTTCTATTCCAAAAATATAGTGAAGATAGTACTTTCGAAATAAAATGGAAAATAAGGAAATTTTTTATCCATTTATATAAAATAATATATAGTAGCGTTTTTAAATGTATATTGACATAATCCTTTAAAGGATATTAAAGTCAAATATACCCATGTAAATGTACGCTTCCACTAACATTATAATGTTTTTTAAATGATTATCTTCACCTTTTAAATGTTTTTATATTTCTATATTAAAATTTGTTATGAGTGCATATCAAATACGATAAAGCTCACGATTATATTCATATTTGTGGTTAATATAATCATAATTATATTAAAAGGTGAAATTCTATGTAATGAACTTAAAAAAGGGAGTTGTTTTTAGTGTAATTTTTTGGAGTTTTTGGTGTTGGAATCTGGTGAAAAAATTGAAGTAAAATTTTTATTTCTGTTATTTAAACTCATTTTTTGATTGTATATATAGATGCAACACCCTAAAAAACTCCTAGGACACTTTGATTGTGCAAGGTTACTTATCAAATTTCTGTTTTCAATGTATTCTTGCCAAATTTTAAAGAAATTAGACCAGAAAAAACAACCGAAAAGCCTTCAAAAAGTCATACAAAAGACAACTCGAAAAAAAAGGCAAGACAATATCATATGTAATTAATGTATGTCTGACCTTCTCATCATTTTCCATTCTCCGATCCAATCACCACGAGTGGCCACAGTGTTGGCCTTCCACGTATCATTTTCGTTTATCCTATGTATAAAGTCAAAGCTTATTTTATGGGGTGTCTACCATTTAATGTGGTGTGGCATGTATTGCCTATCGTTAGATTTAAATGACTTTAAATCTAACAGTGAGCAGTATATGCCACACCGCATTAAATGGCGGATAGCCTAGGAAATAAGGCTCGCCATGTGTACAATAAGTTTCTCTCTGTTCTCAATGGTGATTGTACTTACAAGTATGTTTATTTTAAAAATTAGATGTTTAGAAATTTAATTTAATTATTAATCAGAATTAGATGGATGATTTTTTTTTAATTTTCACACAATATATTAAAATATTTTCAATAGTTATAAATTAAATATTAAAATTTATTTGAAAATTAATTAAATACTTTTTATCTTTTCAATTAAATTAATTAATTGCAAATTTTATATAAACATGTGCTATATGAATATGAGTTACAAGTTTTTGGGTATATGATATTAGTAAGCTATGGCATCGTAATAAATTTTTTAGAATCTTTATCACAAAGCGAGGATGAATTTTCATAGTTAAAATCTTGTTATATTTTATTTTATATATGTATGTGTTCCACTCATATATTAAGTCTTTCTTTAATTGTTCATAATAATAATTTAAAATAAAATTATAATTTAGTTAACTTTTATGATTGGTATTGGTAATATGAGATGTATCATGATTCAACTTTTTTGATATCTATCAACCATTTAATTTATATGACTATGATAGTAATAATTAACTCATGATCTAGATAAACATAATTGTTCTTATATTGCTAACTATGAAATTAAATTTATAATATCATATAATTGCATATTTTTTCATAATCGTTGAAATTAAATGGTCATCAAGTGTAATGTGGCATATCTTTATTGATTTCACCAGGATCATAAAAAATAAACATTCTTTTTCAATTTAATTCATAATTGCAAACTCACATCAAAAATGAAAATGAAGAATACACTATATCAAATAAATTCATTTTATATCATTTAGTAAATAAAAAAATAATAAAGGGATGTCTAGAAGGAGAGGGGTCCTTTATGTCCTTAGAGAAATTAACGTTTTAGAGTATAATTTTGTTGGTGAGGACAATCCTTAAGAATATGTTTGTCATTACATCCTCAACACCTCAATAGTTCTTTCTTATACTCCTCGTTCTTTTCACTATCTCTACTATTTTTTTTTCTGCTTTTCATAGGATAATTTTGTTGAAACTTGCTCCATGATGGATGACTTGTCTTAGTACTCTATGTATAAATTTTTAATTTCTTTGGCTTAAAGCCTTTGTTTCTCCAACTATCCTTTTCATTTTAATTATCCTTTTCGGCTCATCAATTTCCATCCTATCATGGTAGGATTGGGAAATCCACGAAATCCACAAAGAAAGTGTTGAATCTTCACTTTCTCATATTCGATATAGGGAACATGTTAATTTTAGTTAACCATGGTATGTTCTATGCTTAGAGAAATTTACTTCAATATTTCTTATTAGCCCAATTCAATTTCCAGTTATGCAATCACATTAACGCCGACAGTAAATGTTGATAGAACATAAATAAATCGACAAAAGAAAAGCCAGGACAAGAGACAGAATAATTTGGTGGATGCCAGGGGAAAAATTCAATTCAGGGAAAACCCTTCAATCAAATCTTCTTATTATTCTTCAAATTTAGCAGAGAGAGAAAATACAATTTTCAGCAGTCAACAGGATGCCCTAGTCAGCAAAGTCAAATATGGTCAAACCAACAAAAAGTATCCCAATGGAGCTCGGTAAAAGCTAGTAAAACTCGGCCCCTTCTTACAGTCAAAGTCAACCCAAAACAGTCTGAATTTCTTCAGTCAAACTTGGTTAAGACAACAGTCAAACTTTAGAAATCTGTGGTCAATGTTATGGTCAATGCAACAATCAAATCAACTCCCTTCACTTCAATTTATGTGCCACCAAATTTGGCCTCCAAAAAGTGCAGATTGTCCAAAAGATCAAAGTTAAACATCCAAGGTTGACCAAAATTCAACGTCGGTGAACACTGCACAGAAACCCTTAACACAGTCTTAATTTCTAGCTTGTCTTTCATATGCGTGGAAGAGAGAGAAAGGCCTCTTACACTGTATGAACCAATCAGACGAGAGATAATGTTTGAGATGAGTTGATTTCCAAATGATTTTTGTGTATCTCCTTTTTATATCCATCACATAGAGTGCGTCACAAATATTTTGGAGCTTGTGAGTGTACAATACAAATCTGGTTGACCTTGACAAATTGCACATGTGTGGAATTCAAATCCAACTTCTGCTCATCCAAAAAAAATGATCTTTAGATCAATATTGAACCTCTATGAAAGAGAATCCACAAAAAATATAATCTCCATCATAAGAGTAGTGCAATATGGAGTTTGGCCCTAGTTACCAAATTTAACACTCCCTCTCAACTATGGAGAACTCCACCTATCCATCCATCTGTCAACCTATGCAATCCTGTCATCTAGTACCATCATGTACTATCATATATCCTCCCACAATCCCGTTTCATCCTACTTTCTCTATAATTTTCCAGTTCTGCTCTATTGTAGAATAAATAATGAAGAAGATATGATCTAAAGTGAGTCACAAAGGCCTTGCCACTCTCCACTGACCCGAAGTTAGATTAGAGGTAAAAACCTCAACCAGACTTGATCCCAGATCAAGTTGTTAGACACAACCATCCTAGAAATATAGAGTATAGAAATACACTATGCGTTCATCGATAATGCTATGGTCTCTATCCTCATTTCCTAACTCATTTTCCAGATGAGAGCTACTTCCCATGAGTCTTGAACTACACAGGTAGGATGTATTTGGGGCATATATTAAGAGAGGGTGAAACAAATAAATATCATAATGGTGGGGAAATATCACACCAATAACTTAAGGCCAACCTAGCCCTGTGGTTTCTTATAGCTCCAAGAAGCTATCCCCAAGCCCCCTGGAGCTCCCAGAGCTCAAAGTCAAACTCAAGTGGGACCCTCATAATAGGGTTTGTCCATGATACCAAGCTTGTCATGGAAGGTTAATAATTTGACCTTCCCCAGGTGCTTCGTGAGAATATTGACGACCTACTCATCAGCCTCAATTTGATGGAGCCTTACGATGCCTCATTGTACCATGTCCTAGACAAAGTGGTACCTAATATCAATATGCTTGGAACAGTTGTGGAACATAGGATTCTATGAAAGTTGAATCCCACTTTGGTTGTCGCAAAGGATCACGATGGTATCCAACACATGCCCAAACAACTCATTGAAGATCTTTCTCAACCAAAAAACTTCACAAAAATCCCTACTTGCTGCAATGTATTCGGCCTTGGCGATGCTCAAAGCAACCGATTTATGCTTCCTTCTCATCCAGGAGATCGAAGTAGAATCTAAGGTGAAGCAACGTCTAGATGTGTTCTTATGATCCACCACATTTCCTACCCAATTGGAATTTATATATCCATGGAGCCTCATACTCCCGGTAGTGTATCTCAGTCCATCGTTGATTTTGCCCAGAAGATATATCAGGATATTCTTGGCACCAATCCAGTGAATGTGATGAGGCTCGACAATATATTGACTCAACTTGTTCATTGCAAAACATATGTCCAAACATGAGTTCACTAAGAACACCGGGCCCAACAACATTTCCACGCAACCTTTTAAAGTTGAGTTCCACCAGAGTAGTCACGAACTTGCAGTCCACTATCCCAAATCTCTCTAGTAGCTTCATAATATATTTTCCTTGAGAAAGGAAAATATCACATGGCTTTTTCCAAACCTCTAGGCCTAGGAAGTTGTGCATCAGTCCTAGGTCCTTCATCTCGAACTCAGAAGCTAGCTCCCTCTTACACTGATGAATAAGAAGTTCAACACCTGTTAGGAGGAGATCGTCCACATAGAGAACTAGAATGAGAGGCTTATCATTATCAACCTTAAAATAAAGGTTTGGATCAACATCACTATTAGTAAAGCCAAACTTCATCAAGTAGCTATCGATCCTTTCATGTGAAGCCTTGGGGGCTTGATTTAACCCATAAAGGGCTTTCTTCAACCTCCATACATGTGTATCCCTATCTCAAACTTCGAACCCCAAAGGCTGTTCAATATATACATGTTCCTTGATTGAACCATGTAAGAAAGTAGTCTTTACATCTATCTGATGTAGACTCCATACTTGTGATGCAGCAAGGGAAATGATAGAAAAAATGGTGGTGTAGCAAGAAACAAGTGCAAATATATCATCATAATCTGTACCTTCCTTTTGAGAGAAGCCTCGAGCAACAAATCTTGGCTTGAAATTTTCAGCACTTCCATTAGATCCATGCTTGATCTTGTAAAACCATTTTGAGGTGAAAACAAATGTGTCCTTCGGTCTAGGGACCACATCCCAGACATCATTTTTCATGATCGACTCATATTCCTCATTCATAGCCTCCTTCCAAAATTGATGCTTCACGTGTAGGTTTTAACCTTGAACAGAAATTATCTACACACAAATCTTATAACAGAAAATAAACAATAGCGAGAGCATAAAACATAAAACAGATAAACACATAGATTTTCCCCTGGATCCCAAATTGGGACGACCAGCTTGATTTTTCATTATATTCCTTTTAGTGTTACAACACATATATATACATGCCGAAGCATACATAAACCGCAATCCATAAACCCTGGATTAGAACATAACCGTAGTTCCCTTGACCGAATCTACAAAAAATACCAGGGGTCGAAAACCATCGTACCCCAATAGCATGTGCAAAACCATGCACAAAACCATCGACGTGGACTACCCACCAGAAATTAAGGACCAAAAAATTTTCGTCGGGGTGCTACCCCGAACCCTGACAGGGGGGGCTACCGCCCCCCCTGTGATCCCCCCGTTGTGCCCAGCGCAAAGGGGGGGCTATCACCCCCCCTCTTACCCCCCCGCGCGTGCTTAGTCATGGAAAGAATATAACACATACCCAACATTCTCCCACTTGTTATTTTCTTTCCACAGGGGGTCACAAGAGAGCTTAGTCATTGGCCCAATTCTTCAACACCCATTGTTTCTCTACACCAAGAGAACTTCTGAGTGCTCACAGAATTTGTTAATGCATCTGCAACATTCTTCAAAGTGTCCACCTTTACCAGCAACACCCTTCTAGCCTCAATAATATCTCTAACAAAGTGATATTGAACATCAATGTGCTTTGTGTTTGAATGATAAGCAGGGTTCTTAGCCAAGAAAATTGCACTTTGGCTATCACAGTCTATCCTTATAGCTTGCTGTACCAACCCCATACTTGAACACAATCTCTGCAACCAAACTGCTTCCTTGCTTGCATGAGTGGCTGCTATGTATTCTGCCTCTGTAGTTGAAAGAGCCACTACAGACTGTCTTTTACTCATCCAACTGACTTCACCTCCAAATAGGCTAAACACATACCCACTTGTAGATCTTCTTTGGTCCAGATCTCCAGCCCAGTCTACATCAACAAAACCACGAATGTCCAACATTCTTTCTAATCCTGGTCATCCTTGGTAGCATAAGCCATAATCACTAGTGCCACGTAAATATCTGAAAACCCGCTTCACTGTTGTCCAATGCTCCTTCCCTGGGTTTGACATAAACCTGCTCAATACTCCCATTGCATGTGCAATGTCTGGTCTAGTACAGACCATTGCATACATCAGGCTACCCACTGCACTTGCATATGGAACACGGGACATATCCTCCTCTTCTTCTTGTGTCTTGGGACACTGTTCAACAGACAGTTTTGCACCTACGGGAATAGGAACACTCACCAGTTTACTATCCTGCATATTGAACCTCTGCAATATAGTCTCGACATACTTCCTCTGGTTTAACCAGAGCTTCCTCTTTGCCCGATATCTCTTAATTTCCATGCCCAAAATATAGTTTGCAGCACCAAGATCCTTCATGTCGAATTTGGAGAACAGTTGGGTCTTCAAATCTTGGATAATTTCTTTGTCATTTCCAATCAAAAACATATCATCCACATGTTAGCCACCTATAATATTTTGTTATACCAAAAGGTGGCTAAGATCTTTTTTGAGCCTCCAAGGAACAAATTTTATCACTAAAAATTGTTGCACATATAAGACCAAATAAATAACACAGTCACCAATTAATTTAAAATAAACACAGTGATCCTCCTTGCTTCTAGTGAAGCCAAGTCCCCTTATATAGGTATCAAATTTCTGATACCACATCCTTGGTGACTGTTTTAACCCATACAACGACTTCTTAAACCTGCATACCAAGTCTTTCTTACCCTTCACCATAAAGCCTTCAGGTTGCTTCATGTAGATCTCCTCTTCTAGATCCCCGTGAAGAAATGCTTTCTTTACATCCATCTGTTCTATCTCAAAATCAAATGTAGCAGCAACAGATAAAAGTGATCTAATAGAAGTAACTTTGGCAACAGGAGAGAAAATATCACCAAAATCAATTCCCGGCACTTGGGAATAACCTTTTGCTACCAACCGAGCTTTGTATTTCTCCACCTTGCCTTCTACATTCATCTTCTTTTTAAACACCCATTTGCTCCCTATGGGCTTCCTTCCAGCCGGTAACTCCACCAAATCCCATGCCTCATTTTTGTGCAAGGATGCCATTTCATCAACCATGGCCTCCTTCCAGAGTTTTCCATCCTCTGAGTCTACTACCTCCCTGACAGTTATGGGATCGTCATTAGTTATAGTTAAGGCAAAACCTGAATAGAAAGCAGATGGACTATACCTTTTTGGTTGCCTTCTTTCCTGAACTGATCTTCTCAAAGCTGGGGTTTCTGGCTCTTCCTCTTCTGAATCTTCTTCTATTGTAGAGTCTGATTCATCCTCCTTTAGCTCAAACTCTATCTGCTCAGGTTCCTTTGGTAGGACTTCATGTGTAACAACATCTTTCACCTCTCTAAACACCACATCTCAGCTGTACACAACCTTCCTTGTTTCTGGGTTCTAAAGCTTGTAACCCTTTAAACCATCCTTATACCCAACAAAGATGCTCCTTTCAAAGTTATTATCCAACTTGGTCCTTTTCTCCTTTGGAACATGTACATATGCATCACATCCAAATACCCTTAGATGTGAAAGAGAGGGTTTCTTACCAGTCCATACCTCATGTGGAGTCTTATCCTCCAACACTGATGAAGGTGATCTGTTAACCAAGTAGCATGCAGTCTCCACTGCCTCTGCCCAGAATTCTTGTCCTAACCCAGTACCACTGAGCATGCTTCTTGCCTTTTCCATCAATGTTCTGTTCATTCTTTCTGCAACTCCATTTTGCTGAGGTGTGTATGGAGTAGTCTTCTGTCGTGCTATACCACACTTCTTACAGAACTCTTCAAATTCCTTCTTACAAAACTCCCCACCATTATCTGTCCTCAACGCCTTTATCTTCTTCTCTGTCTGGTTTTCCACCAGAGCCTTAAATTATTTAAATTTGTCAAAGACTTCAGATTTCTTCCTCAAGAAATATATCCATGTATTCCTTGAGAAGTCATCTATGAATGAAACATAGTACATAGAATTTCCCAGTGATGGAACTGACACAGGTCCAAACACATCACTGTGCACAAGTTCTAATATCTTGTTCACCCTCTTAGCACCAGAAGGAAAACTCACCCAATTCTGCTTCCCATATACACAATGTTCATAGAAATCGAAATCCAGAGAGAAATTATACATACCTTCTACCATACCATTTCTATGTAGTATCCGAAGGCCCTTCTCTCCAATATGTCCAAGCCTTTGATGCCATAGCATGGTATTTTCTCCAGAGATAGCTAAGCTTTCCGCCCCATTTTCAGGAACCACATAACTATTACACCCATCAATAACAGTGCTACCTTGTAGCTTGTACAGAGTTCCAGTCCGAACTCCTCGCATTAATACCAGTGCTCCCCGAACCATCTTGCAGGCATCTTTCTCGAACACTGTTTTTACACCTGCATCATCCATCTTTCTTACAGAAATCATATTTGTAGCCAATGCAGGAGTATGTAGAACACCAGGAAGTGTTCTAATCCTTCCACCTTGTAGCTTCAGCTTTACCTTTCCACATCCGATGATTTTGGCCTTCCTATCATCCCCTAGGAAGACATCACCATCTTATTTCTCATACTCGCAGAACCACTCCCTATGGGGAGTGAAGTGAAAGGATTCACCTGAGTCAATCAACCACGACTCATGATCTACATGTGTATTTGAAGAAGAATCCAAACACACATCCCCACCTTCATCCGAGGTGGTTTTTACCTTTGCAGAAGGAGCATCATCAAATCCCTTTCCTTTCTCAGGAGCTTTAGATCTGCAGTCCTTTTTTTAGTGCCCTTCCTTTCCAGATTTCCAGCACACCTTTACAAAATTTCCAAGAGATTTAGATCTCCCTCTAGATTTAGATCTCCCACTCGAAACCTTATTCTTGTTTCTGTTCTGGGACCTTCCTCGTACAGATAAGGCATCTCCATTCTGACCCTCCATATTTCTCCGTCTCATTTCCTCCGACAGCAAGGTTGAGACAATGTCATCAAAATTCAAGGTAGTTGTATTGCTACCTATTGCAATAACCAGACTGTCCCACGAGTCTGGTAGAGAACACAACAAACTGATGCACTTATCTTCATCTGAGATTTTAATATCAACAGATGACAGCTGACTTACCATAGTATTGAAGGCGTTCAGATGCTCTGTCACCGAGTCTCCATCCTTCATCCTCGGGTTATACAGCTTTTTCCGCAGGAACAACTTATTCACCAGAGACTTAGATTGGTACAAAGTCCCAAGTTTTTCCCACAAATTCTTCATCGTAGCTTCCCCAGATACATTCAACAATACTGAATCTGAGACACACAACCGTATTGTGCTCTTAGCCTTCCGATCCAGTTTCTTCTAGTCTTCATCTGACATTCCCATTGGTTTAGTACCTGGATCTACCTCGATCCACTGATCTTTATCCACTAGCAGATCCTCCATCTTGAGCTTCCACAACTCAAAACTCTGACCATTAAATTTCTCGATCTCTATCTTCCCACTGCTCGCCATCTTCTTTCACCACAAGAATCGATCCCGCAGATCTCCCACTGAACAGGGTCTACCACAGGCCCGAACTAAAAAACCCTCAGTAGCAAAGGCGTCCCCTTGAAGCTGAAACAGATTTGATACCAAATGTAGGTTTTAACCCTGAATAGAAATTATCTACACACGAATCTTATAACAGAAAATAAAAAATAGCGAGAGCATAAAACATAAAACAGATAAACATAGAGATTTTCCCCTGGATCCCAAATTGGGACGACCAGCTTGATTTTTCATTATATTCCTTTTAGTGTTACAACACATATATATACATGCTGAAGCATACATAAACCCCAATCCATAAACCCTGGATTGGAACATAACCATAGTTCCCTTGACCGGATCTACAAAAAATACTAGGGGTCGAAAACCATCGTACCCCAATACAATGTGCAAAACCATGGATGCGGACTACCCACCGGAAAGAATATAATAGATACCCAACATCATGGCTTCTTCAAATGTTCCCAGCTTAGATTATATGATGGTGCTCATGGATACTAAGTATCCTTAGTACCTATTCGGCTTCTTACTTCCACAGAATGTTCCCCTTGGAGCAACATGTCTTTTGGCATCTTCGAGAGTGTCTATAAGACATGAGGGACTTATTTTATTTGAAGAAGGTGGATCTATAGGATCCATCGGTCCTTCAACATTGGGCATTGGTTCATCCTTCGACTCTTCCTACCTTCCTGCTTCTTATTCTTTGCCATCCTTTGAGATAGGAAGATCTCTAACCTTCCTGAGGGCAACATCTTCATGAGAGGTGACATCATGACACATCTCCACCTCTCTTTGACCAGGAACATATATACTATATGCCTTCAAGGTTTCACTGTAGCCCACAAACGTTCCCTTCTTTCTAGAAGCATCCAATTTTCTTCTGTTTTCTTTTGGAACATGGAAGTATACGAGACTTCCAAAAATCTAAAATTAGAAACATCAAGATTCTTACCAGAGAAGACTTCTTCAAGATTTTTGGAGTCCAATGTAGAATGTGGTAATCTATTTTGAACATACACATCGGTGTTGGAAGCTTCTCCCCATAGAAACTTTTGAATACCTTGGTCATAAATCATGGCACGAGAAACTTCCAAAATGGTTCTATTCTTCCTTTCAACAAAACCATTTTGTTCGGGAGTATACACAGTAGTGGTCTACCTCTCAATTCCAAATTCCATGCAATAGTCAGTGAATTCATTAGATTCATATTCGGTTCCATTATCGGTCCTAAAAATTTTGATCTTCTTTCTTCTTTGTTTTTCAACCAAGGCCTTGAAGGTGCAGAACCATTTGAATGCTTCATCCATTTTCTTCAAAAATTATATCCAAGTTTTGCGATAGAAGTCATCTATAAAAGTTATATAATATAAGCATCCTCCCAAGGATGTTACGAGCAACATACTAGATATATGAGAATGAATCAATTGTAAAATATCAAATTTTTTAGTGACACTTGAGGGGAATGGTACCCTTGTATGATTTCCTTTGGCACAACCCTGACATACACCTTCATGAAATATTTGAAGTCAGGCATACCTATGACCACCTTCCTTACTTCGGGAAGGGATTTATAGTGAAGGTGTGAAAACCTTTAGTGGCATAGCTCAGATTGAAAAGATGTGTTACATGTCATGGATCCCAGCGAAGTTCATCCAATCTGATAGAGTGTATTAACCCTAAAACAAAGAGTAAATGCTTATTGTAAGTTCCTCTTCCAAATTTGTACCTTTCGATCGATGAATGCCACCTTGAATCCTTTTTCTTCCATTGTCGAGATAACCACTAGATTCTTCTTCAAGTCAGGTACATACAACACATATTGAAAATGAAGGACTTAACCTTGATTTAGATGAAGGGTCAGAGTCCCTATCCCTTTCATGAGATAGGTGACATTGTCCCCAAGGATAATTTCCAAATTTGTATCCTTTTCAATCGAATCAGAGAGGGCCTCTTTATATCTAGTGAAGTGCCTTGAGGCACCACTATCAATAAACAAGTTATCTAGGGTGTTGGGAGGAGATGCATCAGAGAGGGCATATATAAGAATATATTCATTTCTCTTATTATCAACAACATTGGATTCATCATACCTAGAGTTCCTTGACCTCTTGAAAGGTTGACCATTTCCATTTCCATTTCGATCAGAGGGAGCTTTCCTCTTTCCTTTGAACATGTTGTTCCTTTGATTTCCATTCCCCCTAAAGTTGTTGTTGTTGCAGTCATCATCTTGGGGAGAGTCCCTTTTATTGGGGCACTCTTTAGCATAGTGACCAAACTTTTTACAAGTGTAACATCTTTCCTTCCTTCCCTTGGGACCCGCTCTTCCATGATTTTGATTTATCGTACCAACATTATTCATTTTATTTGCATGAGCGGTGAAGGAAGTAGGGTCAGTTAAATTTCCATTTGAGGGATGGTATCTCTCCATCATCCTTGTCTCCTCTTGAGTGCATCTTGTCAGCAATTCATCAAAATCAGGAATTATATTATTATTGATAATAGTGCTATGAAATACGTACCATGGTCGGGGAAGTCGTCCAAGAGCAATGAGAGTGAGCTCTCAATAATCTATGACCTCTCCAATATCTAAGAGATCATTCTTGATTTCGGTGAGCCTCATGAAATATGATTGGATGGAATCTCCCTTGTCCATCTTGATGTTATTAAAATTTTTCTTCAAAAAGAGAATTTGATTAACATTTCTAGCCCTTAACATGCCGACCGACCTATCATGCATATCCTTAGATGTGCCCAGCTTAGAGATATAAGAAACCAAGAGCTTATGAATAAAATCCCTGATGACCTTCTTCAACTTGTTTTCCCCTTTCTTTTACATTGTTTTAGTGGCAACCGATGCATTTGATGGAGGCTGAGTGATCTTTCCCTGCACATAATCCATAACATCTTGTTCCTCCAATGTCAGATCTAAGTAAATTTTCCAAGCATGATAATCAGACTTATCATTAATCTTGTCATCAAATTTGAGGTATGACGAGGAAGCGATTGACTCTGGTCCCTATCTATTTAACTTTCAGTGATTTCTCTTCTCACCTTTGCTTGGGATCTGTCTTCACCTCAGCTATGATACCATGTTAATTTTAGTTAATCGTGGTATGTTCTATGCTTAGAGCAATTTACTTCAATCTTCCTTATCATCCCAATTAAATTTTCATTTATGAAATCACATTAACATTGACAACAAATGTTGATAGAACATAAATAAATCGATAGAATAAAAGCCAAGACAAGGGACATAATAATTTTGTGGATGCCAAGTGTTATCACCAGGCTAGAACAAGTTGGGCTGTGTCAATTATCAACCTAGTATAACTATTTCAAACCTGCTTTCAACTAGAGGTTAGCCCTTCTAATCAGAGAGGGATCTCTCATGGAAAACAATGAAATATTCAAGATGAAATTCAATTTGCAGATGGCTAAGTCTGTTTATTCTTTATGTGATTTTTTTAGGTGGAAGAATGTAATGACAACCACCATTGGGCATGGAGTCAGCTAAATAAATTCAATCACAAACAAACCGTATTCATGGAAACTGAGGCAACTTGGCTTAAAAATTAACTCTTACAAAAAAAAGACAACAAATGAAGGAAGTTGGAGTATTTAATCATGAATGCCAAGTGATAATATTGCCATGAAACTGATAAATATATAAAAAATAAGGAGATGAAAGACACATAAGCCAAGGAGAATCTCTGGTTTGAAAACAATCTGCTGCAAACTGTATATTAGCTCATGAAGAAAATATTACAAAAGTGGTTCTTTGAGTATTCATCAACCCCTTCAAAGTGAAAAAAGTCCCTCCTTTATAGAGTGACGCATTTTTCACAATAGTCTGCCACCTGGGCTAGACTCGATGCTTTAGCTAAGAGACCTACTTTAAATTTAATTATAAAACATAGATAATTTTTAGGGATATTTTCTATTTTGCAAAGTTTGTATACAAAAAGGAATCCATCACCATTTAAGAGATTTAATTTTTTTTTCTCATGACCCTTATCGAATATAAATAATTTTTGATGTGTTGGATCATTGATGTGATGACTACCAAGTGGAGGTTGACCTGTTGACCTGCTAAGCTAGACCTCCACCAAGTCAAATTTCAAATTTCTGCAACAAATCTGGCTGAGAAAAATTCTGTAAAATAGGCCTCAAAAGATAAGTGTGTATTTTCCAAACGCTAATAGCAGTGCAAAATATGACAGAGGCTTTTGTATATGAGCTTGTCATGAATAAAAATGTCTTTTACATTTCTAAAATTCCTTTCCATTTGGTCAGAAAGTGAGCTTGAATGTGACTACTAAAACATTCATTTCCAGAATTTCCAAAGAAAAAAACATCCCTCTGGTATTTTTTTGATTTCTCTACAAGTTTTGAGGTCTGCAATTATGTATTTAAGCTAAAATAATGCCATTATAACTTCTCAAGCTGATATTTTTACTTGTATTGTCCTCCATGATAAGCTATAACAATTTCGTAGCAAATATCCAACTTAACTATCGGAAGTTACTACGAAACTGTGAATTTTTTGAGTTTTTTATTTTTCATGATTTATTTTTCCTCCTTATCATTTCTAATAGCATGTCCAACCATTTTTATGATAAATTATATATGGTACTATCAAACAACCAACCATTTAAAGTCAGATTGTGAATAGACTGATTCCAGTGGTTCTTTGTATTTCTCTCCAAAGCAGGGAAAATGATCAACAAAATGACATGGCAATTTTGAGAAATCAAGATTACTATATAATCATTATTCCAAAGAAATAAAGCACGCTCAGTCACTTCTCTATGCTTGTAGCCATCCGTTCCTTTTGTATTGTTTCTTATGTGCCATGGCTTCAACACATTGAGAGAAACTTCTTGCCACTTGCAATTTCTCCTAAAGACAACTAGACCTTCCTATGACACCAATAGACTTTCCTATGATAGCAAGACCAAACTCAAAGTGAGAAGAAAATGAGGTAAAAATAAGCTTTACAGTTTGAATGTTTGGGGACAATGGATAAGGCTAAACTCTAAAATATATTCATGAACTATTGTGACTCTGACCCATAACCCTTTTTCTTAATTGTACCATTAGCAACCCCAACCGAGTTCCAAATAAAAAAAGGTGGTATAAGTGACATATTTGTTGCAAAAGTTTTAGGAACGTTCGTATAAAATACTATGTTATTATAACTGGAGTTGCTACGAATTTCACCAAAATTGTCTAAATGCCAATCATGACCAAATAAGCCCAACACATGGAGTTTTTTATTTATTTTCACTTTATGATGACACCCTATTAAAGTTCATAATGACCCCACAAACTAATTATTTGATAGAAATAACCTTTGTAGATGTGATTATTTTAAAGAAAAACTTAAAACCCTGACTAAATTAACCTAATTGACTCAAAGACAAACCTAAGTGTTATCATGGATAACACCAAGGAAAAACCCCAATGCGTGGAAAACACTTTGATTAAATCTTCTTATTATTCTTGAAATTAAACAGAGAGAGAAAGTACAATTTTCAGTAGTCAACAAGATGCCCTAGAAAGAAAATTCAACCTTCGTCAAACCAACAACGAGCCTCCCATTGGAGCTTGGTCAAAGCTAGACAAACTAGGCCTCTTCTCACAGTCAAAGTCAATCCAAAACAATTTGAATTTCTTCAGGCAAACTCGGTCAATGTAATAGTCAAACTTCAACAATCTATCGTCAACATAGTAATCAAATCAACTCCCTTCACCTCAATTTTTGTGCCACCAAATTAGGCCTCCCAAAAATGCAGAATGTCCAAAAGATCGAAGTCAAACAACAAAGATCCAAAGTCAATGCTTGTCAACACTACACAGAAACACTTAAGACATTCTGAAATTTGTAGCTTGTCCTTCACACGTGTGGATGAGAGAGAAAGGCCTCTTCGGTTGGACGAACCAATGAGATGAGAGAGAATGTGTGAGATGAGTTGATGCCCAAATGAGGTTTGTGTCTCTCCTTTTTATATCCATCACGAAGGGTGTGTGACACATATTTTGGGGCTTGTGAGCCTACATTACAAATCTGGCTGACCTTGACAAATTTCATATGTGTGGAATTCAAAATCCAACTTCTACTCATCCAGACAAGATGATCTTTAGATTAATATTGCACCTCTCTGAAAGAGGAATCCAAAAAAAATATCATATCCATCATATGAGAAGTGAAACATGGAGTTTGACCCTAGTTTCCAGATTTAATAGAACCTATTTCAATATCTCAAAGAATTTATTGTTATAGTCATCCATTTTTAACTATCCCAATTTCAAATCATAGAATTATTTGATCTTGTTATCATAATAAAATTCAAAAATATATTCCTTTTTGAATTACCCTTCAAATTTCTTCCAAGTAATTTCCTTCACCAATTCTTCTCACATTTATGATACCTTCCCAAAAAAATAAAATATTAACCATTCATGTTAAATATAGGCACACTTACTTTCATATTTCTCGAATAATCATATACTTGGAAATATTTCTTTAATCCCAAAAGCCATGCTCATACCTCTACATATTTCTTTTATATTTTGTGATGTATTTAGTTTAATATATTTAACTAAACACATCACAAAATATAAAAGAGAGAGATTGAATTGGAGAAGAAGGATTCCATTAAGAAAGACTAATACATGCATTGAGGCCAATTTTGGGATGACTCTTTCTCGACCTTCACTCTCTTTCTATTGTCTTATTATAAGATGTCTTTTTGAAAAATTTAATTAAGTTTTTACTCCATCAGTTATATATCTATCAAGTCCTCTCTTACATAAAAGCACGACCTTATGAATTATACATATAAACATAGAATATAAGTTCCGCTAATATTTGGATCACCATAATTGGTTATTTATATACTTTTGTGGATGAAACAATGTATTGGGTGTCTAGACTACAAAAATTAGTGGTTTTGTCCACAACATAGGTAAACTACATATTTTCCATGGAACCCTACAAAACAATGTTGTCGATGAAACAATTCTTGGGGGGGATGGGAATAAAACAAGACAAATATGTGTTGCATTATGACAATCAGAGTGTTGTTTATTAGCCGAAAACACACAAAATAGTTCTAAGACAACACTTTGATGTGCCACATCCTTATATTTTGAATTTGCTAGATGATGGGTTATTAAAATTAGAGAAAATACATGCTAAATATATTTTGGTTGTTATGTTAACAATGAATTTTCCATGGGATACATGGGAATTTTTCAAAAACTCACCTAGGTTGATGCTAAGGTGATGAAACACATCTTGGAAAAGGATTATTAACAAGGATATAGAAAAAAAAATATTTATTCTTTCAATATTCTATTTGGTCTCAAGTGGGTGATAGTTCAATGTGAGAAAGGAACAAATTAAAATTAAAATATATATTATTTCCAATTCTTCATGTTTTCACAAAGTTACATAAGGACTCAAATAAGTTACAGTTGGGAATCATCTCTAGTAAAATGAGTGTATAAGGAAGATGTGAGTTAATGTATGTGTTTTTACTCATTAATTAAATAAAACTACTAATATTTTATGTGGTTTTTTCCCATTGCTCGAGTTTCCATGTAAAAATAGTGTATTGTGGAAATTTATCTACACTCCCCATTGCTAAATTTTCATATTGTTCTATGCTGAATTGATTACTTTAACACAATTAATTTTCATTAACAGTGCATCCAAATAATAGCAGTGTAAATAACCCTAAACAGTAATTGAAGATAAAAAAATGCATGCAGTGATAGAGAAGACAATAACACAACCATAAGAGACGACAGATTGGTCCAAGACTAGGTAAAAACCCCATTATGGGAGAAACACTTTCAAATCTTCTTCTTCAAAAGATCGTCATAAATTTTTTTCAGCAGAGAGTAAAATGAGCCCAATACAACATAAATAAACAAATAAAATTTATAGATATGTAGATGTACAATATAAAAAGCACAAATATGATGAATCACTAAAAAAGAGTGATCTCAACTGCCCAGTTCTAGATCTAGATCCATAATGAAGTTAATGACTGTTTTGAAGCAACCGTGACTACGTGATAGAAAGATGAAGACACTGTACAATCAACTAAATGAGATCCAATCTAGATATGCCTATGAAATCTCTTAACCGCAGTCTTAAGATGGTTTGGTTGTGGTTGAAGCAGCCATAACCATGGCTTGAGCATTCTGTGCCCACGACTAAGGGTCTGATCATCCCAGAACCCTAGTCGTTCCAAAAGACTATCTTAATCCTGAAGCTTTACTAGCTCAATCGCAACCTTGACATCGACTACCCTTAGTTTGGGCTAAGCTCAGTCACTACCTTCCCGCGGTTATGGCCCATAACACCCAGATTGGATGCGAGACCCTACCTATGATCCTAACCCTTTGCGCGAGATTTTCTTGACATACCTATGTGAGCCAAAAACTGGAAATATGAACCAATACCAAAATAGCATGAAGATGATATCATGAGATAATGTGTGCAAATGAACTTGCAGTCGCTTCTATTTACAACTTTGTGAGGGACCGCTTGGGGCTTTGATAGAATCCACATGAGTTTAGGCCGACCCATAAAAATAATAAAATAAATCGTAACTTAACTTCTTCTTAACCGATTGGGGTTATCTATAGGTCAATTTTGGTTCTCTAAAAAATCAGAATCTAATTAAATTACAATATTAACAGTCTGAGCTGTCTAATGTGGAATTTGACTCTAGTTTCCAAAAATTAACACTCCCTCTCAACTAGGAAGAATTCCACTTGGTATTATCTGGTTGTAGATATTTACATCAAAGTGTCATCACGACTGAACTCCATCTGTTGAAACTTTATCAAATTTAGAAGAAGAAGAATTGGGGAGAAATAGCTTCCACCCATACATAGAAAAATAATAATCCAAAACATACGGGAGCACATATCCGACCCTAGGATCTCATTAAGGAGCTCATTCTCAACATGGAATCATGAAAGGGGAGAAAATATGAAACCAATATTGTTGCCTACCGATATTCCCATCAATTACTCTCATCAGTCAAGTGGTATAACAACGACGTCATAATCGACTTGGGTTGTACACCCTAAGTACACTCTCAACTCATTTGCCAAATGATGAGCGGTATTCCTAGCAAGCCTTGCTTAAGGTTATGATTCCAACTCGGGTATACTCTGCATAAAACACATAGGGTAGCAACATATCTAACCCTCTGAAGATAGGGGAGAAACATCTTAACCTTGGGTAACGGATAGGAAAATTCCATATTGTCCAAAGATCCCTCAACCCTAGGAGGCCTTCATCTCAATTCCTGACCCTGAGAAATCAAGCGAGGTAGGAAGAGCTTTCTCGGTGTCCTCAATCAGTGTTGCCCCTTATCCGTACAGGCTACATTCATCATTCCAAGTTGTTCTCTGAAGACTAAGAACTTTATTTTCAGAAGTGCCTTAGTGAGAATATATGATATTTATTCGTCAGTCAATATGTGGTGGAGTAGAACAACTCATCTTTTCATCTTGTCATAGATGAAGTGATATAAAATCTCAATATGCTTGGAGTTATCATGAAATACAAGGTTCTATGCAAAACAGATCCCACTCTTGTTATCACAGTATATCACTGTGGTATCTAAGACTTGATAAAAGAGCTCACCAATGAGGTTCCTTAGCCATAGAACTTCACAACTAGCCATGCTAGCAACAATGTATTCTGCTTCTGTGGTGCTCAAAGATACTGACTTTTGATTCCTACTCATCCAAGATATCATGATAGAACCAAGACTGAAACAACATCCAAATGTACTCTTCCTATCAGTGACATTACCTGGCCAGTCAGCATTAGTGTATCCATGAAGTTGGATATCTCCAAAAAAATATCTATAACCAAGTATGATCGATCCATGTAAGTATCTAAATACATGTTTGGTTGTAACCCAATGTGCATGAAGGGGCTCAGTCATAAAGTAAATCAATGTGTTATCTGCAAAACATATATTTTTATAGGTGTTCACGAGGAACATCTCAACCCCAATTAGTTGTCTATACTCGGATGGATTTTCCATATTAGGCCCAACTACTTTTCCACATAGCTTCTTGAAGTTCATTTACATCAGAGTAGTCATCGATTTACACTCAGTCATACCAAACCTTTCTAGAAACTTTACTACATAATTTCCTTGTGAGAGAAAGATCTCACCAAGCCTCTTCCACACCTCAAGGCACAAAAAATAGTGCATGAGACTGAGGTATTTCATCTCGAATTCAAAGGTTGTCATCCTCTTACATTCAATCATCAATGGTTCACTTCTTGTTAAGAATATATCATCAAGATAGAGAACTAGAATTAGTGGCAAACCTTGGAAAACCTTAAAATAGAGGATGGGATGAAAATTTCTTGTTGTGAAACCCAATTTCATTAGATAGTTGTCAATGCAAGCATACCAAGCTCGGGTAGCTTGCTTCAATTTTTACAATGCTTTCTTCAACCTGCAAACATGTGTTCTATGATCTTCCACTTCAATTCCCTGTGGCTATTCCACATACACAAATATTCTTGTAACAAACCATGGAGGAGATCAGTCTTTACATCCATCTGATGAAGGGTCCATACTTGACTAGCAGTAAGGGAGACTATCGAATGAATAGTTGTATAACAAGCCACATGAGCAAATATGTCATCGTAATATTCTCCCTCTTTCTGAGAGAAACCTCAATCTACGAACCTTTATTTGTATTTCTCTATGCTACCATAGATTCCATGCTTGATCTTAAATAACCATTTCAGAGTCACAACAAACTTCCCATGATGTCTTGAGAGAACATCCCATACATCATTTTTCACAATAGATTCGTATTCATTGGCCATAGAATACTTCCAAACCCGTTTTTTGGCTTCTTCTTCAAAAGAGGACGCTACAGTTAGAATCATGGTGCTCATAGTAGCTACATATCCCTGATACCTACAAGGTTCCTTTCTTTCTCTGAATTATCGACGAACAGGAATAATTATTTCACTATTTTGTAGAGTGTCACGACGCCAAAGCAATCTTTTCCTTGTAGGAGGATCACTGGGAGGTGGATCTAGAGGATCCATAGGCTCCATGGGAGTATCAATATCATCTGACTCTGACATAGAAGGACCATCTAGTATTTCCATGTCATCATCATCTTCCTTGGGAGGCAGAGGAAGATCTCTTGCTTTACTAAGTGCAAAATTTTCATCAAAGGTTACATCCCTGCTAATTTCATCCTTCCGTTGACCAGGAATGTATATTCTATAAGCCTTAAAGTTTTTAGAATAACCCATAAACATACCTTTTCTACCTGTAGCTTCTAGCTTATTTTTTTGTATTTTGACACATGAAAGAATATTGTACATCCAAATATGCGAAGATGGTTGATGTCGGGTTTGCTACCTATAAACAGTTCTTCTAGAGTCTTGTTTCTCAATTCTTGATGAGGAACCTAGTTTTGAGCATACACATCAACATGTGTGGCTTCAGCCCATAGAAACTTTGGTACCTTCTAATCATGAAGCATGGCATGAGAAATTCCATTATCGATTAGCTCTTCCTTTCAGCTAAGCCATTTTTTTCATGTGTATAAGGAACAATGGTTTCATTTTTTATCCCTTCTTTCTTCCAGAATGCTATGAATTATTTTGACATGAATTCTCCTCCGTTTGCAGGCTTGTCAACTTTTATTCTTTTCCCTCACCTATTTTCGTCCAAAGCTTTGAATTCATCAAATATTTCAAAGGTTTCATCCTTGTGCTTGAGGCAGTACAACCATGTATTTGTTAAGAAATATTCAATGAAGGTTATGTAATAGAGATGACCACCAACCGTGTGTACAAGAATTAGACCACATATATTTGAATGAATGAGTTGGAGGATGTCAGTTTTTTTGTTCGTACTAGAGGAGAATGGTCCCCTTTTTCTCTTTCCACTTGCACAACCTTGACAAACTCCATCATGCTAAGCTTGAACATCGACAATAATTTATACCAATCTCTTAAATTTTGGAAGAGCATTAGAGTGTAGATGAACCAGCCTGTGGTGCCATAATTCACTGAGATGGTTGGTGTTGTGAACCAATGCTAGAAGTGGCCTTCCTATGACTTTGTAGAGTCCCTCCGATCTCAATTATAATGTGAATTCATATTTCATATTTCATATGAAAATTAGTAGGCCAAGATAAGACCTTTCCATTGATGAAGGCAACCCTCATCCCCTTATCTTATAAGAAGATATAGAAATCTAATTTTTCATTAGATTAGGAACATACATAACATCATGCAACAACACTAAAAATTAAATTTTACTATGCATTTTACTAATAAAATCATTTTCTATCTCTATTTCTATTTAAATTTAATTAAAATTCAGAAAAAAAATTAAAAAAATCCATTCTTATGTTAAACCCTTGCTTCTTCTTGTTTATGTGACTTCACAATTAGGGCTTTTCATTTTAGATTGATAGGGTTTGTATTACTATATATATAGGTGTATGGCATCTAACCTGTAGGACCACTTGCAGAGTCGGATCCCAATCTCTGTCGTCCCTTGCACAATTTCTAAAAATAGCTTTTGTTAATCGGTGCACACTGTTTAACATAGCGCACCAGCACGCGAGTTTAGTATAACACATCGGGTGCATTGACAAAAAAACACTGTTTGATAATTTTTTTTTTATTAATTTATGTTTATGTTAATCGATGCTCCAGTATTAATTTAATGCACCGGGTCTACTATTAACAAAGAGCACTGTAAAATGTTTCTATTGTATTAGCGACGTGTTTATAAGAACCTAACACATCGTTTTCAATGAAATTAGGACCCGTCGACTATGGTTTGTAACCATCGAACCTTTGTGCATTTGGAACCATAACATACATATGCAGATTATAGTTTGTATTTAATTAAAATTTAATTATAATATAATAATACGATATATATAATATATATTATATATTATAATATATTTAATATGTTTAAAACATATATTATATTATATATATAAATATACATATATAATTAAATCATAATTAAATAAATAAATAAAAATACAATTCCACCTTACAAACATTAGGAAATTTACCCCCACATAAACCAAACTAGCCAATTAGGAAGTGCCACTTATCACAGCCTCATTGGCAGAAACCTAAAGAATATTCCTAAAGATTCATTCTTTCTGACTGGGCTACCACATCATCCCTGTACATGTTCTGCCCATTTTTTACATGTTTTGGAAAGCGAACAACAGATCATAACTCACTCATACGAACTCAGATTTTGATGAAACGACTTGCGTTGGAATCCTGGTAATGAGCTCTACACTGTCATCTTGGTATGAAGCATTTCTGAGCACTTTGAATTTTTAGCTAAAACACTGATCCCTGATCATTCCTCCCCACTAGAAGCCTTTTGGACCCCAAAATCTCTCTTGATTACTAATTATGTGGATGAGGGCACTGTTCCCTCACTCTTCTAGTCTTTATCCATTGAAAATTTCCTAATTTCATCATTTGGAGATTTTCATAAAAAAGTTAAAATTTTCCTTGATTCTGACAACCATCTATTGATTTCTTTGACACCGTCATGCTACAATATTTCTAAATTTGCAGAACAAAAATCTAATTTTGCAAGATACATCTTGTTTCTACCTTGGTCAACAATCAAAGGAAACTTGGAATCTTTCTCACCTTGCACTCTGTAACCATGGCGATTTTTGCTCATCTCGCTTTATGCTTGCGTTGACTCTTGACCAAGTATCTTTTCCATTGTAATTTTCCTTTTGGAAACTAGCAATGAACATTAGTGAAAGCTATGCCTTATTTGCCAAGCTTCTTTTTCCTCTCTTTGATCTTTGCAACCTCTTGCACCAGCGCCTTGTTTTCAACACCGTTCAACACAATTGTTGACTGTTGCAAATGTTTTTCACCTTCTTTCAAAGATAACCTATTATCAATATGAAACAACTCATTACAATTATAAGCATCTGTTTGAAAAGTATGATGTAGAACATCTCTTTGTTTTATCATAATCAATGTCAAGTTTTGGCTTGCATTTAATAGCCTCTTTGTTTTCCCTGCATTAAATAAAGAAGTATTCAGTTTCTTGTGATGAGCTCTCATAATATGCTCCACTCCATCCTTAAGCAAAAAATATTTGTTCTCATAGCAATAAAACACTGCTTTCCTATCATACAAATATGGACTTCCCAATATAATCCTTGTTAGTTATCAGTGTTTTTCATTATCTTTAGATGACTATAAGGTGTTTATAGATTTATGAAAATAATATTCCTTGAATATATTGAGTTTCAAAAATCTCACTGCCTTCATTATCCTTATAGAAAATTTTTCACTATTCCTCAGTTGGTCTTCCCAAATCCACCCTCTTGCTCCTAAAAAAATCCTTATGGGATTTTACCTATCATTTTTAGCCTCCCTACCTACCTATAGCCTCATTGCCTCATTCTTACCCTGTCAATAGACTCCATCCTCCCTCCAGGGTTTCCTATAACTAATTCATTCCCATGTTCCCCGGGCTCCCCCAAGCATTGATGGTCTCAAAACTATCTCTGTAGGCTCTTAAGATAAATCAAGTACATCGGATTTTGGATCTTCAATACAACACTTTTGACAATACATTGTTTTCACTTGAAGGTCTTCAAGTCAAATTATAGTCAAAATTAGGTCAAAGGACCTTCTCGATAGGTCATTAGGGTTTCACATGTTTTAAGATCATCATTGGATGTTTCAGGCCCTGCTTTTCCTTTGCTAGAATCTGGCTCAGATGTAATAGAATGTCAAGACATGGTTATTCAAGAAGGACCTAAAATATTTCCAAAGAAGATTACCTCATCAGTTCAAAGTCTGCAAATGAGAAAAATGGGCAAATTTTGGCACTTCTGCAGGAGTGTTGAAAAGTTGTGTCAGCAAAAGTTACTGATAGGGTAGATTGTCTACTCTTGAATGAAGAAAAATTATAACAAAGGAAAGGGGAACACATTGGTCTCATATAGAACTAAGGTTTTGAACTTGATGGTCCAGTTGAGTGCCAAAACAGTGATCCCTTATAGAAATGACATGGAGGAGGCACACAAGGCCAAACATGAAGAAAGTCTGTCAAAAAAGATTAATGAAATAGGAAAAAAGGTGAGGTAAACTAGACAGAAATCAACAAACTTGAAAGGGTTATAGAGAACTTAGAAGACAATAGTCATGATTGCTGTGAAAGATTGCAAACCATTAGGGTTTTGAAGAAAGTGGTCAGAAGGTAAAAAGGTAAGTTGAACTCCATGGTGGAAGAAAAAGAGGATTTTGAAGATGCTGCTATGTGGCTGAATCCCAAAGTTGTCAAAAATGAGCTTGTCATGCCTCAAGAAGCAAAAGAGAGGTCAAATTCATCACTTCAGCGGATCTGCATGAAAAAGGTGTAAAAAGGTTAGTGAGAATAGAAAATGGGACTTGGACATTAGAAATTGGGTTTTCAAAGTTAAATTAAACCTACAAGTCTATAAAAAGCCCATATCACATTTCAATGAATAATTTTTATCCTTCAAAAGACCAAGAACACTCAAGAGAGAAAAAATTGTGAGTTTTCTAAGTGAATTTGGGAAAAGTATTTTGGTGCTGCGCGTCTGGAAGAAGGCGCTGTGCACCTGGAAGGTGGCACTGTGTGCTGGGGGAGGCATTGCGCTCTTTCTCGGAACAGACACCCTGCTCATTTTCAAAGGTTTTGTGCATTCAGAACAGGCGCTGCTCCCTCAGCTTTGGCATTGTGCCCTTGGCCAGGAAGGGTTTCTAAGCCCTCAAACCACCCAAATCACTCCAAATTGCTTCCAAGATTTTGCCAAAGGTCCTCCAAGAAAATCTTAAGGGTAAGTACATGCACCCATCTTCAAGAAATTTTGGTGTTTTCTTAATGAATGGAATGAAACCCTAATCAAACCCTAAGTTTCAAGTTGGAGGTCACTATTTAAACCTCATTTTCATCTTCCTAGACAGAGTGTTAGTGATAGATAGGGTATTTACACAGCTGGAGAGTTGTTATTGAGTTATTTAGCCTCTCTCTCATTCTCATACACCTATACCATCACTCACTCATTCCCTCATGTGCAAGGGCTACCTTTTCTTCATCTCATGTCCATTTACACTCCAAGGTTTTATAAAGGCAGAGTTTACAATGTCAGAGGGTGAAGAAAGCAATGTGGAGGCCCAAATTCCAAGGAGGCATGATCATAAAGGAGGCAATATAAATAGATTTGTGTTGGGCACCAGATTTGTATACTTTCTTCTCTCATTTTTACCCTACCTTTCTATCTCTTTGTGTCATTAATCATCTTAAAAGCATGAGGTAAAACCCTTCTTATCTTTTATGGGATATTTGATTAATGATGTACTCGCCATGGAGGTTTTACCTTTTTATGTATTAACTCCTATATTTCTTCAGATTTGGCTACAACAGGCGCGTCACGACCGCAAGACAGGGCACAACCCATCATTTTCCAGCAACTCCCTTATTTGCTGCTACAGCGTAACATCCATGGATGTATCAACGTTATCTTTGGCTTTCTTATGGTTTCTTGTTGGGTAATCCGGTTGCCGTTGTAACAATGTGTATTTTTGTAACAATGGAGTTGTTGGGAGAAATTTGGGATCTCAGGAATATGGTATAAAGAAGCCTACGGGCTGTGAATCGAGGGACCTTTACACATATACACATCTTGTAATTAATCTTCCTATCAATAATCAATACATAATAGCTCATTGTTTCTCCTGTAATACTTGAGTTTCCGCAGCCCTGATCCAAGAGTTGGGCCCACTCCTGTGATCAGGTGCTGCGTTCTTCTTTCTTTTCTTTTAGTATTGTGTTTTGTGTGATTCTTTAATTTCTGTTACAGTCACGTTAATTGTTGTGGATGCTTTTTATTTCTACAGTTTATTTATTGCTGTTACAATGGTATTTTTGTTATAAATAAAACCTATGATTCATAGTAGACTATGTGCTTGTATCTGCATATAATTTGTCGTTAGTCTTGAAATAAATAATTCCCTCGGGTTGATAATTTATGTGGAAAAAGGATTGAATCTTTTTCATATCCAAACACCAACATTTTGGCGTCGTTGCCGGGGAAGGCTAACATGTGCAAGAACAGGATCTGCAGTAGATCTCAGATTTGATCTCTCGTCTTGAGGTGGGAATCTATTTCTATTAGGGGAATTTTAAGGTCTAAAATGGGCCTCCTAAGGAAAATGTACAATCAAAATTCACTTTATGAGAACCAATCACATTTTAGGGGATGAAACCATCCCTACTGGTTGAGGTGGCATTGCTTGAGTTAAATGTACTTATTTGTCACATTCTCAATGGTGGATAAAAACTCATGGTTAACCATAGTAGTGCTCTAAGTACTTTGAAAGTCAAAGTAAAGTACTCATAATAAATGTCATTTCACACTTTTTGAATAAAAATATATTATTTTCATTTCATATTTCTTGAAAGAAACAATGCATATCCATATACATTTATTATATTATATTATATTATATTACATTATTTTTATATAGTATATTAATTACATGTTATTATACAATTTAAATAATATAAATTTTAATTAATAACATATAATATAATTAAGAATTTATAAATTTATATTTATATTTTATTTTAAGTTATTTAAGTACAAAGGACAAATGCATTAGTTGTTCAAAGATAATGACTTTTTCTTGAAAAGCTCATTCTTATTTATAGTCACATCAATACAATTTTTTTATTAATTTTATTTTGGTACAATTTTTGAATTGAATTTAACTATGGTTACATGGATTGTGGTGCAAAAAGTGAATTGAAAATTCATAAATATTATTTTATTGGTCTAGCTATTATTTTATTTTTTCCTTAGGAGCCCATTTTAGACCTCAAAATTCCCCTAATGCCAGCTTCAAGTCCTGAGCGTAAGTACCTTGTATTTTCTTTCTTTCTTGTTTCTTATATTATTTTGTTCTCTGTAAAAATTAAACCCTCGTCTTGAGGAAGGTATTTTGTAAAACCTTGTCCCAAGTCCTTGGCGTAGTCTAGTTTTTTTTTTTCTTTCCTATTTTTTTTATTTTCTTTCCTATTTTTCTTTCTAAGGGCCAATTTCTCGACCTGGGGAGGGTATGTTATTACTCTGCTCCAGGTCTTGAACTCTGATTTATTTTATTTTTTTATTTTGTTTTATTTCCTGTGAATCTCTTCTCTCGTCTTGGGGAGGAAGTTATTTTTCCTACTTCGGGTCCTGAGCTATTGATTGATTTTTTTTTTAATGAACCCTTTCTACAATTTGTATGAACAAAGATCTGAACAAGAGGGGTAGAGGAAGATCCCCAAAGAAAGAGAAGGATTTGGGGATGAAGACGTATATTCAGGAAATTATTGAAAAATCTAGATCCGAGGCATCATCTCGTGCTGCTGCTACGGTTAGGGTTCAGAAAAAGTCCGAAGGGCAATCTATGGAACAAATAGCGCCATCCACAGTACCAGAAGATGTTCGTTCTACAACAGAAGATTTAATAAACAGGGTACCAGTGGAAGAGAAATCCTTATCAACAGTAGAAGGGGAAGAAGTGGCAAGTAAGGGATCAGAAGAATTGAGCAACTCTAACTGGGAAGAAGAACCTCAAAAAGGGTTTTCGTCCCCAAGAGACCAAGGTAGTGCTGTGAGAATTCCTGTCGCTGAATTAAGAGACTCTGATCTGGTAAAGGAATTTTTGAAGGAATTTGAGTCACTGAGGGACCAGGGTAGTGCGGTGCGACCACCTTTAGTTGAATCACTCTAGATACCGGCTACAAAACTGACCGAAATTCAAAGTGAGTATTGGAAGATATTTATGGCACCTGTAAGTTCCTCCATTGATTTTCCTATTGGAAACGTTACAGGTGATGCACCAATGATACCCATACCTTGGACAACCTTGCCTAGTTTTCATGGGCTCTCTTCGGAGGAATCTGATACGTTCCTTTTTGAATTTGATATTATTTTTTGAGGATACGACTATATGACTGATGCTCAGAAATTGAAAATATTCCCTGCTACCCTAAATGGGACAGCCTTGAGATGGTTTATGGGTTTAGGGGGAAGCACGATTACTTCATGGGATGAAATGAAGAAAGCCTTCTTGGAAAAATACCAAGACTATTGTAAGTCTCATGACATCAAGGAGGAAATATTAAAATTTTCACAGAAGGAAGATGAAAATATGGAGGACTGTGTAGAACTATTTAAATACATACTACAGAGGTCTAGACATAGTGACTTGGATAAGGACATTCTAAATACCATTCTTCTCAGAGCACTCAAGGAAGACTCTCTGCAAGTCCTGAATATAGTGGGTAAAGGAGATATTTCAAAAGAAAACTTCGAAACTATCTATGATTATTGTATCAAATGTTCAAGGGTGGCTGCAAGAAGTGGACAGGGTATTCAATCATTAAAGACCTCCGGTGGAGGGGTCACAAGAGCAAAGATTGGGAATCTGTTAGATAATATGAGGACCAATATCCTGAGTACACTATCAGCCCAAATGGACACTCTACAGGAAAAACAGAAGTAGATGGAGCTAGAGAAAACCATGGCCATATTCTGCCCTTAGTGTAGGAAGAAACACCCTTTGAAGGAATGCTCGCTGAACACGGTGGAAGCCTGCGCAATCTACAAACAGACTCATGCGACCAGTGCATGTCCTTCCTTGCCCGGGTTGAAATCAGTTTTCGAAGGAGCAAGCGAGGAAATCACAGTGGAATAACTATATTTCATGGGGAAGAAGAAGCGATGGAAAATTCGACCACCGACGGTGAGTCTAGGTATGTTTCATGATCCATCCCAGTATTTTCATAATTTTAGTATGGGTCCCCAATATCCACCATTTTCAGCCATGTGGCCTCAATACCAGTATCCCCCTTGGCAGCAATGGGTTCCTCAAGCCAGTTCGAATCCTTCATGGAATTAGACCTGGCGTGGATCCCCTCCCATTGGACAGTTTCCTCAGCCTATGCCTCAGCAACTACTTCAGTTGCCTTCGAATGTGTCCCCAGGAAACCCAACCATTAGACCTCAGCTTCCTCTCTAGCCAAACCCAAATCAAAATAACAAAGGGGTTCAACAAACAGATATGCTGAACCTTCCATCCTACAACATTTCTACTGTAGGGCTCAATGAGATAAATCTATGGTTTGGCCAGGTAGTAAATGCACCTACTTCACCCATTATCACAGAACAACTTGACGGTGAAGATACAAAACCAAAACAAAGAATAGTAAGGGAGAATGCAGATCAAAGCATAATAAACCAGACACCTTCCCAAGTTGTTCCTAATCAAGGTCATTTAACATTTCCCCCATATCCTGAATGATTGACCTTGAGAAAACCAAACCCTCAAGCAAAATTTGATTTTCTAGGGGAACTACCAAATCTTTTTGTTAATATACCTCTTTTACAAGCTATGAGGGATGTACCTATTTATGCAAAGACTTTGAAAGAATACTGCTCAAAGAACCTAGGTAGAAAACCTAAGGATCCATTAAGTGTGCATGTAATGAGAAGACTATCCGATATCATGCTAGGAAAGATCATGCCAGTAAAATATGGAGATCCTGGGAACCCGATTCTAATAGTACAAATTTATGGGATTGAAATCCAAAATGTACTCCTGGATTTGGGAGCAGCCATTAACATTATCACAGCTGAAAAAATGAACACCTTAGGACTTGGAAACCTTAAATCAACCCCTACTATCTTGGAACTTTCAGACAGATCCACAATTAAACCAGTAGGGAAATTAGAGGATGTGATCATTTCAGTAGACTAATGGCATTACCCTGTGGACCTCCTTATATTGCAGACTCAATCTTTAGTAGGTGGTCACCCATTGATCCTAGGAAGACCTTGGTTGGAAACTTGAGATGCCTACATAGGATGTCAGTCTAGACACATGATCATATCAAATGGGATAGTTACAAAGGACATTAAGCTTTATTCTCTTGCGAAGCCAAGCCCATCTGAAAAATCATCAACTAGTCAGAAACCGCTACCTTTAGAAGAGCCTGAGCCTGAAAATGAAGATGTTAGACTAGTTCTCACTATTGGCCGGGCCCTTCGATTTAAAACAGAGATGGAAGATGATGCCATGAACGCCTTCATTAATGATTCTAGTTCTATTCCCGATCGAACTCAATATATTCTAAAATCTGCTATGAGCTGTGAGACACAGGAAAACATTGAACTAGAAGATGACATAGAAGAAATTCCTGTGATCCCATTCCATGATAGTACTCCAATCGAGATTGAACCAGGGAAAACACTTAATATCAACCTGAACCTATCTGAATCCTAGACCAAACAGCTTTTGAAAGTCCTTCAAGAATGTCAAGAAGATTTTGCTTAGGATTATATCGACATGAAGGGTATCCTTGCTAGCCTATGCACTCATCATATTTACATTAAGGAATATTTTCACCCTGTAAGACAACCTCAACGAAGGATGAATCCTGCTCTCAAAAATATTGTTAAAGAAGAATTACAAAAATTGTTGTATGTAGGATTCATTTAACCCATCTCAGATAGCCAATGGGTATCCTCGCTAGTTATCGTTCCCAAAAACAATGGTAAATGGTGGATCTGTGCAGATTACAGATAATTAAATAAGGCAACACAAAAAGATCATTTTCCTTTTCCATTCATTGACCAAGTCCTGGACACCTTGGTTGGAAGACTAGGATAAGAAAACTTTAACATGCCCATGGGGAACCTTTGCATATAGGGTCCTTCCATTTGGCTTGTGTAATGCTCCTGCTACCTTCCAGAGGGAAATCTTGGGAATTTTTTCTGATTTGGTCGATGATAGTGTTGAAATCTATATGGATGATTTTACTCCATATGGGAATTCATTTGAGGAGGGATTGGAAAATTTGGAGAAGATACTCAAAATATGTAAACAGACCCATGTATTATTGAGTACAATCAAATGCCATATGATGAGGGAAGAAGGTGTAGTACTAGGACATTTGCTCTCAGCCACTGGAATTCAAGTTGATCTAACTAAAGTAGAGGTAATATTACATTTTCCGGTACCCAAAACACCCACACAGGTACGTAGCTTTCTTGGTTGTGCTGGTTATTATAGGCACTTTGTTGGAACACCTAATCCTCTATGGGTAGGTGTGGAATGCGAAAAGTCACAATGGAGTCCAACTGACCTTGGAATGTGAAACCAAGAGTCACACCATTGTATTATAAATGTACATCATGTATAATGGAAAAAATAAGAAAGCCTCATGCTTATCCTTCATTGTGTGTTGAGTCTCTTGTGTGTGTGTGTTTATCTTCCTCATACACCATGTGTGCGTTCAACATGGTGTTTAACATGGTATCGGAGCTGAGAAGTTCATAACCAGCTCAACTTTGAGTGAGCCATTTGTGTTTATCGCCTGTGCATATCTGCAAAAATTCTTGGCATTTTTGCAGCACTTAAAGATTTCTGTAGCATTCAAGAATTTATTTTGAGAAGAGCAGCGTTTAGAAATTGGTAGCATTGGTTTTGAAGAGAAGCAGCATTGTGCATCTGAAGGTTTTCTCACTGCTCATTTTTCCTGCAATTTCTGCCTTTTAAATTCTGCATTTTGAAGAGTTGCTGGAATATTATTCAAAGTGGTTTTTTTGAAGAAAATTTTTGAGTTTTTTAAGTAAAAATTTCTGAGTTTTTTCATTGAAAATTTTCTACAATTCTGAGTTCTTCTGCTGCTGGGCTATTGGAAAAATTTCTGGAAACTCTCCAATTCTGCTATACATTTGGAAAAATTCTACGTTTCTCCTGCTTTTCTCTCTTTGCTTTTTTTAAAAAAATAAAAAAAATAAAAAATAAAAAAATAAAAAAATAAATAAATTCTGCAACTTGGCCTTTCGGCCCCCCCTTTACCTCTGGAACCCACCGCTCTACACTTCCAACGCTCACATCCCATATGCTCATAACTCACCACCATACTCGGCCGCTCCCTTACACCATACCTTACCCACGACTCTCGGCCCCTCTCCCCTTGCACTCTTGGCCCGCCCGCCTGCAATACACACCCATTCCTTTCTCCCCTACCCGTGCTACACTCCCCACTCTTGTTCCCTGCCCCCTTGCTTCCCCTATCCGCTCCACTCTCAACGGCTCCCCCTCATGGTCGTTCCTCACACCCGCCCCCTCTACAACCGACCCCAACCCCGACTGCAACTCCTACCTTGCTCTCCCTACACTCTACCCCACTGACATTCGAACCCCCTCCCTACGCTAATCTCCATGAGCCCCCTCAACCCCCTACTTGAAAACCTCACCCTTGTCACTCCACACTCGCGGCTCCCTCACCTACGCATATCTCCACACTTTCTCTTCCCCGAAACGCTACCCTCTCACCTCGACCCCTCCTTGCGATACCATACCCCCTCACGTGGCCTACGCCCCTCCCCTTTGCGGCCTCTCCACACACGGCCACTCCACCCCCTCTCTCTTGACGCTACTCCCTCACCCTTCGGCTCTCTGCCGCCCTTCCAAACCCCTCTCAACGCTTAGCTCTCCACTCCCTAAGCTATGGTTAAACCCGCTTCTCTCCATTCCCAACTGCAATATAGATTATCCACATGCTCAATACCGTCCCTCAAAACCGCCCCCTCCCTGTTACCCTTGGCCATTTTTTTTTTTTTTTTAAATTTGTTTTTTAAAATTTATTTTAATATACGCCCCTCCCCTCCATATAAATTTCCCTCCCTTTTTAAATTCCTCCCATTTTTAATTAATCTATTTTTTAATTAATTAAAAATAAAAAAACAGCAGAGAGAGAGGAAGAGAGGAAGAAAACAATAGAGAGAGAGAGAGGAAGAAGAGTAAATGAACAGTAGAATTGAAGAAATGGCATGGACTATACTTAGAGAAAAGTGAATTTGACATTGTGTGATTTGTGGCATAAGGGTGATTTTCTGAAGAAATTGACATGTGAAGACAAGTTGTTATTGGTGCAAAACAACTCTTTGAACGAAAATTGAGCTGCCTTAAAGGCCTCTTGCACAAATGTTTTCAACTACACATTCAAACAAATATTTTGCAGAGATGATGTATTGAATTGACATTGTGTTGCTTCAAATTTTTTTGATTGTCCTCCATCATTTGATGAGCACATTTTGTACTTTGAGATTTCCATAGTTGGAAATTCTTTGGAGTCATTTGTATTTGTTGAATCACATTGTAAACGGGTGCATTTTCGGTTGAAGCCGACACCCTTTCATTTTTTGAGCCTAAGTTGTTGAAAATGGCTAAAATCAATGAGGCATTAGAGTTGTTGAAAAACCTCATTCATTCCAATGTTGATGATGTGATAAAAATAAGAAAGAATGCTCTTTGTAATATTCAGATTTGTTTACAAGATGCACAAGAAAAGATTGAGTTTTTGCAGTTGGAAACTCAGCTTCAGCAAGATGAACTTCAGCAAAAGAGTCACCATTCTGAACCTGTGTCTATTCAGAAGATTGTGAAGGACTCTCATCAGAAGAAAGAAGATAAAGTTCCAGTTGATTTACATGTAGATGCAGCAGCTCAACCTCCACTTCTCAAGCCCATCATCAAACCTTGGGAAGAGCTTGTCCACAACAAGCACCAAACTGGTCTTGGATATGACAAGGATGTGTCCTTTCATATACAAGACTACACAAAGCCCATCATATTTCAGAGTGCCGGAGTCATGTATGATAGTTCACCTGCAGCTGTTTCAGATCCTGTTCCACAACAACAACAGATTGTAAAATTCCAACACTGTGATCAAGTTGGCCATATGAAAGATCACTGTTTTGATCTTCATCCATGCAAGCACTGTGGTCGGCACACTCATTCTTCAGACAGATGCTTCAGAAAAAAGCCTCCTGCAAGAACCAAGATTCATCTTGGATGGATCGCTTCTTGGAAATGGGCATCAGCAGCCAAGAAGATGTTTAAGTCACATGTCAGAACATGTTCACGAATATTGAGCAAACTTGCAGTTGATTTTTCGCCATCATCTCACCTTGTCCCTGACAGGGGGGAAAATGGTGGTCATGTACAAGCTTCGACATCATATCAAGCGAGTCTGAGCCACAATCTATCATTCCATGTTCAAAGTTGTAGCCAGAGACACAATAGTTAAAGAAAGCCTGAGCCAGAATTCATCATTCCCGATTCAGAGATGTAGCCAGAGATACGGATGCCCATGAACATGCCTTTGGTTGGTGGAAAACCTTAAACCATCATCTTTGGTTGGTGGATAACCTAAAACCATCATAGGTAGTAGACCTCCCTTCTTTTAGGTCGAAGGTATCCCTTTCATATATGAGGAACACCTCCTCTAGCAGAAGCCTTCAGCTTCTTGCCAGCTTTGGTTGAGTTCCAGGAAATGCTTCAATCATTCAAGAGTTGTTGGTAATCCTAAAACCATCACAGGTAGTAGAACTCCCTTCTTTTAGGTTGAAGGTCTCCCTTTTTTATGAGGGACAATTCCTTTAGCAGAAGCCTTCAGCTTCTTGCCAGTTTTGGAAGAGTTCCAGGAACTGCAACAAATATTGCATTCTAGTGTTGGTGGTCATCCTTAAATCACCTTTTTTTTCCAAGATTTCAGAGAGTTGATTCAGCTCAAGTGCTGCCATGTATACTTTGTAGATTTGTATTACAGGTCTCTTCTTGGACTCACACATACCCCTTCGGATTAAGGGGGGATGTTGGAACACCTAATCCTCTATGGGTAGGTGTGGAATGCAAAAAGTCACAATGGAGTCCAAGTGACCTTGGAATGTGAAACCAAGAGTCACACCATTGTATTATAAATGTACATCATGTATAATGGAAAAAATAAGAAAGCCTCATGCTTATCCGTAATTGTGTGTTGAGTCTCTTGTGTGTGTGTGTTTATCTTCCTCATACAACATGTGTGTGTTCAACATGGTGTTTAACATGCTTTATAGAAATTTTGCTAAAATAGCACATCCATTATTTCAATTGCTAACAAAAGATGCAGAATTTTTGTGGACCAAAGATTGTGAGACAACTTTCACGAAAATTAAAGGGCTGGTGTGCACGACCCCAATCCTTCGAGGACATGATTGGGCATTACCATTTCAAATACATACTGATGCTTCTCAGACATCAGTAGGGTTTTTTTTAGGACAACAGATAGACAAAACACTGTATGCAATTTATTACGTCAACAACAATCGAATTCCTGCTGAACTAAACTATACGGTGACAGAAAAAGAATTCTTAGCTGTCATTTATGCCATCAATAAGTTCCAACACTACATCACTGGGTATTCTACTATTGTCCATACTGATCATGCAGTAATTAGGTATTTGATGAAGAAACCCATTACTCCTGACAGTGTTACGATATGGTTACTATTGCTTCAAGAATTTGATATTACAATAGTAGATAAGCCAGGAAAAGATAATGTAGTAGCTGATTTCCTATCTAGAACAATGATGAATGCACACTAATAGAAGACAGTTTCCTTGATGAACATCTTTTTGTAGTCTCTACTAAACCTCCGTGGTATGCAGATATTGCTAACTATCTTGCTACAGGGAAAGTGCCTCCTCATTTTTCATATAGGGAACAATGAAAGATTATTCATCATAGTGCCTAATATTCTTGGATGGCAGGGTACCTTTTTCATACAAGAGCAAATAAGCAAATCCGACGCTGTGTGTCTGAAGATGATATCTATGGAATATTGAATACTGCCCATGATGGCCCTTGTGGAGGGTATTTCGCAGACAAAAGAACAAGCCATAAGGTGCTATAAATGGGATATTACTGGCCTTCCATTTTTTGTGATGCTCAGAATTATGTCAGGAGGTGTGATAGTTGCCAACGTATGGGGCATCCCGGTAAAGCAGATGAAATTCCTTTGCAGGCACAACTAATTCTCGAACCTTTCGAGAAATGGGATATTGACTTCGTTGGACCCTTTAATCCACCCTCCCAGCAGAAAGTCCACATCTTGGTCTGTACCGATTACATTACTAAGTGGGTGGAAGCCAAAGCAGTTGAAAAAGAAACAGAGCAGGTAGTCTCAGATTTTCTATTCGAAGAAATTTTTGCTCGATACGGTACTCCAAGAGAGGTGTTTCAGATGGATGAGCACAATTCACATCACACAAGATAGCAAAGCTTATGCAAAAATACGAGGTCAAGAAAAAAGTGACATCTCCATACCATCCCCAGGCGAATGGACAAGTGGAAAGCACAAATAAAACATTAGAAAATATTTTGACAAAAATTATGGCATACCATCGTCGGGATTGGGCTCAGAAACTTCCAGAGGCTCTATGGGCATACATAACAACATGGCAGAATACAACCAGGTTTTCACCATTCGAGTTGGTTTATGGGAAATCTCCATTGTTTCTAATTGAATTTGAAATAAGCACACTCAAAACAGCCTTGAAAGTTGGTTTAGATCTATTAGATGCCCATAACCACTGACTATCTTAGCTTACTGAACTTGATGAAATACGTTCAATCGCTGTCCAATGAACTAATGCTATTCAGTAGCAGAGAATGAAATGGCACGATACGTTTATCAGAAACAAGGTGTTTCAAAGTGGAGATTGGGCACTAATTTATGACTCTCGTTTTAAGTATTTTAAGGGAAAGCTTTGTAGCTGGTGGATGGGACCTTATGAGGTGAATGTTGTATTTGATAATGGAACAGTCAAGCTAGTCACAATTGACGATACACGTACCTCCTTTATAGTCAATGTACATCGCTTGAGACTATACCACCGATCGACCTCTAAGGATGCTTTTATTAAACAACTCTTTGAGAAATATAGTTTGAAGGTTATTAGTGTAGAGAATATTCCCTTTGCACCCTTGTAAAAATAAATAAATAAATAAATAATAATAATAATAATAAATAATTTTGTTCTATTTTCTTGTCTTTTTGCAGGAGCTACGACTAAGGAGTAAAAATCAAGGAATGTTCATGTTACTGTTACTCAGTTGCTATTACTTGGTTGCTGCTACTCCGATGCTGCTACACTAGATGATGTTACTCTGTTGCTACTACTCATGTTTCTATTACTTGGTTGCTGCTACTCCGATGCTACTACATCGGATGCTGTTACTCGGTTGCTACTACTCATGTTGCTATTACTTGGTTGCTTCTACTTTGATGCTGCTACACCGGATGCTGTTACTCGGTTTTCACTACTCATGATTCTGTTACGCCGATGCTGTTACTCCGCTGCTGTTACAGCATTTATGTTACGTCGATGTTGTTACTCCGCTGCTGTTACACTGGATGCTGTTACACCATTGCTGTTACACCGATGCTGTTACACCAATGCTATTACACCGATGCTGTTACACCGATGCTGTTACACCGATGCTGTTACATCAATGCTGTTACTCCGATGCTGTTACACCGATGTTGTTACACCATCCCATCATCCAGGTAGGTCATCAGGTATGCCTCCACGTGACTTGTACTGATTTAATTAAATATCCCATGTGAAGACTTTAATGCCGCAGATGTCAAAAATTTAAGAGGGGGGGGGGGGGGTGGGGGTGTCGTCATGCCCAGGATGATGTAATAACTACCCCATAAGTTAAGAATGACATCTTGCTTATGGTACACCTTACGAATCACATCAATATGTGGTATCATCATTTAATCTTGTTGGGATTTGAAAAATGTCTCATCTATCCGGTACGAGTAATTATTATTCCTACTTTATTACACCTACCATACTCCTTTATTATTTTTCTCGATTTTCGATAATTACCAATCATATTTACCATTACCACCTATCCACTTTCACTATGTTGTTCCTCCAAATCCAGTACCCACCACCTTGCCCAACGATCTGCTGCTACAGGAAGTGCTGCTACAAGTCTCCATAGTATGGGTGGGCTCGCTGTGTGGTATGAGCCTGAAAACACAGTTTCAGTTCGCAGCAATCCAGAGGTTTGGAAAATTTTTGTCAACGCAAGTTGGGATGTCTATTTTGACAGATTGCAGGGCTTCTATGGAGGTATCACAATGGAATTTGAACTCAATTTAGAGGAGAATCATTTATGGGTTAGAGGTCTAGAAATTCTTGTTACAGAGGAAGTAATTTCAGAGGTTAGTGGACTGATACAATAGGGTAGCAATGGTTTGCTCAAAAGGTTTCTCTCCCAGAGTTTTCTGAATTGTTTTTACAGGAAGGAGAGAGTTTAGTTCAATTGGGTAGGGGATACGAGCACATAATTGTACCGTATCCTTGGAATGAAGTTGTAGGTTTCATAATTAAATAAATTACCTCTGAGGGTCAGGCCTCAGCTCTGTTCAAATATCACGTTAAAATTCTAATGCATCTCCTATTTCCACAGAATCAAGAGCATGCCCTAAACATGCCATTCTTTCTATTAAAAAAACTACAGCATATGGGACAGGCTGCTCGCCGCTCCCACCAGATGATGGCAGTACCTTCTAACCATGGACTGGTGCGATTATTGGTCATGCATGCAATAGGTAGGTTGTGGGTTTCTTGGGTGGAATTCTGTGAATCCTCAGAAGAAGCGGTAGAAGCTATGGTTGCTGCTAGAGAAGAAGAGCCAGCCTCTCCGGTTTGTCAGGTGGAAGAAGAACCTTCAGAGGAAATCGATCAAGAGGAACATGAGGAAATGAAAACAGAGATTAATCATGAAGAACCTAAGGAAGAGAAGATGATGATTGATCAGGAGGAACCTAAAGAAATGAGTATGGAGGAAGCAATCGGAAACGAGGATGAGGTTGTCACACAAGAACTAGCCTCAGTAGAAAAAGCCACGGAAGAGGAAATAAGAATGGAAGAGCTGATTAGCAGCACAGACGAGGTTGCCACACAAGAACCATCTTCACTCAAGGAACCCACAAAGGAATGGATTATGGACATTATGCAAGAAATAGATATTGTGATACAGTCGGCAACCGGTGCCAATGAATAACAAAGGGATGGAATTGTGGACAGAGAAATGGCAAGTGATGATCTTTTGCAAGAAAAAACATCACTTTCTTCGATTAAAATGGATGTTGATACAGTTGGCGGTGCTACACAAGAATGACCCCCAATTTGGCCAAAACAGGAGGAGTCGACCCGTAGAATCGATGTTGGACCTCAAGAATTGGTACCAACTGTGAAAATGAAGGTGATTTCTAGGGAAAAAGAGGCTAAAGAAGGAATGAGTCGGGTGGTCAATACTGTTCCAAAAGATCTAGTATCGACCCATGAAGAATAAGTGATAAGAAAAGGGCAGGAGGAAAGAAGGGAGTTGAGCCACGAAATCAACGCTGCTCCACAAGAACCAACATCGACTCTGGTTGAGGTAATAATGCATGAAGTCCCGATCCAACCCGGGAATGATGATGAAGGGTCTATTCCCTATTCTCCGTTCCAATCCATGATGCCTAGAGGGGCAAGGGGATTGTAAATGCAGAAGTGTCCTCAGACACATAACTTTATTTATCATGCAAAAATATTACATAGCAAATTACAGGAGTTTACATATGTAAACTCACACTCTCACATTTTCTCATTACACACTACAATGAAAATAGGAAACTAACCTATTTATAAGCTCTATGTTCTAACTTAATCTAGTTATGGATCACTTGGAAAATAAACAAGTGTCCATTTACAATAAATGAGCTTCTAACCATTCTACTAACTTCACTCCTAACTTAGAGCCTAGGAATTGAATCTTTTCTGAAGTCCTAATTTTTAATAACAAATTTCTATTTCTAAATATCTCAAAGATTTATTAAATATTCTAGATTAATAATTATTAATTTAATATCTTAAATTAATAATTATTTTATTCAAACATTATAACCTATGATAAAATTTATTTTTGGATCATCTAAAATTCCCCGCTATGATCCAAATATACATTACAACAGATACCAAGTTCATCCCTGAACTTAGTAAATTTTATTCTGCCAAGAGGTTTTGTGAAAATGTCGGAGGTCTGATCTTCTGAAGGGCAAAACAATGGCTTGATGACATCCTTTGCAATGAGAGATCTGATATGATTATACTTGGTGTCCACATGCTTTTTCTTTGAATGGAAAACTGGATTCTTGGCAAGCTTTATTGCTGATTGATTGTCGATGAATAATGAAGTAGCTTCTGCTGGAGGAATTCCCAAGTCCTATAAAACTCGACGTAACCAAACATTCTCACATGCTGCTTCCCATGCTGAAATGTACTCTACTTCTACTGAAGAAGTGGCCACTGTAGTTTGCTTCTTGCAACTCCAGGAAATTGCAGCTGACCCCATGTTCATTAAGTAACCTAAGGTTATTGCCCTGTCATCAATACTACCAGCAAAGTTGGCATCTGAAAATCCACCAAGTACAAAATTTTTAGTCTTTTTGTAAAGAAGACAAAAATCTTTTATTCCTTGGATATATCGAAGAACTATTTTGGCTGCATTCCAGTGGCTTTCTAGTGGTTCCTGCATAAAACGTGAAAGAATACTGGCTGCATAAGATAGATCAGGACAAGTGGTTGTCAAATAAATCAAGCTGCCAATCAACTGTCTGTATGTAGTGCTGTCCACCTTTTCCCCCCTTTCAAATTTTGAAAGTTTTAAGTTTTGTTCCATAGGGGTAAGGATAGGCTTACAATCATGCATTCCAAATTGTTGAAGAATTTCTGCTACATATTTACTTTGGGAAATGAAGATCTGATGTGGATGTTGGAATACTTCAACTCTAAGATAGTAGTGAAGTAGTCCCAAATCTGTCATCTTAAAACCTGCATGTAACTCCTTTTTCACCTATTCAATGTGATCATCATTGTTTCCTGTGATGATCAAATCATCAACATACATAATGAGAATGACCAGAAATTTTCCCTATTGGTGCACATACAAAGTATCATCAGATTCACTGCGATGAAAACCAACTTTGCGAAGGTATTCATGCATTTTTGCATACCAAGCATAGGGAGCTTGTTTTAATCCATAAGCCTTGATTAATTTGTAGACTTTATGTTCTTTCCCTTCAACTTCAAACCCTGGTGGTTGTGTCATATATACATCTTGCTATAAGTCCCCATTGAGAAAAGCGCTTTTGACATCCATTTGATGAACTTTCCACCCTTTCTGAGCTGCTAAGGCAAGTGTGAGGCGGATGGTGTTCCATTTAGCTGTGGGAGAAAAGGTTTCCTCATAATCGATCCCTTCCTGCTACACAAAACCTTTAGCAACAAGTCGTGCTTTATACTTGTCAATATCACCATTTTGCTTGTACTTAATTCGATAAACCCATTTGCATCCAATAGGTTAAACATGATGAGTACAATCAACATTTTTCCAAGTGTTGTTGTCTTGAACTGCCTGATATTCATCAACCATTGCTTGTTTCCATTCTTTATGTTTTACTGCCTCTTGAAAAGAAGAAGGTTCAGTAAAATAATTTGCTATCAAAGCAAAATTTCCTTCTTTTCGTTTTGATGCCCTTGTTCCTGTTTTGTTTTGTTCATTAGGCCTTACATATTTCAATAGTTGAACTGCCCGTTTTGGAAGTTGTTGCTCACTTGTTTTAGGTGCTGAGAAATCCCCATCATTGTAAAGGGGATTTATGTAAACTGATGTTCGTCGTTCAGGTGGTGAATCTGGAGAATCACTATTAGAAGAACTACTGCTACTTGGAGACGCTGATGAACTGCTAGAAGACCTAGATGATTTTGTTGAAGTAGATGGACTGGATGAGTCATCTTCAGAGGAAGGAAAATCAAGTTCATACCAATTTGGTGAAGTTGGTTGACTTTGCATATTTCCTTTCCTTTTACTGCCCTTAGTTTCTAACTTGTGAAGAAGACTTTTGATTTCTTCAGCACTCTTACTCTCTGTTTCATCAAAAATTGCATCCCTGCTCACAATAAATTTTCCATTGGTCAAAAGACGATACCCTTTCTTTTCATCTGAATAGCCAATCATTGTGCATTTCAAACTTCTTGAATCAAGCTTAGTTTGCTTTTCTTTGGGAACTAAGGCATAACAGATGGATCCAAAAACTCGAAGATGTTTAACTTTAGGTTTGAAACCAAACCAAGCTTCATAAGGGGTGATTCCTTCTAAAGAAGTAGTTGGAGATCTGTTTCTTAGATAGACAACTGTATGGATTTCTTTTGCCCAATATGTTGGACTTAACCCTTTGAAAGTTAACATGAATCTCGCCATGCCTAATAATGTGCGATTCATCCTTTCTACGACTCCATTTTGATGTGGAGTGTAAACATTTGTAAGATGCCTTCTGATGCCATTTTAACTGCAATAAGTTTTGAATTCATTTGAATTGAATTCTCCCCCATTATCTGTCCTGAGAGTACCTATATTTTGTTTGACCTCATTTTCAACAAGTTGTCGAAAAATTTTAAACTTCTCAAATGCTTCTGACTTGTTTTTCAAGAAGTAAACCCAAGTCATTCTACTGAAATCATCAATAAAGAGCAAGAAATATTTTCAACCACCTAATGAATTTTGTAGTGGACCACACACATCACTGTGAAATAGTTGCAACAGCCTGTTTACACACCATGTACTTGTTGGAAAACTTTCTCGACTCTGTTTGCCATAAATGTAGGCTTCACATTTAGCATTTTCCTTGTTGAAAGTTGAAAGTCCTTTAACCATCCCTTGTTTCTGCAATTCAGAAAGACTATCAAAATTAAAATGTACATATCTTACATGCCATAATCTTATAGGTGAAATTCCTGTAGTAACTTCCCCTGCAAAATTAGAATGCCTTGGAATAACTTTCCCTTTCATCCTTAACAGTTTTCCATCTTCATATCCTGTCATCACTGTTTGGAAGTTCTGTTTAACTGAATTAATCTTAACTAATCCATCTTCCATAATTATTTGATGTCCTGCTTGTCGAATCATGACCAAAGACAACAAATTTTTCTTAAAGGTGGGTACATACCACACATTGGAAATAAATTTTTCTCCAATGTCAGGGAGAAAAACTTTGACTGCACCTTTTCCATAAGGCGTAAGTTTTGTATCATCTGCTAGAAATATGGAATTAAAATGGCACTCTCGAAAATTCCAAAAGAAATCTCGTCTACAGGTCATGTGCTGAGTCGCTCCTGAATCCAAAATCCAAGCATCTTCATAATCACTCTTAATATAGAAGGAAAGTTGGATTGCTGGTGAAGAAGTCAAGACCTATTTTGAGTCATTATCATCTTGATCTTGATCATTTGAAAACTATGCTGAAGGTTGTTGAAACTTAGAAATTTTATTGATAGATGTGTGACAATCTGAAGCACAATGACCATCTTTGTTACATCGCCTGCAAACAATTTGACTCAAATCAATGCCTCTTCCTTGAGACTGTCCTCTACCTTGAGACTGTCCTCGACCTCTGCTTTGTCCTCTGTTTTGAGATTTTCCTCTCCCTGGATTCTGTCTTGTGCCTCTGTTTTGATTGTTACCTTTTCCTTGAGAATTGTTTCTACCTGAATTGGAGCCTTTGTTGGAGTTGTTTCCTCTGTGCTGACTATGACCATGACCTTGTGCTGCTTGATTTTGATTAAAATTACCTTTTCCTTTGTTTCTGGAATTGTTATTTGAGGAGTTGCTAGTACTGGCTTCTGTGAGAAAAACATCTTCACCAAATTTCTTTTTCTTCCAAAAAGTTTTATCATATTGAGTCAACATTTCACAGAGCTCATCAAACTTTAGCTTTTCTAACTTTCCAGTTAGTTGTAGAGTTTCCAAAAAATGTGTGTAGGAAGAAGGAAGCCCAACAATTAAAATTATGACCATAAAACTATCATCTATTGCTTGAAAACCAGGATTAACAATTTCTTGCTTAATATTCTTAAGTCTAGAAATGTATTCAAGAATATCTCCTTCTTCAGTCAATTTTTGATGCAACAATTTTAATTGTAGGTCAACTCTTTTTAATTGAGGCTAAGTATCAAACAACTCTTTAAAAGTTCTCAAAGCAGACCATGCATCTTTAGCATTTTCGATATGGACATACATTTCATCATCGACAGAAGATTTAATGAGAGCTAATGCTTTTGCATTTTTAACTTCCCATTTTGCTAGTGCAGCTGCATCTGTAGGTTTATTTGGCTTTACATCTACATCACAAATATCATGCCATAGTTCATTATAAACAAGAGTGCTTTCGATGAGGCGTTTCCATGTTTTGTAATATTTTGAGCCTTCAAGTTTGTCGGAATCAGAAAATAAATTAATCAACTTAGACATTGTAGTGTTAAGACTTCACACCACGAATCAAGCTCCAAAAAATATCAAGATGCACAACACAACAGCAACACACGATGCAAAAAAAATGAACTATTGGGGCTTGGCCTTGACCCTCTAATAGTCTTTGAAACAAGAGAAAATTGACTGAGCTTTGCACTTGGCTCTAGTCAATTTTTCAAATATTTACGAGGAAACTTTCAAAATTCGACTTTTACAATGATGCACTTGCACAATCTGGTAAAAAAAAAGTTACCCCCCCTCAAAGTAAAATTACTTTGAGTTACAATATCACCCCAGAAACAAATTACAAAACAAAAATCTCCTTATTACTCCAAAAAAATACAATACCCTTATTACTCCAATTACAAAATATTACAATGCTCTAAAAAAATTCTACTTATTTCTCCAAATTCCTCAAAATCTGCCACTCCCTTATTTTCAAAAACAAAGAATTTCCTTATCTCTCCAAATAACATTATATAAAAAATATATATATTTTATCACTCCATTACAACAGAAAATACTCTAATAAATCTTTTACATGTCCACTTTTTAATTTCGCCAATAGAGTAATGTTGCTGCAAATTCCATTATTTTACTTGTTCGATTGGGAACCCACGTCAATAGAGTAATGTTGCTGCAAATGCAATTATTTTACTTGTTTCATCTACCAAACCCCTTTCAAGTCTCCACGCCACTGTGTTAGTTGTGATCCGATTGAGGAAGCAAACTGGACATATACTGTATCGCAATACAGTCTCCCACAATGGCACCACCTGTAACATTTACTACAATTTTGGCATTTGTGTTCATCCTCCTATTCATCGCCGGGGTTCGATCTCAGGAAGTTGAGGATGAGAGGGAGTTTGAGTACGAAGAGTGTCTGAAGGGGACTAAGCACTGGGGGAAGCTCAAGGAGGAATAGAAGGCCTGCAGGAACGGGACATATCAATCTCCCATCGATGTGATGAAATGCTGCAAACACTGCAAACGCTGACTACAAACGCTGGTTTGAATGCTGGTCTTCATTGAACCTTTCAAACGCTAGTTTTGAATGCTGGTCTTCACTGCACCTTTCAAACGCTGGTCTTTACTGCACCTTTCAAACGCTGGTTTGAACGCTCAATCAAACATTCAACTAAATGATGGCATTCAATGGTATTACCAATCGGGAAGCTTGTGATTGGTGTGGGGGCAGGTATAGATGGATCAGTGCTTGTAAATGAAAAGGCAGTTCTCTAAAGTTTCAGCGCATGCTCATCAATATTGGTTAACACATTCCAAAAAACAGTCACTGTAATTTTAGAAAATTTCGAGCATCTGTAGGACAATATTTTGTTGATCACTTCAATGAAGTTGAGTTTTCCAGGAACTGGGAGTGCTAGAATCTTCCTCCTCATATCCACTGCAACATTATCGTGGCTCTGATACCACATGTAAATGCAAAAGTGTCCTTAGACACATATCTTTATTTATCATGCAAAAAGATTACATAGCAAATTACATGAGTTTACACACGTAAACTCACACTCTCACATTCTCTCATTACACACTACAATGAAAATAGGAAACTAACCTATTTATAAGCTCTATGTTCTAACTTAATCTAGTTATGGATCACTTGGAAAATAAAAAAGTGTCCATTTACAATAAATGATCTTCTAACCATTCTACTAACTTCACTCCTAACTTAGAGCCTAGGAAACGACTCTTTTCTAGAGTCCTAATTTTTAATAACAAATTTCTATTTCTAAATATCTCAAAGATTTATTAAATATTCTAGATTAATAATTATTAATTTAATATCATAAATTAATAATTATTTTATTCAAACATTATAACCTATGATAAAATTTATTTTTGGATCATCTAACAGGGATTTTGTTCGCCTAAATGGTTAGTGGAAGAAGTTGCTATTCCCACGGTATTAAAATTTGTTTACACAGCCAAGGTTGGCCTAGAAACTATTGAACCGGAACAATTGGAGGTTCACCAGGAAAAAATAGTTCTTGTAGAAATATCGGAACACAGAGGGGTCGATAAATTTTCTAGACAAATAGCAAAAGTTTTCAGAAGAAATGTAGAAGAAGAAGGACCTGTGGGTGGGGGGCCCGACCAAGAGGGTTTGACGAAAGAATCAGGAGAAGATGCTGACAGCATTGCACTTCCTTCTGAGCCTGTTTTAGGTCCAGAACCTAAATTCGCTGTTAAGCAGGAATGGGTCGAACAATGCGAGAAAATAAGGTTACCTCTCAAAAAGAGGTACCAGATGCAATTCAGTGAAACCATGAGACTGAAAAGAGAAGTTCGAAGTCTGAAGAAGAAAGTTTCACATTTAAAAAGGAAGGTAAAAGTCTACAAATGGAGGTCAATAAAGCCGAAGGTTGAAGTCTCCACTGCGGCTACCCAAATCAGCCCAATCGAAGAATTGTTTGAAGGTCGGGAATTCGTATTGGCCGCTGAAATTCAAAAATGTCAGTCTGCAGTGAGCGACCACAAGAAATAAACAGCTAGGGTTCAAGAACAGGTTGCTGGAATCGTTACAGGGTACATATATCAACTATACAAGGCTCGGCTGAAGCAGGCCAAATAGAAGGCTAGGATAGAAGAGTTGGAAGAACAGGTTTAGTTGCTAAAGACAAATAAGGAGAAGATGTTCTCCCTAGCACAACAGGTAATGGCCTGCAGACCTCCTGCACATAGCTATGCCTTATTCCTTCATGAACAATTTATTTTATTTTGTCTTGAAAGTATATATAAAGAGATTTGGTACGAAATTGAGGACCCCATTCAATTTCTCCGTATTTTAAAATTCATGATGTTATAGGACAACATTTAATGTGTGAGCTCTACATGCATGGGTATTATTTAAGGCATGATCAGTGCTTTAACCCCGTTCCATTCGTGGGGGACATCCATTTAAGGGCTTTCACCTCCTATACCATCAATCAGATTAAATGGAGAAAGGGCTAGGATACATTTGAATAAAATGAAGCCAGAAAGCCATTAATGGTAAGAAGGGAGCATGGTCAGTCCGCGAATATTTACAATAAACATTATACCTTTCTATAGATTGAGGGCTGAAAGGAACATATGATGGCAACTCAGAAGTGGTGTGCTGACCTGTGTGTCAGCTAGATTACGACATTTCACTAGGAAGCCCTAGATAGTTGTCAGAAAATATGGATGTTGTCCTCTTCAGCCGCTAGCGTAAGAGAACCATTTGGGGCACCTAAATTTTCATGTGCCTCAGAAATAATTCCGCGTTATGTGGGATGTATTCATACCTGTGGGGTTAGATGGATGAGATTGAGATTTCGATTTTCCCTTTTATGGCTGCTAGTTGAATAATATACTCCTGCTTATAATGTTGAACCCGACTTGTGGAAAGACATTGTTTTGACATAAGGATATAAGCCACTAGGAACAGAGATGGCAGTAGAATATAACCTCACAGAGCTTCATGCCAATCACAATCAATCCAATCTGGACCTGAGGAGATGACGAGCTGCATGAGGACATGTAGATAGATCAGTTGGGTGGAGATGTTCGACACCAGATTTGTATACTTTCTTCTCTCATTTTTACCCTACCTTTCTATCTCTTTGTTCCATTGATCATCTTAAAAGCATGAGGTAAAACCCTTCTTCCTATATTTTATTGGATATTTGATTAATGATGTACTCACCATGGAGGTTTTACCTTTTTACGTATTAACTCCTATATTTCTTCAGATTTGGCTACAACAGGCACGTCATGGCCACAAGACAGGGCATAGCCCATCATTTTCTAGCACCTCCCTTATTTTCTGCTATAGCGTAACAACCATGGATGTATCATCATTATCTTTGGCTTTCTTACAATTTCTTGCTAGGCAGTCTGGTTGCCATTGTAATAATGTGTATTTTTGTAACAATGGAGTTGTTGGGAGAAATTGGGGATCTTAGGACTATGGTATAAAGAAGCCTACGGGCTGTGAATCAAGGGGCCCTTACATATATACAGATCTTGTAATTAATCTTCCTATTATTAATCAATACACAAGAGCTCACTGTTTCTCCTGTAATACTTGAGTTTTCAGCCCTGATCCAAGAGTTGGGCCCACTCTTGTGATCAGGTGCTGCGTTCTTCTTTCTTTTATTTCAGTATTATGTTTTGTGTGATTCTTTAATTGCTGTTACAGTCACGTTAATTGTTGTAGATTCTTTTTAGTTCTGCAGTTTATTTATTGTTGTTACAATGGTATTTGTGTTATAGATTAAACGTGTGATTCACAACAAACCATGTGCTTGTATCTGCATATACTTTGTCATTAGTCTTGAAATAACTAATTCCCTCGGGTTGATAATTTATGTGGAAAAAGGATTGAATCTTGTTCATATCCAGACACCAACAATTTGAACCTGTCAATAGAAGAGAGCTTACGGAATCTCCCTTACTATTTCTTGTTTCAAGCATGTAGGATGCTTTGAATTTTGTGAAAAGGTGCAGTAGGTGCAAAACCACCCTAAGCTAACTAGACTATTTATCATTAAATTTCATGACAAACAAGTTAATCTTGTAGGGGTAACCATTGAGTTATCTACAGATTCCATTGCCAATGTCACATGCACAACTAGTGTAGGGGAGAAATGGTTCAAGCAAGCTAACCTTGACATTAGTTACTTTGAGCCATACCTTAAGCCCAGGTATAAAGACCACAAAAAATCCATCTTTCCTTTCTCTCACGTGCTTGATATATATGCACCTATGATGAATATTATAATGAAGTATTTTACATGTGAGGGAAGGTTCTCCTGTCTTTTCTCATACCACATCAGGTTTCTTACGCATTTTACTAGAGTGAGGATGTTGCACATACCCTATTACCTTCACTGAAGCATTGATAAAATGGCATACATAGTGAAAAAGAGAAAATACCCTCAGAAGATGCAAAGCCTTTTCCATCATTCTCTAATTAAGATGGTAGTTATCCATCAACTACAAGAGAAAGGCATTCCATGGGAGACCTTCATTGCACATGAGGTTTTTACTACTCCACAAGGCCATCATCAACAAGATGTCCCTTCATCATCCCATCCTCCCACATCCATTCCTCCACCACCTCCTACTGTTCATACATCTCCACTCACTCACATTCCTCCACCTTTATATCATGGTGACACAACATCAAACAGTGATGAAAACATTGAGACAGGTGGCACTAAGATGAGTAACATTGAGCCACTTCCTTTGAACTACCAGAGGGGAAATATGCATGTGTTTGCTTCCCTTAAGATGCAAGGGGCCATGCTTTATAAATCAACAAAACAACTTGACAAAGTTAAGGAAAAGGTTACAGAGTAGGTCATTTTTTAAAAAGAGGATGAGCATGAAACTGAGCAAGAGTTTCAGCTAATTCACCTTGATAGTGAGAATGAGGATGAGGAGAGGGTCATAAACATGTTTCTTAAAAGAAAGGATGCTCAAATTAGGGAGCTACAAACCAATCTCGACAGGGCAAAGAATGTGATCAACTTCCTTGAGGTAGAAAACCAACAATTAGAGACAGAGAAAGCCATCAGTGAGGTCAGAGCTAACAGAGCTCAGAAAGAGGCTGGAACAGCCAAGGCTATGCTAGATGAGACCATGGGTACTCTTGATGACATTGAGGATGAGGAAGAACAACTTCCTAGGAAGAGGCCAAGGACAATTGGGTTGAAGAAGGCTTTAGCCCGGGAAAGAGAAAAAGAGGCAGAGTTGGCAGAGAAGCTCACTCCAAGTGAGCTACTTGCCATGGAAATTGATGAAGATAGGAAATCTTGGTTGGAGAGGGAAAACATGAACCTATAGGGTTAGCTTGAGAAGGAAAAGAGAAACATTGACTTGCAGAAGAAGATGGCAAGGCATTATGCCTTGAGGAACAGAATTGCAAGGGCTAAGCTCAAAAGAGCCCTTGCCAAGATTCAAGCCCAAAATGATTCAAAAGAGAAGGATAAGATCAAAATCCTTGATGATGTATCTTTCTAATCCTCCCAAACATGATCAGCAAGACAAAATCCATTTTTGGCATCATTTTGTAAATTTTGGAACTTTGATTGTTTGGCTTGCAGAAAAAGGGCCAAATGTGTAGTGCCACTGGCGCTGCACTCATTTTTGGGGCAGTCAAATGGGGAAAAATCATAATTTTCATGACTCATGGTAAGGACATCACCCAAATAACATTTCAGCCCATTTGGAGCAAAATTGGTCCTCCAAAAGTGCCAAAACCCACCTAAAAATCACCTTTCTGCCCTCTTTTCAGCACTGGCGCTGCGCCCCGAGCAGTCTTGGAAGATTGGAATTTTGACTAATAAAATGGACAAAAATATGAAAACTAAAGGTATATTTGGAACCTAGACATGCCAATATTTCCAATGAGCTACCACGGAGATCATTTGGACATCGGGGAGACCTCCAAATCTTAGTTGCAAAACAGGTGATTGTTCTGGATTTGGCACTGTGCCCTTGTACCTTGGCATTGCGCCCTTGCCAGAAAGTCAACAAAAGACATGAAATTTATTTAAAAATATATATTTTGAGGGCTTAAAGGAAAAATATATCAAAATTTAGCCGAGGAGTTATGTTAGAAGTTATTTTTTCATTGAATGAGTTTGGGATATTTGTGCCTTGGGACTTGCATGGTCTCAATGGTCAAATGAATTTATTATGTAATTACTGACTCCTAAAACCTTAGCTAGGGTTCAAATTCTCATTTTGTCAGTTAAATACTGCATGTAAACTTCATTAGGTTGTTGGTTTTTGGTTTATTTTTGAGCTCAATATCATAGACTTGGAGTTGTGAAGAAATTGGCTTTGGAGTTGTGTGAATGTTTTGATTTGAATGACAATGGAGCAAGCACATTTGCAGGATTCATGAACATAGTTAATGGTGATGTTGTTCTAATCTAGTACTTGTCTTCTTATGTTTTCCATATTGTGCATCTTTCTCTTGCAATAGAATAGAAAATTTAGCTTAAGATATGTTATTAGAGGCACCTTAAATCTATCTACTTCTATTGCTCTAATATTTTTCCTCTACTAGGTCAAATTAGAGAATTATTAATTTCTCTCTAGTTCCACTCAGCTTGATTGTCTCAAGAATGGTCTAATGGAGTCAAGCTAAAGAAGTTTATGGTATGCCCTGTCCTTTTGTGTAGCTTAAAACATTGTTTCTAAGGCCTTTTCTTTGAAGTTTACTAATTAGGGTTTCGCTGAAGAGGTTTATGGTTTTCCCTATCCTTTTTTCCATCTTGAAAAGTCACTTTGAAGGTATTTAATAGTTTGATTAAGTAATTTACGAGTTCCATGCTCTCTAATCATTACTAAATGTGTTATCTTACATGTTTTATTTCACTGAAGGTAAATAACTAGAGAAATTAGGAGTTCCCTACTCTCTAGGGTTCACTGGATTGTTGTTTTTTAAGTATACTTGGTGAAGTTTGACCAGAGAATTTTATGGTGTGCCCTGTCCTTTGGTTATTTCTTAAGCATAGTGATCTTGAAGGCCCTTCTTGTTATAGTATTTGTTAGAGGATTCTTAATTTCCCTTTAAACCTACTATGTTCACAAATTTAATCACTACAAGGAAAAGACCCTCTAGCTGATGTTTTTGAGGAACCCGTTATAAAAATACCCAAGACATCCGTTTCTAGCGGAGGTTCCTAGAGGATGTTGGAGGGTGGAGGTTTTTGCGGATGTATTTTGTCCAGTGCTCTTATCACCGAAAAATGCACCGATGCGTTCAAGACGACATAGCACCGGTGCGGTTAAAAATTTGGCACACCAAACACCGTGCGCTCCGTACACACACACCCGGTGCGTTGTAATTATGTAGAGTACCGGTACTTTACATAACTTCTGCACCGATGTGGAATCAAGAAAATGCACCAAGGCGTCCATAAAATGCGTGTGCCTGTAGATGGTTAAATAACAAAAATAAGGGCAAAAAAACTACATAAAACATTGGCACATCGGAAGCCGTGTGCTCCATACACACCCACCTAGTGCCTTTTATTAAGGAACAACACTGGTGCATGTCAACTCGTCAACACTGGTGTCTCATAAAAAGCACTTGGAACAGAAACTGATCAGGGCAGAATGAGTGAAATGCATCGAGGCTCCATAAATTCCGCGCACTAAAAAGGGTTAAAAAAAAATTATGCCCAGAAAATTGCACAAATCATTGGTTCATCGGATAACATTCTTAGTGCGTCTTATTACTATAGAGCACCAGTGCGTTACTTCTAAGCTGCCCCGGTGTCTCATAAAAATCGCACGGAATAGAAACTACCCAATGTGGAATTACTGAAACACATCGGGGCTCTAGTAATACCGCGCATCAGAAAAGGGTTACAAAGAAACAAAATTACAACCAAAAAGCCGTAGAAATCATTGGTTCACCGGATAGCGTTCTTGGTGCATCTTATTACTGTAGAGCACTGGTGCATTACTTCTAAGCCGCCCCGGTGTCTTGTAAAAAGTGCATGGAACAAAAACTACTCGGTGTGGAATTATTGAAATGCACCGAGGCTCCAGTAATACCGCGCACCAGAAAAGGGTTAGAAAAAACAAAATTGCGGCCAAAAAACTGTAGAAATCATTGGTTTACTAGACAACGTTCCCGGTGCATCTTGTTACTATAGAGCACCGGTGCATTACTGCTAAGCCGCCTCGGTGGCTCATAAAAAGTGTGCGGAACAGAAATTTCCCAGTGTGGACTAACCGAAACGCACCAAGGCCCCATTAATGTCACGCACCAAAAAAATGTTGAAAAAAACAAAATTACAGTGAAAAAAACTGCGCAAATCATTGGTTCACTGGACAGTGTGCGTATTGCGTCTTATTACTGTAGAGCACCGATGCATTACCGCAAGGCCACCCCGGTGCCTTCTAAATGTGTGCGAAAATAGAAACTACCTGGGTGGCATAGATAGAAACCCCGCGCACTGGAACAGGGTTAAACAAAAAAAAATTACGGCAAAAAAATGACATTTTTCACTTTTGTCAGTGCTACAGAGCTCTCAAGCACTCGTTCAAGTTATCCTTGTTTGAGCCACACTGACGTCCATGCTCCCATTGCACTTATTTCATGCACTGATGCTGTGCATTGCCACCAATCTCCAACTTCAATTTTATAAAATAGTGGATAAATTTTATTTTGCAAATTGTACATCCAATATGCCTCCTCGACGGGTAAATGTACAGGTATTTTTCTTTTTTTTCCATAATTAAACCTTTTAGTGGATTAGAATTTGAAAAAACCTTAAAATTAACCATTAAAAAAAAAAAAAAAATTGTTGCGCAGTGCGCTCGAGCTGTTCTGCTCGCACTGGTTTGCGGTGCTGCCTATAAATTTACAGGTCACACCACAACTGATGCTGACGGTATCCACACCGGTTGCAGCATGGTACCATGTGGTGCACCATGTTATTTTAAAAAAATTTAAAAAGTGCAGTGGGGTTGGTTACCAGGTTGCACCATTGACAATGGTGTATCGTGGCAACTCGGTGCATTGATGGACTTACCAGGCCCGGGGCGGGCAATGTTTTCAGTGCACTGAAACTGCAATTCGACATTGTCAACGGTTCGTGTTGGTAAACTGGTACTAAGGGCATCTGCACCGACTCAGGGGCAGATACCAGAGGCACATTGTGTTATTTAAATTTCTTTAAAAAGAGCGGCGCGATCGGCTACCTGGCTGCACCGTTGACCTAGTTCAATTGTGGCGGAGTGGTGTGTTGACTGAGATAACCGCTGTGGGCTAGCTATTTTTTTCAGCGCACGAATTACCTTATTTGGCCTAGGTCAACGGTGTAACATCTTAAAATACCGCATCGACGACGATGTATGGTAGCAGGAGGGCGGTGTGCTAACTTAGTTATCAGCCTCGGGCGGATAGTGAAGTCAACGCACCGGCCTCTTGAAACTGCACATAGTGAACAGTGCGCTAATTTTTTTTTCTGGAGCACTGATTTCAGTGCGGTCGATATCATGAGGTGCACCATATCTGGTGTGCTTTGTTGTGTGACGCACTAGGACCGGTGCATGACTGTGTTTTTGGCACACCAACTCTTGTTTTATTTATTTTTCAAAAAATAAATATATACTTATATTTGTAAATACATGTGTCATTTAATAAAAAAAATTGTGTTTAATATGTCAATCATTTAGAGACATGAAAGGAGAGAAGAGTGGAAACAACAACAACAACAAGCAGAACAACATAACATGGTTTGCCTGTGGGAGGCAAGGGAGAGGGAGAGATGCGTACCCTCCCCCTATTATAGTAGTGATGCAGGGTCTCCTTAGGCAGGTAGGCCTCCTCAAGTTCTATGAGGAGGCTACTTCCCTAAAGTCCCATAGTTTGTTTTTGAGACATCTTATCCGAAGGTGGAATGCCCAGCAACAGGCTTTACGGGTTGGTATCAACCAGTGGTACACGCCCACTGAGGAGGATGTATATTTTATTACAGGGCTATCAAGGAGAGGGGTGGATTTTCCCTCGTTCCTCGAGGTTCCAACTGGCTGTGTGGCAGGGCGTCAGTTATTTTACTCCTAGAGATACATTGGAGAAAATTTAGTATCCCCTGCAGAGTTTCAGGTTGTTGGAGGGTAGTTACGTATTGGTGTGTTTGGCCGTGAGGAGGTCTAGTGTCTCTCACTTATCATTTCAACCATTTCGCACAACACCAGTGATGGGAAATGCATTAGTTGCCAGCTTTTATATTATGTTGATTCTTTACTATAGCAGCCATGACTTGTCAGGTGGTCTACCATTTTTTTGCGGTAGTTCTATACAGCATTAGATAGATGTTGTACTCATGCACAAGGGAGGGTCAACTTCTATTTTTCTTCAGAGCTTTTACTTTTTATTTTTTGAGAGGTTTCCAGAGACGAGGCCTTCTTTTCCTCGGCAGCCTTGTAGGCCAATTACTGAGGCACGTATGCACATCCGGGGGTAGATGATGCCCAAGAGGGAGGAGACACTTTTTCCAGCGAGGATATCAGATGATGCACTAGAGTTGCTAGTCAGTGTTGGTGAGCATCCCTTCATTTTGGTCCCCTGTCCTTCTGTGCGGTTGGATTGGCGAGGGTGTGCCAACATCATCTTCACAGCTGATGAGCCACTAGATGATAGAGGTAATATTACTTTTTTATTTAAATATATTCTAACATGTTCTTTAACTTGTTTATATTAAATTGTGTAATAAAATCCTCTAATTATTGTTGTGTACTTGTATATATTTTGCAAACATTGGCTCTTTTGATGGTGAGGAGATGCCCACACTACCACTTGATCCAGGTGTGGATCCTCATGATGAGGATGAGGGCATGCCATATATTGCAGAGAATCACCACGAGACTGGCCCAGATCAGAGACCTACTCCTGTTGGTGCACCAGTGCGCGATTGACGTCTTAGTGATGCTAGATATAGGATGGAGTTGGGTGACCAACTCATTGCATTAATTGTTGAGGCAGGCATCAGGCCCGCTGATTTCAGAGACATAGAGGCCTATGACAGGCTATCACAGATGTGGAGAGGCATGCCGCGTGACATGTACAACCTTATGTGGCATGTCGTAGGAGTTACAAAAACTTTTACAGGACTGAAGAGGACTGTTGCACGTTACGATAGAGCCGTAGCACATGATGGACAGTCTGCGAGGTGTAGCATACCATCATCTCATGATCATTCACAGCCTCGCGTCGTGCCAAATTTGCATGAGCCTCCACTAGCATCTACTAGCAGTCATCATGGAGATGAGGCTGGACCATCAGCCACTTGTACTAATATTGATGTTGTACTACCACCAGCTGATCCATGACATTTATATTATAGTTTTATATTTTTAACATTATTCAGTTATATATATATATATATGGTTCATGTATTTTATGTTCATGTTGCAGTTGTACTTAATTTACATCTTGGTGATCATCATGATGTGTATGTTGTTAGGTCATGTTAGATATGTTCATTTAATGTGCAGCTTGCAGATAGATGTGTATGTTATAGCATGACATGTATATTTGACATGAGATGTATATTTGATGTTTGTGTTGTACTGATGATGTTAATATATAATGTTAATTGTGTTTTGTTAGATGATCATGATCACGATGATGCAGTTAGCGAATTTGAATGTGTTTTTTAGTCAAATATGATGTTTGTACAATGGTTATCATAAACGTGATGTTTATTAATTAATTTAATGCCAAATGATCAAGATATTGTAAATTTGTAATATTTGTATTTCTAATTGTATTTAAAATTCTAAAATTGTAATTGTAATGGTATATATGTGAATTTCTAAAGTTGTAATTGTAATTGTAATTTTTAAAATTGTAAAATTTTAATTGTAATTGTAATTTTTTAATTTGTAAAATTGTAATTGTATATATGTAAAATTCTAAAATTGTAATTGTACGTGAAATTGTAAAATTGTAATTGCAATTGTAATTCTAATTATAATTGTAATTGTATGTAAACTATTTGTAAAAATTTAATTGTATTAATGTGAAATGAATTTATTAAAATTTTAAAATTTGTAAATTTTAAATAATTGTAAAATAATAAATCTAGAATAATATGATTTATTGTAACATAATAAAGTTTAGAAAATAATTCAAATAAATTCCTACACTTTAGAATTATAATTATTTTATTATGATCTTAGATACAAAAAAAAAAGAATTAATTTATACAATATGCCATTGTTTTCGAGATCAACATAATACCAAATTATCAAGTCAATTATTTATTTTAACATTAACAAAATGAAAATTACGAATTAATTCAAAATACATATTATATTGATATTTCGAAAAACCCATCTTAAAAAGTATAAATATTGATGAAATAACACATGTACCATATCACTCTTGGTTCTAATGATCACCCTCATTATCTTCTAGCTCACATGGCATGATAACACTATTGTTCTCAAAAATATGTTTTGACCTAGGGTCATGTGTCAATACGAACCACCAATCCCTATCCAACACATCTGGATAAAAAAAAACCTGGTTGCACTGTTTAGGGAAAACATAGGGCTCCTTAGCTTCCTCCCACACCTTTCTAGAGTTTATACATATCAGCCTACTATCGCAATATTCCTTTACATTATTCCAATCAAAGGTGTCCCACCACTTGCACCTAAAAATAACACATTGGAAAGAAGAAAAATCCACTTCAATGATCTCTTGTATCTTTCCGACGTAACCTAATGTCCCTTGTACTAGTTGTTGATCATGGTGGCTAGATTGACTAGATTGATCGAACTCGACTTATACTCCACAGTCTTCTGTGATGTTTCCAGCATCGGTATTTTCTGTGCGAAAATGGTGTCTATATGCCCATATAGATGGGAATAAATGCACCTATTATAAAAAAGTTAAAAAAATCATAGTGTCATGTGTCTTATAAATAATAATCCAGCAGTAGTTAAAATATGAAATGTAGATGTCTTAATATAAGTTTTAGATTTACATATAAATTAAAAATATTATTACCGAGTTGCTGCACCCAATCCCTATGTTTAGTGCATCCTCTTCAGCACGCGGGTAATGACCAATAACACCATATTTCTCTCTGACTTGGTCAGCAACCCAACTGTTGGGGCGTATTTTCTTTTAAATGACCAGGATAAGGCACACTTTTACCATTCAACCATCTGAATTCTTTCCTGTCACTATCCCATTTCATCCTGTTTTGTTCGTACAATGCGACCCACGGTTGTGTCGCTTCAGAATTGTAAAGAATGAATTTATTGATTGCTTCAATTTCTACATTTGCTGATGAAATCAAACCAACATTATATAGTACTTAGAGATCAAAATATACATTGTATCGAAGTTCAACATGAATATTAATTACTTTTTGTAAATTTGAAACATTATAAGTCACTTACTCTTTATCAAGTTCTTTTTTGCATTCGTTTGGAGCAACACTCCTTCTCTTTTGTCTTCATCCATTTGATTGTCCCAAATCACTGCACCTGTTCTGTTGTCGATCTGCTTGATGTACTCACTGGCATAGTAGAAAGACTCATACGATATGTACCCCTCTGCCATAGACCCCTCAGGTTTCGCCCTTTTTTGAACAAAACCTTTCAATTTCTTCATGTAACTCTCTAAGAAGAACATCCAATGACAAGAAACAACCCCAACTAATTCAACCTCATCTACCAGGTGGATTAGAAGATGAACCTGTAAGTCCATGAAACTCGTCGGCAGTTCCTTCTCAAACATCCAAACAATCTCAACTATCTCTTGATGCCACCGTGGAATGCTAGCCACATGAATCTCCTTTGACATGATCCAACGTACAAATGTAGATAATTTAGATGTGGCACATCTTAGGTCTTGAGGGAATTCATGTTTCACACAGCCACACAAAAACAAAGGATAATGCCACTGCAAAGTTATAAACATGTGCAATAATATACAAAATTAGTTATGTTTATAATCCCAGCATGGGATAAAATTTATTAATATAAAAAATAATAAAATCATGCTTTTGACATTACACGTACTCTTAGAAGATTCAAATGGTCATCCACGGTGAAGCAACGTCGTAGTGAAGACCCGTATGAAGTTGGCACCCTGACATCCATTATAACTTCCTTTGCCAAAGATATATCATCTTTTTTTAAAATCCATGGGACATCACCTTCTTTGAAAAACCATGAATTAGAGGGACCAACGCCTACCTCTGATCCTGTACTTTCTAATCGTCTTGGCCAATATTTATTTTTAGTTTTTGAAGTAATAAGATCCTTTGTAACAGCCAATGTGTCACTTTTTTTTGATGATATGTGCCTCCATAAATAACATGAAACATTTTTAAATATATGCATGGGATCTAATAAGTGGGCAATCTTAAGATGCTCCCAATATGGGAGGTCATAAAAGATAGATTTCCTTTTCATCCCAATGGGCAATTTCTCAACATAGGTGTTGAAGAAATATGGATCATCGAACTTAGGCTCCCCATTTGAATCGAACATTTATATGAACTCCTTCTCCTTCTCTCTCTCATATGCTCTAAACCATGCAACTGGTGTACTTATTGGAGGCCTTTGGGTTCTCTCTCGTTTACCATTGAAAGCGGATGCTGGTCTTCCGTAAGGGTGTTGCTCTAGTAGGAATATCCTGGGGAAATCGTACACTGGCTTTCGTAGGTCCTTGGACCATCTAGCTTTTAGAGAAGGTCCACAACATTTACATCCAAAATACCCTTTTGTTACAAGACCTACGAGATTATATTTATATACATTAATTAATATGCATGGCATGTTAGAGAATATCATGAAGATCATAACAAATATTATTACAACAAATTAAATAACTAATATGTGAAAGAATATTGTTACATTATATATAAAAAAATCTATAAATTAAACATGTAATTTACCAAAGAAAAATCCTAAGCCCGGATAATCATGTGTCGTGTAAGAACATATGCCATACAATGTAAAACTCCTCTCTGCTGTGATGGGTCTTGATACATCGTATACATTTCTCCCATCCCATAATTCTTCCAATTCATCTACCAGTGGTTGTAAGTAGACATCATATTCTTCACTTTTCTTCCACCAGGGACTATGAGAGAGAACATAAGTTGTTCATTCTTCCCAGAAAACCATGGGGGGATATTGTTATTGATCACTACTACAGGCCAAACATAATAGTTGGTGTTTTGGAGGGAATATGGGTTGATGCGATCCATGGATATGCTGAGTTGTAGACTTCTTACTTCATTCTTGAATTGTTCGAGCCATGTATCCTCTATATGCTTCATGGCTATTAAATCATTTGGGATTCGCATAACTCCCAACTCATTTCTGTGTGAGGCATGCCATCCATGCAACATAGCTAATTCTTTGTAACGAAAGAGCCTTTGAATCCTTGGGATTATAGGCATGTGCCTCAATATCTTAAAAGGAGGACCAGTACGTGATTTACCCTTCTTTTTTGATTTATCATACCCATCATGCCCACATTTCGGACACATGTCTTTGTTTGCATATTATCCTCTATATAGAATACAATCATTTGGACATGCATGATATGATATGTACTCAACACCCAACATTTTCAACAATTTCTTTGCCTCTTCGCAGCTACCAGGAAAGACATTATCACTCAGAAGAACCTTATCTTTGAATAACCTGTAGTTGGTGATCATGGAAAAATATATTAATATTAAATGTACGTTAATGTTGATATAATTATTAACATTCATAAAATTTAACATTTGTAATGTTCATTGTAGTACTGATTATATTTCAAATTTATATAAGGGGAGTACTTTATGGTAACTTACCTCAAAAGTTCTGAGAAACATGCATTCGAAAAGCCAAACTTTGCTTTCAATTTGTACAGTAACATTGTTATGCCCAACTGGGTAGACTTTGACTGACTGCCAGGTCCAAAGAGAGGGGTGGTGGAAGCAAATTTAAGGCTTTCGAAAAAGGTGTTAGTGATATGAGCATCATCCCCTAGCTGATCATCATTTTGGAATGCATCTAACAACATTGTCTCCATGGTAGTCGTATCCCTTAAGTAATCATCCATACCAACTTCTATTTGATTGCCTCCATTGCCAGCTTGTGAAGAACTACTATTGCTGTAGTCATTCCTAATTGGTGAATCTGGACGTAGCAGGAATTGAATTGGTGGTTGATTCAACCATTCTTGGTATTGTTCCTCTCTGATTTTTTCTCTTAATTTAGTCTTCTCTTGATTTGACATTGTCGTGGGGTTCAACTGAAGATGGTAGGTAGGTCGTTCATCATCACTAGAATCCTAATAATTAAAAAAAAAAATTGAACATGATTAGTACAAAATATATGATATCAATTAGTAACCACGTTGACAATATTGCACAATTATAAATTGGTATGACGTTGAAATAATTACATATTAATCAATATATATACCAAAAAATTATAATTATAATTACCATCATTGTCCCGGGATTGTGGCTAGAAGATGCAATATTGTTACAATTGGTAGGGTGAAGTGGCTATCCATTTTCATCTACCAAATGTGCCTTGCGGTATGCAGCTCCTGATAATAACTTTCGAAATTTTGGAGGAGTTTGAATGTTTTGTGCATCTGAAGTCAATGCTAAATCTGCATGAACCTGCAAATTTGTATACATTATAAATTTAATTAAGTTGTGCGTGATTGACTGCATGGATAAAAAACATATATAAATTCAATTAGATAGTGAAAAAATAAAATAAATCTGAAGTAAATATTATGTCTCCACATGGATAGGGAGAACTCCACGAAGGACTTTGAGAAATATTATGGAACGAGCTGGATTTTGAAGAATTCTCCATTCGATATAGTATATGATATTTTCTCCCTGCATTTGAGAAAAATAACAATAAATTTTGGTGCACAAAATTCGATGTCATTCCAGTGCATAATGTACAGATAACCACACCGATGAGTTCTTTTATTTTGTTCACCTGTGATGTTTTATAAATTGATGCACCGGTGCGGTTAAATTAAAGGACACATTGATAAACGAATAACCGCAAATAAAAAAAACTCAACCCTATTTTCTTTAAGTGAAAAAAAGCGGTAAATTGAAAAATGGGCGGAAAGATATTTTTGAAAATCTAATTTCATAAAACATTTCTTTAAATTCTAAACACTTTTCATTATTTCACTATTTTTGCAAAACTTTTCAGCCAGAGATTTGCAGGATGCATATCTGGAGCAAACAGAGCACGAGAGCACTGTGGAGCAGGGAAATACGTTAGAACAGAAGTATTTAGACAATCATAATTCCAAACCTCTGGTTAGTCAAACCCTGTACCATAGAATTTCAAACGATGTGAGTAAGTTTATTGTTTTTTTGTACCTTTTTCTGCAGTTTTTTTTATGCAGTAAAATAAGAAATCTAAGTCTATTGTTTTTTTTTTACTTTTTTTTTCTGTAGTTTTTTTTATGAAGTAAAATAACAAAATCAAACCTTATTGTTTTTTTTTTTTTTTTTCTGCATTTTTTTTTACCTTTTCTGCAATTTTCAGAAACAAAAATAAAAAAGAAATCCATTTTTTTAAACAAAACCCTAGATTCTTTTTGTTTCTACCATTTCTTCTCCCTCTTTCTTTTCAATTTATATTTATAGGGTTTGTATAGTCATAATACATCCAACCGATGGGACGAATTGCATATTCAGATCCCAATCCATGTTGGCCCTTGCATCAATCTTAAAAAAATACAGATTTTTTTTCGTCGGTGCGCCCTGCGTAATAGAGCGCACTAGTGCGTTCCGTCATAGTAATGCACCGCGAAAGTACAATGAAAAAAAAAATATGTTTTTATCAGTGCACCATATGTAACATATGGCACCGATGCACTATTGCATTATGGCGCTGCAAACATGTTGTTTTGCAAAAAAAAACCTTTTTAGAAACAAACCCTACATTATTTTTGTTTTTGCCCTTTCTTCTCCCACTTTCTGTGATTTCAGAATTAGGGATTTTCAATTTATATTTATAGGATTTGTATTTCTGAATATAAGCCTAAGACATCCAACTAATAGGAGGACCTGCATAGTCGGATCCCAATCCATGTCGGCCCTTGCGTCAATCTTAAAAAAATACAGACTTTTTTTTTCGTCGGTGTGTCCTGTGTAACATAACGCACCGATGCGCTTGGTTATAGCAGCGCACCACAGAAGTATAGCGATAAAAAATAAAAAAATAAATTTTTTTTTTCAGTGCACCATATGTAACATATGGCACCGGTGTGCTATTTCATTATGGCGCACCGCAAACATGTTGTTTTGAAAAAAAAACCATTTTAGAAACAAACCCTACATTCTTTTTGTTTCTACCCTTTCTTCTCCCACTTTCTGTGACTTCAGAATTAGGACTTTTCAACTTATATTTATAGGGTTTGTATTGCTAAATATAAGTCTAAGACATCCAACCAATGGGAAGACCTGCATAGTCTGATCCCAATCCATGTCGGCCCTTGCGTAAAAAAAAAAAAGTTGTTGGTGCTCCCTGTGCGGAATACCGCACCGGTGCACTTTGTTCTCCCAGCACACCGCACAAGTACTGTGATAAAAAAACTAGAAAAACAAAATATTTTTTTAGTGCACCATTTGTAAAATATGTAGCCAATGCGCTACTTCATTATGGTGCACTGCGAACGTTCTGTTAAAAAAAAAAAAAAAGAGACAAACCTTACATTCTTTTTGTTTCTCCCCTTTCTTCTTCCTCTTTCTGTGATTTCAAAATTAGGGCTTTTCAATTTAGATTTATAGGGTTTGTATTGCTAAATATAGACCTAACACATCCAACCGACGGAACGATTAGCATAGTTGGATCCCAATCCATGTGGGCCCTGGCATGAATTTTTAAAATAATAGATTTTTTTATCGGTGTGCCTAGAGTACGTAGCGCACCGAGGCTCTTTATTTTACAAGCGCACCGCACAATGAAATGTGATAAAAAATTAATTTTTTTTTAATCGGTGCGCAATATGTAAAATATGGCACCGATTTCTACTAAAAAACTAACACTCGACAATTTTTATTATTTTATCATGGTTAACCGGTGCGTTCATTGACATGTAACACACCGATGCTCCTTTTTGACATAGAGAACCGTACGGTCTATTATTTTTTTATGAAGGTGCGTTTGGAAGAGAGACATGCACCGACGTTAGTGCGTAAACCATGAATGGTGTACTGGTTTTTTGAGATTTTTTTTTTACTTCAAAAGTTGACAATTTATTTATAAATATATTATTGAATGATATGGTACAGGTTTGAGATTGATAAATAAATGAGTCACAAGAGATCAAGTAACAAAAATACTGATAACACATCAAGAAAAGCAAAAAAGATAAGTTCTTTGTAAATTTTTTACAAAAAAATTATTTTTGAACTATATGTAAGTTTAAATACTGTGTATCATGCAGAGCCACAAAATGACAAAGCTCGATAAGGCTATTTCTGATCTAGGACCAGAAGAGCGTAAAAGCTTGATGGAAAAATTGTAAAAGGATGAATCAGGTGAATTGAAAAATACTATCGATACTAATAAGATAATTATAATTATTAGATAACATGTGTGAAAAAGTCTATTAATTCACATCTGTTTAATGTTCTACAAGGACCAAAAATTCAGAAAAGGAATGTTGTTCTAAGAAAAGAAAAAAAATAGAACATGCAAATGAAAATGAATTGGTGCTTAGCTCATCTGGAGTGGTGCTGGAGGTTAACGAAAGGGGGAAAAACTTTTACAAAAGTTTGAGGGATCTAGTGGGACGAATGTATAGATGTTCTTTCCACTTACAATACAAAAACGAATCCAATGATTCCAAGAACCAAATTTTATGTAAACTACAGGAAGAGCTTCCAGAGAATTGGTCAATGAGACATGTCAGACTTTTAATAGCAAAAATGTACAACAACAAAAAGAAGGAATGAAAAAGTAATATTCCTTTAGATGTTTGTCTAGAATTATTTATAAATATCACTTTTGTTATACTTACTTTTCATATATCAATATAAAAATTAAATAGTTTAATGTCATGTTACATTTTCAGGAAGATTATGAAAATCTCAAAAGATGAACGAGCTGATATCAGAAATATGCTAGTAGGAATGTCCAAAAAGGTGTACAAGGAGATGGTCAAAGAAATGGACAAAATTGCATCGCTGGAGGAGCCATCTCAACAACAACTTGCTTCAAATGTAATATGTAATCATTGATTTTTTCGATCATTAGGTAAAATAAATAAACAATTTAGCATTAAATATTAATTTTCAAGTATTTTCTTGTAGAAAAGAAAAGAAAATGGAACCCATTCAGGACATAAAACAGGATGACAAGGAAGAAAAGGATTGATATCTAAGTTTGTGAGTAATTGTTACTTCCTTATAACAACTTAACTAGATTTCATTTTTTTATTTTTTACATTGTTTTACAAAAATCATCATTGAATGTCTTCAAAGAGGTGCTCACATACAAAGAAGAACCATTTGAGGAAGTGATTGAAATTGGGTTAAATATGGGTTGTGCGTATATGTTGGCATATCATAACTTAATTGTGGAATTTGTAAGCATTTATCGATCTTGTTTTACTTAGCTCCATCTATAATTAATAGAAAAAATAAATCTTTTATATTAAATATATGATTTGTTATGAGGTATATAACTTGCAGGAAACAAAGTATCGCACTCTGCTAACAGATCAAATCTTGAAAGATGGCATGTTACATGGTTTTGAAAGAATGTGTATAGTTTATGAGTCAATTGTTGCATTGGTACGTCATCTCTTTTCAATTTACATTGATGTATATTATTTAATATTGCAATTTTCATTATTCTCACCAATGTATATACACTCATTACAGTTTATTTTTATGTTTGTAGATGGAAGGTGAAGAAGAAGAAAACAATCAACATTGTGAACAAAACATTCCTGAAAATAACCCAAGTCATGGAAGTAGCTCTAGCAGTGACAACAGTTCAAGCGAAGAATGATGATCACTATGTTTGGATATCAAAGCAAGGCATTGTATTTTTTGAAATATGTCTATGAAATCAGACATTTTCTTTAATGTAATGGACATAGTGTCGCAATTGAAAGATAAAGGGATACAAATAACTGTCCCATTTTGTATGACAAAGAATGTCTTATTCATATATATATATATATAATAAAAAATATTTTAATTTATTCTATTTCATTCTCTATTGTCGCTATTGTGTTCTCCATTGTCGTTCTCAAATGCACTAATAAAAATTTAATTCATATGAATATTGTTATAAGATATATATGTGTCAACTTTTGATGAATAATGAATTTTAAAAAACCACAATAATTTTGATATGATATAACAAATTAATCCAAACATCACATTCAAATGCATTAATAAAAATTTAATTAATATGAATATTGTTATAAGATGTGTCAACTTTTGATGAATAATGAATTTAAAATAATCACAATAATTGCACTGTCACTGGTCGATGTTTCTAAAAAATACAAAATGAAAACCGGTGCATGTATACTTACACCGGTGCGCTTGTATTCCTAAGTGCCCCTGTGCGTTTTTACGACCTATGGGCATCGCACAAATACCAAAAATGGTTAAAAATATCGAGGCGTTTGTGAGGTATGGCTCTCCGGTGCATTTATTTCTATCTACTGGCACCGATGCCTTTTTACGACCTATTAGCACCGCACGAATACATATACCAATTATAAATCTTGGTGTGTTTGTGTGATACTATGCACCGGGGCATTTTTGTGTCTATACGCACCGGTGCATTTAGACGACCTATGGGCACCGCACGAATACCGATACCAATTATAAATCTCTGTGCATTTGTGTGATACTGCGCACCGTGGCGTTTAAGAGTCTATACGCACTTGTGCATTTGTATGACATATTTGCACCGCATGAATACCGATACCAATTATAAAGCTCGGTGCACGAATACGAATACTGATACAAATTATAAAGGATGCACCGGTGCATTTCTAGAAGTGTACGCACTGGTGCATTAATACGACCTATGGGCACCGCTCAATTCCCAAGACCAATTATAACTGCCCCATGCGTTGTATCACCAACACTACGCCCGGTGTTGTTTTATACCTTAACGGCCCGGTGCATTCTCCTTAGACCGCCCTGGGGCACCGTCCACAGGTTCGCACCAGTGCATTAAATCCTGATTAGCACACCGATGAAAAAAACATCCGTAATAACCTTTGGCTGCCCATTTTTTTTTGGTTGTGTTGAATTTCTGTTAAAAGCTCTACCAAAACCTCTGTAACCATAAACATATGTGGTAGCATATGTTTTTTTGACAAATTTGACCAATTTTATAACAATAAAATCCTCCTTTATAACCTCTGCTAGAGGGTCTTTTCCTTGTAGTGAATGTTCATTTCACTCACATAAGCTACGAAGATCCATTTGGCTTTGTTAACTTGCCCTATGAAACACCCTTGATTCTGTGTTATCCTTTTCAAGCCTTTCACAGACCCCATAGCCCAATGGTTTGAATTTCTCTTACTCTATATGTTCTTCTTGACAGCCTACCCAACCAAACAAAACAAAACAAACAAACCCTATCACTTTAACTGGCTTAAAATCAGCACCCTAAATCAAAAAAGTCATATATTTTATACAAATTTAGAGAGAGCCCTCTCTAAGTCCAGGAATGCTAGGTCCTAGGACTCCAAAGATTGGTTTGATGTTACCCTTGTCTATTTGGTCATTTCCAATCTGCCAAATTACAGGGACCTAACAATACTGAAAATTTCAAGTGGAATTACATCTAACGTGACTTCATCAACAAAGTTTGCAGTAATAGCAAATCTAAATATGCATTTCCTTGTAACTTGTAAATTGGCATTCTTAACTATCCATCCCAAAGGGTATGGTTTATGATGTGCCATGGTTTCAAGGTTAATCTTTTTGACTAAATCTTCTGAAATCAAGTTTTCTTGTGATCCCGTATCAGGTAATGCATCAATGTTTGTATGATTATAAATCACTCTAACATGGAACAATTCTTCTCTTATGTCTTCATTTGGAGTGTTGATGTGACAATTTGAGGAACTAGTACATTCAACATGTTTCCCTTTCAAACCCATAGTAGGAATTTTTATCTCATCTGTGGAATCTAACCCTAAGTCTTTTTCAGCTATAGCAACAATTTTTCCTTCCTCTTTGGCTTTCAATCTATCTGTTTTCAATTCTGGATGAAGTTGCCAACATTGGTCTTCATCATGGTCAGCCTTGGAATAGATTTTGCAAATGCGTTTTTCCTTCTCTTTCTTGATACTTGCATTCTTCTTTCCCTTCCATTTTCCTCCCTTCTCTTTTCCCTTACCCTCACGTTCCTCTTTCTCCTCTATGCCTTGTTTTCCTCTTTCCTCTAAGTGTGTGGCTTGTACACAAAATTCATATAAATTGCTTGGGTTAAACATAAGGATAGTATGCTTCAAATAGAAATGTAAACCTCCTATGTATTTCAAGAGTGTATCTTGGGAATTCAAGTGTATTCCTAACAACAAAGCTCTGTTCCTAAACTCTTGGGTATACTCTTGAATTGTTTGACGCTTGAGTTGCTTCAAAATTTTCCAACTCATAATAACTTTTTGCACGTAAGCCAAAGGATAAAAATGTCTTTTAATGGTAGAAATAAAATCAAACCAAGAAATGGATATCTTACCATGGATTCACATTTCCTCTTGAGTCTTTTATTCCCACCAAACTAGTGCTACTCCTTCTAGCCTCAAGGAAGCCAACTGGATCTTTAGGTCGTCCTCATGAAGGTTTTGAATTATGAAATACACCTCCAATTGTCATATCCAATTGTCCAAATACTCTGCACTTACCTCGCCATTGTACATGTGTAATTCAAACTTTATGTCCAATTTGAGTAATGGAGTTTTTCCTCTTATGGATTTTGAGTGAGTGTGAGTGGTATTTGTGGTGGAAGTGGAAGATGATGCAGATAGAGATGATGAGGATGATGAAGATGGTGAAGATTGAGGTGGCTTTCCTCCACTACCATTTGAACTCTTCTCTTCATCCTTCTTATCATTTGAAGTTCCTTCTCCATGTGGGAACTTAGAACCTCCTCCTGCTCTTTCTACAATTAATGCTTCAAACATGATTTTAACCATTCTTTGCATGTATTTTAAGTCTCTCTTAACATCATATTCTTGAAAATGTTCATGAGTCTCTTCATACCCTAACATAATGGCTTTGCATTCAAGCTCAACCTCTATAGCTTGTACCTCTTCAATCTCAACTGATGGAGATGGAATTTGAGGTGCTTCAAGTTCTACTTTGAGTGGTTCTTTGGGTGAGGATGATGATTTCTCAGCTCTCTTCCTTCTTTTCCTAATATCATTACTAACTACCAATAGCTTCCCTTCTCCTCTCTACAATATCAACCTTGTAAGCATCACAAAAATTGCAACTATTAAAACCCTTCAAGAAAAACAAGCAAGGAACCTTGAGCTCTCATACCAACTTGATCTAAAAATGATTGTTAGTTATTGTTGTGCTATTATCATTTCCATATATAAAATTCTCTTTGCTTTATTTTTCCTATTCATCAAGAGTTTGTCCATGAGAATGTGATAGTCAATTCAATTTACTTGGTGAAATTTAGTGTTTGTCATAAAATGTAAAGCATAATTTTAAATGACCAAAAAAAAAAAATATAAACACAAAAAACACACATAACAGAGATCAATACACATAATTGTGTTGAATGAGTTCACCCCTCATGGGATACATGTCCTTGGTCCAGCTTCATAGTGTGGGCCTTTGTATTAGCTTCAAGTGTGCTCAAATTGCTGTTACAAGCTTCAAATTCTATTGGAACTTATTCCAATGAGTTTAAAACATCAAAATATACGAGAAATTGATTGTTTGTTTGCTCTATTTGGATTCTGGATAATCTAGCAATGCTTCCAACACCCGGTGGCCCTAGGCTTCAAAAATATTCAAATGCATAGAAACAGTTGTAGATGACCTCTTCTGCCTTTGCAACCTACTTCATTGAGTTCATGGCATATCAATTATCTAAGAATGCCTATTTCTGAGCCCTGTTTGGGCGAAAATTGCCTCAATTATGGAAACAATTGTATTTCCCCCAATTTCTCCAATATTACTGGAAGAGTGCCAGTTAAAATTCTAAAAATAGCCATTCCTCCACATTTGGCGCACCCCACCAAGTTAAGCGCCACCTTAACTGCGTTCTAATTAGAGGATAAGTTCATCTTAACTTAATATAAGTGAAATTGTATGTCTAAGCGCATTTAGCGCTAATGTGTATTATTGTGGCTTAAGCACGCTTTAGTGGCTAATTAAAACATCAATAATATTTCTACTGGATTTCACTGTCGAAGCTCTCGGTCTTTAGGTGTTGGTCTCATGGGATAGGGGGTTGGCCCCCTCCTCCGTCTGTGGGTGCGGATTTGAAAATTTAAATATTCGTGCGATGGAAACCCTTTCAAGGTTCATGTTGGTGTTCCATTGGTGAAAACGATGCGGTGACGAGGGAAAGGTCATGGGGTTAAACCCTGGCCTCTGCCCTCCATGCATATTTTTGGTTCAACGCTACATTTAAACCTTCATATAAAATCTCCACTGACTTTGGTTAGTGGAACTAACCATATAACAAACAAACTTTGCATTATTTCAACGAACCCATTTGGCATTTGAATTTGCACAGATTTTGATGAAATCTAGACCCATTGGCTATGGTTTGTAACCATCGAACCTTTGCAGATTTAGAACCATGACATACATATTCAGAATATAGTTTGTGTTTAATTATAATTTAATTATAATATGATAATACTATATATTATAATCTGGTTATGCGGTGCGATTTCCTGATGTCTGATTTAAACCATAATCTGATTCTGTTCCGATTGGAATTGATTTATTTTTTGAATCACTTACTTTAGGGCTTAGATACTGGGAAAACTTGATCGATTCCAACATCGATACCTACAGAACAAAAGTCATTTTCCATAGTTTCTCACCCTTGTGTTCTAGTTCTGCGGTCCATTTTGCTAATATTAGCAAATAAAATCCAAACAATTTACTTGAGTTCACAGGCAGGGGTTGTAGCTGACTAGATTCGTTTGAAGATCTAAATTTTGACAGTTTGATCCTATCCTGCGAATTCTTTGAAAAAGTTTGAATAGAAGGCTTGGATGGTGGGAAAACTAGATCGATTCCAACATCGATACACGTAGAACAAATTCCTTTTCAGCAATTTCTCACCCTCGCATTCCAGGTTTGGTAATCTTAGATTCAGTTGAAAATTGCACTGCAGACCCTCGAATTGTATGATTAAAGAGATCGGTTTTGCTTCATCTGCTACAAAAAATCCACACCACTTTAGGGTTTCATGAATCACTTTCTTTAGGGCTCGGATGCTGTGCAAACTGGAATGATTCCAACATCCATACTCACATAAAAAAAGTCCTTTTCTGCAGTTTCTCGCCCTCGCATTCCAGGTCTAAGTTCTGGTTTGCTGATATCATGGTTTGCAGGGTTCGATTTTCCCAATCCTAGTTTACTTTCACAATATGGCTCCCAGATTCACGAATATAATTTCCGGCCCCGTTCTGTCCGCCTCTAAGAGTCAAGCTCTTGCCCATATTGTCAGTGAAGCTCCAGATCCCACTGTGCAAGTGGTCAAGGCCTGACTAGATGAGGCCTTGAAGTTTTCTGAAAGTGCCTTAATCTACAGGTTTAATGGATTTTGGCCGTGGCTGAAAACTCTCCAGAGTTGGATCTCAGAGGTACGGAAGCCTATCATTTTTTATGAAATTAATATCTACCCCTGTTTTGAAAACTCTCAAAGCAGACAATGCATTTTAGATTTTGGCCCTTGGTTTTGGGAAAACTCGGGCCTATTCATGAAGCCATGGAACCCATCATTTGATCCTTCAACAACAGTCTTAACCTCAGCACCAGTTTGGGTTAGATTTCCAAACCTACCTTTGCATCTCTGGAATCTCTCCTCGCTAAAAGCCATTGGAAACGTAATTGGGAAATTTTACTGCAGGTGCCCAGAAATAGAGGAATATGTTAGAACCACCTATGCACACATCTGTGTAGAAATGGACTTCACTGCCAGGTTCCTAGCTGAAATAATCCTAACAAGAAAACACTATGTATGGAACCAGAAACTCGACTACGAAAGTGTCCAATTCAGATGTCGATCCTGCTTTGAGACAGGCCATCTAGCAAAAAATTTCCCAAAAGTTTCCTATAAAAATTCTGCTAGAAAGAATCACCATAGATCTACATGGTGGGAAGGAGCACAAAAGGAACATTACACTGTCATCAAGGAAGAATGCCCTCCAGAAAACTCTGAATCGCAAGAAATCAGGCAAGAAAGGAACAAACCTCAAGACAAGTAGGGGGAAATCCCTTCCCAAAAAAAAAAAATGAACTCGACAACCCCTCAAGCATAAAAAATTATGAGGATTCAAATACCGTGCAAAAGAAATCTTCATTTAGTAGCAAAGAAGATCTCCTAGATCTCGAAGATAAGACACCAGTGTTCCAAGAATCAGAAGAGATGAAGGAGGTGCAAGATAAAGGAAGTTGGAAGACCATAGAGAAGAAAAAGAAAGCTACAACACCAATCTCGCCAAGAAAGACGAGAAGCCAGACAATTAAGAACTAAGAAAATTATATGTCCGATAGACCAAAGTTTGGTCTCAGTGGACGTTAACCATCTTCATCATCATCATTATATATTATAATATATCTAATATGTTTAAAACACACACACACACACACACATACACACACACACACACATATATATATATCATAATTAAATAAATAAAAAAAATACAATTCCACCTTAGAAACATTACGAAATTTACACCCACAGACCTAACTAGTGAATGAGAAAGTGCCACTTGTCATAGCCTCATTGATAGAAACCTGAAGAATATTCATGAAGATTCCTTTTTATTGACTGGGCTGCCAAATCATCCATGTACCTGTTCTGCCCATTTTTTACCTATTTTAGAAAGCAAACAAGAGACCATAACTCACTCATACGAACTCAGATTTTGATGAAATGAGTTGCATTGGAATCCTGGTGACGAGCTCGATGTTGTCATCCTAGTCTAAAGCATTTCTGAGCACTTTTATTTTTTAGCTAAAATATTGATTCCTGATCATACTTAGAGAGTTATAATAAGAATCTAACAAATAGAAACTCAACATGTTAATATAAAAAATAAAATTTTCAAGGAAATGAAAGTTGAAGGTGCTTAATTTCATAACCACTCACGAGTTCAAATCCATTTTAGATCAAAATATGTTCTTTGTACATAGAAACCTATATACTTACTTAGAGAGTTATAATAAGACTCTAATAAATAGGCACCCAACATGTTGATATAAATAATCACATTTTCATGGAAATTAAAGTTGTAGGTGCTTAATCTCATAACTACATATAGGTTAGGACCCATTTTAGATCAAAAGATGGCCTTTGTACATAGAAACCTATGTAATTACTTAGAGAGTTATAATACGAATCTAACAAATAGACACCCAACATGTTAATATAAACAATCACATCTGCATGGGAACTAAAGTTGTAGGTGATTACTCTCATAACCACTCACGAATTTAGATCCATTTTAGATCAAGAGATGGTCTTTGTACATAGCAACCTATATACTTACTTAGAGAGTTATAATAAGGCTCTAAAAAATAGACACCCAACATGTTAATATAAACAATCACACTTGCATGGAAATTAAAGTTGTAGGTGCTTACTCTCATTACCACTCATGGGTTAAGAACCATTTTAGATCAAAAGATGGTAAGTTGTACATAGAAACCTGCTGTAACATTATTTGGTTTTGATAAGTTAGCATGTTAGTTGAAAAAATAAAAATAAAATGTTAAGTCAGGATGTGGATGAAAAAGAAAAATTAAAAAATGTTAGGAAAAATTATGTTTTTATGCATCCATGGAAAAATAAAAATATTAGAGTTAGTTTCCCTAAAGAAAGAAGGAAAAAAGAAAAAAATGCTAGGGAAGAAAACAAAATAAAAATGTGAACGCTTTAGTCTTTAAAAATAAATCATGGCCGCCTTTTTAAATGTGTCGAGTTACCAAAAGATTAAAAATTAATTAATGAAGATTAAATTCTTTAAATGGGGGTTTATATTTTCATTAATTAAGAAGATGATATAACTTTCATTTTATTTTTATCCTAAAGTCACTACAGGACAAAAAGTTCAAATCGCAAGGAATAAAGCATTGACAAGTTTCAACGGATGATCTCTCACTTGCTCAAGTTCGACGGCGGAGGATCACTTCATGACCCCCCCCCCTGACCATTTCTCGTTAACACGAGGGGGGGTGGGGGGTCCAAAGTGTGGTTTTACTAGCCGCCACGTTTTTCCACGTGTCAACACCACAACACTTCGCACCCCCTCCACCAAAAACCATAAACCAGGAGGTACCCCACCTCAAAATTCATTGGCGATTTTTCTTCCAACGTATGTTTCCTCCCACGCCTCAAGCCAACAGATCCTTCCTCTGTGCCATAACTGTTGACCATCTAACCAATAATACCCCTCCACATCATCCAACCATTACCCTCCAACGCCTCCGCTCCTTAGCCGTGTTACTCCGTTATTCACACGATCCTCCCCTAACCGTTTGGTGCACTGTTGTTCATTAAAAACCCACTCCTTAACCATTTAAATCATACGGTCACTATCCAGGCCATTAAACTCAGATTGCCACCTATAAAATATTTTTCAAAGTGACTTATGTCACTTTAACTTCTCTTCTATTTTTCATCATCTCTGCATTCTGTTCCAAATCACCAGCTCTGCATTCGGTGACCACTGTCCCCATTTTCGTAACCACTGTCTCCCTTTCTGCAAACCACCTAATCTTCAAATTATTTCTCCCAGTCTATATCCCTGCTAAAATGGCCCCGAAAGCCAATACCAAAAAGCAGGTGACCACTAAAGGCAAAGCAAAGAAACATGTGGTTGAAGAAGTGCAGGTCACCAACCCGGTTATAGAAGAAATCCACACTACTACTACACAACTCAACCTGGATCTCATACCCCTCGCAGGTGCCTTCTTTAAGGTCTCGAATACTCACTGCGAATTCAAATTTCATGATTTATATCTATTTCTAAGAAAAAAACACACAGATAATCAAGACCCTATCATGTTCTAGGAATCTATGTTGGCCTTGTTTTCCTTTCCACAAACCCATTCTTTCCCTAACCTTATTTCATGGTGCCAAACACAGTATGATCCCATAAAGAGAGAAGTGGTGGCTCAGAATGGAAAAATTTTAATCACCATTTCCCCAGAGACCATAAATCAAATTCTCCTCATCCCTTCATCTGATTCTCTATCCCATTTTCACATGCTGCTCTTATTGACCTCTACCATAAACTAAAATTCCGACAGAGAGCCCATATATTTGAGATATTCCTACCCGAGGATGTAGAATTTCCCAAGAAAAATCCACCATACTCATCCTCAATCTTTCCTGAATCCTCTAAACACTGCATTTCATTTCTTTCATACCTGCCAGGATACCCAAATAACCAAATAGTTGATGAAAATATCATCGAGTTCTTATCCATTTTCAGTAAAGACAAAGCACCATTGTTCATGTATAATTACAACCAATTCTTGGCTAAAAATATACATGAGAAATTCATGAATTTTACAACACAAGGTGTGTTTAATTAAACTTTTGTAATTATTCACATTTTTCTTTTTCAACATGCAGAGATGCTTCCTATCCACTTCAGTAAAAAGGATGCAAAAGGAGTGAATCAATCAGTGATTCAATGGACAGAGTCAGTGAGGGCTACATCAACAACAACTACTTTTGCAGAGTTCATAGACTCCTTCATACACCCAGTGAAGCGGCTACTTACTAGTCACATAGAACCCAGAATTGGGGAAGAAATCAAAAGGATCTTACACCTGAGTGGACAAGCCAAAACTGGGGATTGGTATATATACCAAAAATACATAAAAATTAGAGTATATGGTTGTGAAATCCCACCATATAAGCTTCCAATATATGTCCCTATGAGAGTCTTTTCCTTAGAGTATATTAGACAAATGATAAATATCGATGATCTCCATTTTGTATCAGGGAAGAGAAAAGCTCAGTTCAAGCTCAAGGCAAGAATTGGATCTGTCATATGAAATACCAGATCATCTGGTGTTGAAGTTGATGCAATGTTAAAGAAAATGGGTTTCCAACCAAGTTTCACTTGGTCTTATGACCCCCATGGAATTATTTATTCTTTGAGAGTTGAACTCAAAACGAATTCCTATACTCATACCTCGAGAGAAGAAATAGGAAAATATATGAATAAAGATGAATGGGTTGAAGGCACTCTTCAGGAGGCAGATGAACAAGTCCTTTCAAATTCTAATGTGCAGACCCAAGTTCCTGAGAGTTAGCAGCAGAAAATAGTCAAAGAAGAGCATCCACATGAAAAAAGAAATCACGAAGGAGTTTATTTTGCAGCACAAAAAGGAAAATCTTGGTTCAACTTTACTTTCAGAGGGATGAAAACTAGAGATTGTTGATTTGGGAGAGACTGAAGTTTCTACATCGACAAGTGTTCCTATGACTCCTCCATCATCATCATCTGCTATAGAACCTCTGGAGATTATCCAGCAAACAGATGCTAGTTCTTCTGAAGAAGAGAACATTTTCTGTAGATTATTGGACATTAAGCATAAAAATGAGGCATTAAAATCTGATTTCTATATTCAGTTCTGGAAACAAACATAAACTTCCTAGCACAGGATTATCACTACCTTTGACAGTGAGAAATGAAGGATGCAAATAGCCTTTTTACAGGAAAGAGTTCCTTTTCCAAAGACTCATGCTGAATACAAAAAGACTGTGTTCTCTTTTGATGCAAGTCAGATCCATCCAATAAATCAGATGGGCATGCACAGACAGTCTGGGGAGATGCTCTTTTCAACAATGACAACAACAACCATGTCACTCTCCAAACTGAAGACTGCATTATCAAATGTTCAATCTCAGCTTAAGATTGAAAAGTTGTTTTCATTGGCCAAAGACAACTGATTGAAGTATTTGGAGTGCCTTGTAGTGAAAGTTGAATATGATCCAAAAGACTGCAAGACAGTCGAGGAAATTATCAAAAAGAAAAATGCATACATCTCTGCTCTACGCAAGCAGCTCAAATTATCTTCAACTAAAGATCTACAGACAAAGGAAATTTCAGAAAATGAATACAAGAAAGGGGAGATACTCAAATTAATCATTGATCAAAATATTCAAATCAGAAAGATGGAAGAATAGATTTAAGACTTACTAAAGGAGAAATTAGCAACACAGGTGGTTACTGATCCTAATACAACAGTTCAAACATTTTCTGCAGGTACAGAGCTTTCAACATCCTTGACCACAACTGATACAACAAAATTGGCACGAGATTTGGCTATTCATAAGTAGGCACATGACAAGTTGCAGTAAAGGTTTCAGATTTTAGAATCACAGAAGATCAGAAATGATACCTTATACATGGAGGAAATGAAAAAGTATCACAAGTTTGGACTTAAGGTGAAAGAATTAGAAATTGAATTTTTAATGGCAGGAACATTTACAGAAGCCAAGCAGAGCAGAAAGAACATCTTAAGAAAAATCCAAGTGAAACCAGTGATGTGATCAAGGTCTTGAACTCAAAGAACAAAGAAGAGTTGGAAGAAATCAACATATTCGACAGAACTGCAACAATTTTAGAGATTAAGAAAGTTTTACATAAGAGGAATATAATCAACCAACTACAAACAAAATGTGAAGCTTTGAATACTGTTTTTCAAAGATTGTGTACAAAGTTTAATGTCTTGAATCATAAAAATTGCCAGGATTGGTAGGATTAGATGATAAATTAATTAAATTTGTAGATTACTGTAAAAGTTATATACTATTGCAGTGGATGAGTCAAAATTTGCAGGTATTAAAGGATAGGTTACAAGGAAAGCATTTTTAGAAGCTTCGGAGTTTGATTTGATCATTCAACATCAAATCAAACATTTGTTCATTCTGAAGCCTACTTTCGACAGATACATTGAGGTAGATGAATTATTCAGGAAAATGATGAGTGTAGAAATCCCATGTCAAGACAAATGGGATAAATTTTGTGAGATCATCGAGTAAAAGTGAAGATATTTATAGCATGCCAGCACAACATATTTTCAAGGGTCCAGTCATCAATAACTTCCATCAAATGGGACCACGTCATCAACAGCTTCCATGAAAACATAGACACATCATCTATCTGTTTCCTTCCTCTATTCTTCTCTATTCTATTATTATAATCAGTTTAGGATTTTTTTGAGTTTTTTAAATTAGTATAAATAACTGTCATTTCGAGTTATTAATGGTTGCAATCTTGGATGAGTAAATTTTTTTAAAGAAAATTTGTACAAGCTTTTTAATCATCAATAATAGAAGAAGGATTCTGAATTTGTCTCATAAAGCTTTGTTCCCTCTGTGAGTTTGTCATGTTTTCGTTACATTTTATCTCTTCATATGTTTAATTTTTATGAAGATAATTATGTGAAATTAACTGTGTTTCAGTTATCTTACAATTCCTCCTATAGTTATTATCAATATAAATAATGATTTACTAAACAGTTTGTTGATGTAAGTCCCTTTCATTTATAAATTGCCAACATCTTGATAATGTTAAATGTATTTTGTTGAACTTTTAGACATAGTTTAAAGGTTTTCAAAATTAATTAATTAAATAATTCAATCTGAATATTTAGTTATCATATCCTCTTACATAAGTCTACTTAGCCATTTACAAAATCCTAATCACTGTGTGAGATAAACAAGCATCCCTTATTCATATTTTCTGATATTATCTGAAAGATTTAATCAATAACTATTTGCAAAAGCTATCTTATACATTAGTCATCCAAAATTTCAAAACAAAATAAATATTATAGACGCTTTGACATATTATTGACCCAAATTATCTCAAAGGACAACACAACCTATACACTTAGGGAGTTATAATAAGACTTTAACAAATAGATACCCAACATGCTAATATAAACAATAACATTTGGATGGAAATCAAAGTTGTAGCTGCTTACTCTCATTTCAACTCACAGGTTCAAATTCGTTTTAGATCAAAAGATGGTCTTTGTACATAACAATTTATGTACTTATTTAGAGAGTTACATTAAGGCTCTAACAAATAGGCACCAATCACATCTGCATGGAAATTAAATTTGCAGGTGCTTACTCTCATAACCACTCATAGGTTCAAATCCATTTTAGATCAAAAGATGGTCTTTATATATAAAAACCTATGTACTTACTTAGAGATTTATAATAAGACTCTAACAAATAGACACCCAACATATTAATATAAACAATCGCATCTCCATACAAAAATTCTTTAATGAAAACTATAAAGAAATATAAAACTAATAATCAAATATTACACTTTGGCCACAACCTCTCAATTATGAATGCATGCTTTTTAAATGCATTGACAAGATAAAAATGCATTGTCCTCCTAATATAACCAATAATGTTGCATCTCCAATGATTAGACACAAGATCAATGTCTCATCCACAAAGAGCCTGAAGGAGTAACAACATAGATTCAAAAGGAAAAAGTCACTCCAAGAGATCATGCATTCCTCCAAACAAGTGAATTGGGATAGAGCCATGAAAGGTTAAGTCAAGCGTAAGCAAGTAAATTATTATTGAGCCAATAAAGGTTAGATCAAGGGTAATGTTAGATGGCTGATGTGGTGGATGCTGAGGAACAATCCCTTCTTCACACCATGCACAAGAGGAACCTCCAAACATATGTACTATAAAGTGTGGCATGAGAAATAAACCATAAACATATTAGAACCAACTACGTCGTTTCAAAAATTCAAACATTTCAAAGATTGGAATGTTAGCCAAATGGATTGACATAGATCCAGCTTAACATGTATTTTTTTAATGCCCAAAGGATATATAATCCAATCCATCATCTCGATCGATTGAAACTAGCAAGTTGGACTCTCTCCATTGGGACGCTACCAACCTGATATTGAGAAGGAAAATCCCCCTCACTAAAGAAATTCTTCAAAAATCTTTGTACCCTTTAATTTATTCCGAACACCTTGGAGTAATGCTTGTCCATATGATGATATTCATTGTTTTATAGAGAGACAGGTCATTAACTCCATATTTTTATCAAAGACAGTTAATTAACGCCCTGTGTACACTGATCATATGGCTAAGATAGGATGATATGGGTAAGATACACATTGTTTGCCAACTTTTTGTAAGGATGATATCGCCGCTGACGTGAAAATTACGTGCAATGTCGGCGGATCAAGAGATTCTAGTTAAAAGAACCAATGTTTCCGGTGAGAAGCTTCGAGAACTGCTCGTTACGGCCCACACCAGCGTCTTTTTTTGACTTATTTTAGCCACTACTTACAAGAGAAGTCGGTAGGGTCCATTAGATCACGTGCTTCTAGATTGAATTAAAGTGCACTCATCCGAATTCATACTTACTCACCCCTTTAGAGACGTGTTTGACTTTTTCTCTCTATCACCTTATTGGTTCTATATATTGATCCACATTTGTATCAAGTCAATCAGCAACATCCCTGCAAATTACTGTGTCCAGATAGTCAGCTCCACCAATTAATTCTCAAAAGTTGGGACATCATCATTTCTGTGATCTCTTGCTTCCACTACAGATTATAGAAATTCTGTAGTAACACAAGCTTCCAGCTCCCACAGTTTCGTACTCCGTACCAGGAAGAACAAGTAAAGATGTACTGCCGAAGTTTAAATTTCTGGCTTTTCGTGATATGTACCATTATGCTTCTGTTAAATGTTAGGGCTATCCGTCCACTTGAAAGAGGTATATTTCCTTTATTCTCTATGCATTTTCATAGTGCAGATTATTATTATTATTATTTCTAAGTTGGGTGTTGGTAAAGTAATATAATGATTCATGTCCAAGAATAACGAGGAAGAAGGTTAAGAAAGATTCAATTGCTTAACATTTAGAAATGCTTTAATAACTCACTCGATCACCCTCTCTCCCATAGACATCTTACAAGATCCAATTATTTACAAACTAGCTGCATGTATTTTGTTTTATATTTTAATTCTCAGTTGACCTGTGTCCGCTGGAATAACAGAAATCTAACATGATTTAAGTGCAAATTATAAAGAGAAGCGAGAATTTCATAGAAGTTTAAACGCTATTTTTATGTCTCGGTCTTATGCAGATCATCCGAAAAACTCCATGGTAAGCTCGGAGTTGTTTACCAAGGAATTGCCAATCAGCGAAGCTGTAAGCTTTTATGTACCTTTTTAATAGAGACACTTGATAATGATGAATAGATATTTTGTTACTTCGTTGTTTCTTTTTCTAGTTCTATCCCCTTAACTTTGTCTTCGTGTTACAGTTACTCAATAGCGAGGAAGAAGTTGGTGAAAAGGAGTGCGAAAATAATGAAAATGGAGAAGAATGTTTGAATCGACGTACCCTAGTTGCACATACAGATTACATCTACACACAGAACCACAACGGCCCATAGACATTTTAATCCAATATTTCTCATGTCTCTACTTCTGAGATAAAATGTTTTCTGATGTAATTCGTGTTATATCATATGATTTTACCAATTTCTCCGTGTTATATCATATGATTTTACCAATCTCTCCTCTCTGGAGAGGAGAGAATGGTAATTAGTATGTGCTTCGTGTTGTTTCACTTAGTTTTGAACGTTTCCACCTCTATCCAGAGAGAAATGGAAGATATGTCTAACATGCCCATTGTATTCTCTTAAAATAATATTTGTAATGTGTTTGATTTCACTTGTGGATCTGTGTAGAGAAGTTAAAAGACAGCAATCGAACGGATCTGATTTCAATTTCAGTACTGGAGTTCCACACCCATACACGAATTTCTGGCCTAGGCTCTATATACCTTTTATGTGGTTTTCGATGGATAATTTCTGGCCTATGATTTATAAATCATAACTCATTTTCAAAAAAGTGTATAAATATTTTATTCTATAAAATTATAGTAAATTTAATGTTTTCCAGTTTATATTTGGATAAAATAAAAATACAAATTTAATCGATGTTTCTCTATCAAACGGTGGAGGTAGGGTGGTTGACCTTTTCAATGAAGGGTAGGATTAAATGTTAAGCATGGCTGGAATTTATACAGCACATATCAAAGGTGCAGGTCACATGAAAGCATATCCCGTGGACCTAGTTTTTACTTAGCCACAAAGTAAGAGATAGAGGCCGGAAGTGGGGGCAGCAGTGAAGGGAGCTGCCCTAAATGCAGTAGGGGAGGGAGCAGATATTACAGGACATTTTGACTCTCCAAAATCATGTGGCTCAATTCCATTATGGTAGGGTGGCTCATGTACGATTGTGGAGCTTACCAATTGTATCCCTCCACCTACTTTTATCTACAGTCTTAAATTGGAAAGCTTGTTTCCCGTCATTATTGCGCCATGTGACCTGCTTTACCAGATTTTTCTATGGAATGTAAGCCTCCTCCTTAAAAGGATGGACTGAAAAGAAGGCCGCAGTTCAACTAGCCAGAGGAATCGCCCTGAAAATCATGAAAATTCCGATAAGATTTTCAGAAAATCTGGCAGAAATTTTTTCTAAATCCATGTTATAACTATCAAAGCTTTAATATTTTGGGTGTGTCCTACAGGTTTTTGATGGTGCTGAATCCATTTCCAATGTCAAAATCAAGATTCAAACACTGTTTCTGCAAGATTTTTTAATTTTTTTGGCCCGGATTCCAGCCACTTTGACAGTCCGGGTACCTCCTCCGGCTCGTTAGACGACTCTGAAAAGAAGTGATTCCTGATCAGCCAAGTAGGTGGAATTTATATCTAGTAGGAGAGCCAGTATGATATCACCACCTAATATTAATTAGTGCAAGCTATGCCGCCCTTATAAACTGAGGATAGACAGAGAATGGGTTTAAGACGAGTGCTATTAATAGACTTTTTCTTTTTATTCATGTTGTCAGATTTAGGTCATCAAGTCCAATTTTTTTTTGTTCACAAGTCTGAATAATGTTTTGGTAAATCTCATTCATCTGTAACAAATTTTTTGTCAATCTCTTCAAGACTATCATTCGCTTGGTCCTGTTCACTATGCGTTGATTACAAATGTAAATGAAACCGTAATGAAATTAAGTGTTGATTTAGAATGTAATACAAGTTAGAATGAAACGTAAATTTTTGTTTTTGGAAAGATCCTTTACACGCATCATAAAGTGTTGCATAAATCCAATACTTCTTAGAGAATTTTTATATGTAAGTTTCAATTTTCAAAATGACCTGGAATGTAAAACACATCCAACGCTATTTTTGTGGTTCAAATTATGTTGTTGGTTTACACTCTTCACTTATCTTGAACCATATGATTCGGGAAAATATCTGAAGGTTTGGTAAAATGTCACGTTTACATATATTTTCCTTTGTACATATATGGAATGTGAAATATTAATTTTACAAAATGGACATATTATATTTTTGAACTTGCATTCTTTTATAATTATTATTATGTTTGATGGAAGTTTATAATCCATTGCATTAACCTTGTGTTAAAAGAATTTTAACAATATTTATTTATTTATTTGTATGAGATAAAAGAAAGCCATCCATCAAAACCATGACATTAATGATAATTATTCTAAAATTAGTATGAGATAATGATAATTATTATAACAAAATATATAATAGAAAAGGCTATTCGCAATGGATTCCGCTAATAAATTGATTTGCCCAAGGTGTAAGATAAAGTTGTATAGATTGTTTGGATTCATACACAAATTTTGCATTATAATAATGAATTTAGTCGTAAATGACTAGATGTATAAGACAACGAACCTAAGGAAATTTAAGAGTGAAAATGTTATAAAATTTTATTTAAATAAATAAAAATATAATATTAATATAATGTTATAATATTTTATATATAATATATTATTTATATTCAGATTTTATAATATTAGAATTTATATTTATTAAATTTATTAATTAATTTTATTAGTTTTATACGATTTGAGTGGTTTAATGATTAAGAGTTTGTGTTTCTTTCTAAGAGATTCAAAACTATAAGAGATAGAGTATGTATGGGGGTGTAGAATGTATGTTTTGGTAGACTTAGATGTCAAATCCTTGCAAGGAAATGAGTGGATTTTCATACAATTTTTGTCCCACAAACAAACATACACTAATTTGGTGTCCACCTAATAACTTAAAATTAGATATAATAATAACAATAATAATAATTAAATATTAAACATTAAAAACTAGTTGCTAAATTTTTAAAAATAATTTTATTATTATTTAAAATAAAAAATTATTTAATATTAATAAATGCATGCATAAATAAAATAATATTTAAATTATAAACAAAATACTTGTGTTAATAAGTATTTCCCTATTTTGAAAGAGATTTTCTAAATTTTAAATTTAATTATTAGAATGATCAAGTTGATTAGGATATGTGTATAATGTGAATTTACCTATATTGCAATGCTGTGTGGTTCAGTTTGAAGTAGATCAATATGTTTCCTTTTTAAACTCCATATTTAATATTATAGAAATTGCACATCTTTTTCAAACCCAAAAACACACTATTAAAATATTTTAATTATAATAATTTTCTACAAAATATATAAAACTAATTTTAAATTACAAATTAAAACCATATAATATATATAATTATCAATTTTATTACTAGAATTTAAGTTTTACCTTTAAAATACTTTTTTTATTAATTAAATATATTAATTAATAATTACAATATAATATAATTACAATTACTTAACTATAAATCTAAGCACAATAATTATTATTATAGTGTAATTATTTATAATTATAATTATAATTATAATTAATTACAATTATAATGAATAATAATTAATGGATTACAATTAAATATTTTTAATTGATTTTAATTATATATGAGTCCTTGCCTTAATTAAAAATATAATTAATTATAACTATGGTATAAACATAAACATAAATATAAAGATAATTAATTTAATTAACTATAATTATAATTTCTTATAATATAAATATATTAAACTCATTAACTATAATCATAAACATAATTAATTATATTTGCAAGAAAAGTTTACGGAAAATCACATTATCAATTAGAGGGACTGACCTTTTAGAACCATCCGAACCACCCAATGTAGTTAATCACTAGGATAGATGTTGAATGTGATTAATCACCACACACACACACACACACACACACATATATATATGTGGTGATTAATCACATTCAACATGTATCCTAGTGATGAACTACATTGGGTGGTTCGGGTGGTATATAGTGCAAAGATGCAACGGTCATAAATAAATAATGCAAGTGAATTTGAGAGTGTAAAATTTTGTGATCCATATCTAATTTAATCATAAATATTCTTAAAAATCACATAATCATCAGGAGAATGGTGAACTACACTAAGTAGATCGAAACACATCATTTCTCAATTGATTATGTGATTTTTTGTAAGATTTCTGATTAAAATGCAAGTGAATGTTAAGGAAGAAATGTTATTAAATACCAGAGATTAAATTAAATGAAAAATAATAATAATAATATTAAACAATTTAAAGTGAACCTTAAGTGATTGAATAATTTTAAAATAAAATAAATCAAATGAAAATATCTCAATAATAAAAATAATAAAATAATAACCCCAATAATTAATAAAAAATTCTATAAAAGACACGAGATTAAATTAAAGGAAAATAATAATAATAATATAAAAGTTAAAATAAAATAATATTAAAACATTGAAGGAGAATGTTATTAGATTTAATAATTGTAAAAATACATCAAGTGAAAATATATCAATCGTAAAATTAATAAAAATAATAAAATAAAAATCACACACACACACACACACACATATATGTACATATATATGAGAAGAAATAAATATATAAAAAGCAATAACATAATGATTTAGTCAAAATTAATGAATATATAATTTAATAAATAAGAAAAACCTACTAATAAAACACAAAAGAAAACTCAACAAAAATAATATTACTAAAAAGTGAATAAAATAAAAACCTATAAACTAAAGAATAAACCACAAAAATTACTGGAAAAACACAAAGGAGGAAGAGAGAAAAAACATTGACCAATAAAAAAGAAGGGGGTGGAGTGGGGTGGGGTGGGGTGGGGTGGGAATATTAAGAGACTAGAGACAGAATCCAAGAACTACTTATTTTCCATCTGTCATCCCTATTCAAAGTATTAGCCTTTTTCTCTATTTTAAAAACCTCCCTAAATTTATGGTGATGGAAATTATCCACACTAGCTAAGACCTTGGACTCCTCCAAAAAAATTTGGTCCCTAGTCTTCCCAACATGCTCCACCAAAGCCGAGGACTAGTCCTACAATGCCTCAAATCAACAACATGCTCTTGTAACCTTTTACTAATCGAACAAAGGTTTCTCCAATGTAGGGAACCCCATAGGAGCATGGAATCAAATAGACACCTTCCATACATTTGAGGTCCGAAGGGTTCTTAACAGATCTAAGGGAACTACAGATGGTGTTCAAACATCTAAAGGTGGAAGCGATTAAATTCTTCCTTAAAATCAAAACGATTTTATCAATAGTGCCATGTATAAATGGTAGCTGAACCTTACTAACAAAATCACGAGATTATTTCTTAGGTTTTGGACCTCTGCTAGCATTCAAGAAATCCTTAAGACCTTAACGCTTACTATAACCATTAATCTCAAAAACCTAAAGGATATGGGCTCTCTCTTTCTCCAAACGTTCATCATGAGAGACCCTAAGAGCTCTAGTGGCCAATGAATTGAGAACACCAAACTTCTGAGCAATAAAATGATGTGAATTAGCATGCAGATAATGCTTTGTGTGGGTTTTCCTTCGAAAAACCTTATGAGAGAAAGATTCATCATCCTTTCTAGAGATTAGAACATCGATAAAGGGAAGGAGACCATCAATCTCCTTTCCATAGTGAATTTAATAGAGCTAGACTAATCATTGAGGTGTTGATGAAAAAAATCGAACTTCAGATAATAAAATATAAAATATAAAATATAAAATATATTTTGATTATATTTTATATGTGAAATGAAATTAAAATAATTTTGATGTATAATGAATGTAAATTTAACGTATAATCAAGGTTAATTTAGTGTGTAGTTAAAGTAAGATAATTTTTGTGAAAATAATTTTCAAATTTTGGGAAAATAATTATGGCAATGATTGTCTCAATATGTAAATAAACCATGATCAACCATGTTTATTTTAACATTTATGATATTTATGATAGGGTTTATATATCTTGGTTTATAATATTTATCGTAGGGTTTATCATAGGATTTTCTCGATATAGAAATCGATCATGGTCAACCACGATGCAACATTGCATTGTTATAAAGATTGTCTCAATATAAAAATCAACCATGGTCAACCATTGTCCAACGCCACATTGTGACAAATATTGTCTCAATATGAAAATCAATCATGGTTAACCATGGTTCAATGTCGGATTGTGACAAATATTTCCTTAATATGAAAATCAACCATGGTCAACCATGTTTATTTTAGTGTTTATACTATATACCTTAGGGTCTATATACCTTACGTTTATAATATTAATCCATTAGGTTTAATATTATTCCTTTTGATTTATAATCCATTGGGTTTTTAGTATTAATCTCTTGAGTTTATTATTCCGTTAGTTTATAATATCAATCCCTTGGGTTTATTAATCTAATAGTTCATATTCTTATAGTATAATATTATTCATAAGATTTATATAATATCAATTCTTGTGTTAAATATAAATCCTTTGGTTTATAATCATGGTCAACCATTTTACAATGTCACATTGTGACAAATCTTATATTAGTATGGAAATCAACTATGGTCCAATGTTATCAGAGAACGCTGGAGCAACAAATGAAAACATTGCAATAGTGTATCATATTTGAGGGGAGAATGGAAGATAATGCACAACAGGAGCAGGACCTCTTAACCAAGATCGAAGCATGGCAACTACAAGAAGAGATCCTGTGGCGTCAAAAATCAAGGGTCAGATGGCTTAAGGAGGGGGAAAAGAATACCAAATTTTTTCATAGATCCACTATTCAAAGGTGAATGCACAAAAATATCGCCTTCATCAACAATCGGCAAGGGGAACAATTGGAGCTGCATGAAGAAATGGAACAGGAATTCAAAGAGTATTTTTAGGATATACTTCGGGAGCCACAGGGTTTCAGGAATCACGCCATTCATTCAATCACACATCATACTCCAAAAATTATCACGACGGATCACAACAGCAAACTACTACAACTAGTCTCAATGCAGGAAGTGGAAGACGCCATGGCCCAACTTAAGGATGGCAAAGCGCCTGGCCCTCATGGCTTTACAACCAACTTCTATCATAATTTTTGGGAACTAATCAAAACAGAGGTCTGGGAGCTAGTGGAGGAATCATGATCGATGCATTGGATTCTTCCCTCCTTGAACACGACCTTCATAGCGCTTATACCCAAAGTGGAAGATTCCAGCACTCCTGACAAATATAGGCCCATTGCGCTCTGCAATGTAATATATAAGCTCATCTCAAAAGTCCTAGCGAACAGGCTGAAACCTCTTCTTCCTCTCCTCATCTCGCCGGAGCAGACAGACTATGTTGAAGGACGCCAGATTCTGGATGGTATAATACTCTCCCATGAAGTGATCCACTCTCTCAAGATTCTAAAAAAACAAGGTATGATTCTCAAGTTATATCTTTCTAAAGCTTTCGACAAACTCAGTTGGAATTATATCAATCAAGTTTTATTAGAATTTGGCTTCTGTGCTATTTGGACACGCTGGCTGATGAACCTTACATCCTCTCCCTATTTCTTCATCCTCATCAATGGTTCTCCTTATTCACCCTTTCATCCCTCCCACGGCATTCGCCAAGGCGACCCTCTTTCCCCGTTCCTCTTTGTACTTATGGCCAAAGGTATGATCCACCTTCTTCATGACGATATCTCTGCACACTCCCTAAAGGGCCTCTCCCTTCATGGCCAACCCCCCATCTCTCATCAGCAGTTTTTCGACGACAATATGCTCTTTGGCCATCCTTCGGTTCAAGAAGCCTCCACCTTCAAGTCCTTGCTCAATCTCTTCTCAGAAGCTTCTGGTACCACCATCAACACTTCCAAATCTCAGCTCTTCTTCTTCCATACTCCCATTTTCACTCAATGAAATATAGCCAGGATTCTGGGCTTCCCAATTGCTGTGCTTCCTTCGAAATATCTTGGAGCTCCCCTCCTTGACTCTGTTATCAAACATGCTTCCCGGAGAACCCTCCTTGACAACTTAGAAACCAGGCTTTCCTCTTGGACTTACCGGTCGCTCAACATTGCCAGTAGGCTTATCCTAATCAAATCCGTGATCCAAGCCATGCCTTTATACATATTCTCTATACTGGCAGCCCCTAAATGGGTCCTCAAAAATATTCACAATCTTCAAAGAAACCTTCTCTGGGGCTCCTCAGGCGTCAACAAAAAATGGGCTCTTGTCAAATGGACTGAAGTCTGTCTTCCAAAGTCTGCAGGGGGGCTTGGTCTATGGGACCCCCTTCACAGCAATCACACCATGGGTGCTCACATATGGTGGAACTGGATTTCCAAATCTCATACCCCCTAGGCTCGTCTCTAGCATGCCAAATATGCTCCAGGTAGTCCTCAGGAGGATCTCATCTATATCAGGACGAATACCCCTGGATCTATGATTTGGAATGCAGCAAAGCAACACAGTGCTTTCATTCAAGTGCATAGTTTCTGGGAAATCCATTTGGGAACTACGGCAAGATTTTGGGAGGACTCTTGGCAACAATCTCCCAAAATCGCCTCTCTCTTTAACAAACCCAGATGGCAGGCTACAATGCAGTATAATGGAAAAATCCTAGTCCATCAATTTTGGCAGCAACATTCCTCTCAAGGTTTTCAACTTTGGAGATCAGCTGAAACCTGGCAGGCTAATTGACATGAGGAAACTTATGAAGAAATAGATCAATCGCTCAATCTCAGGAAAATCAAACTCTCTGATAAAAAGGATAAAGTGCGAAGGGGATACACGCCCAAAGGTATGCTCACTACCAAGGAAGTATACCAACTTCTCTATCAGCCCACGCAGATAATAAAGGACCAACTTTGGGATCAGATTTGGCAACCGAGCATCTAGCCTAAGCTTTCAACTTTCCTCTGGCTCCTTAGAAAGCAGCGGACCCTCACTTGCGATAATATACAAAAGAGAGGATTTACAGGACCTTCCATTTGTCCAAACTGCAATCTTCATACAGAGACCATCACACATCTCCTGGATACCTGCCCTTTTGCTGATCAACTTTGGGAGAGAATTGCTCAGTGCAACAGAAGAACAGGTCGATGTGTGGGAGACATTGTCAAAACCATAAGGAACTGGCCTCGAAATCCTTTCCAAAGTCTTTTTCTTAATTCTCTATGGAGCCTCCTACCGGGCTTTGTCTACTGGATCATCTAGAAGGATCGTAACAACAGGATCTTCAAAAATCACAGTACGCCTCTTGATATCCTGTGGCTACATCTCAAACAAAATCTTCAAGAAACTTTGGCTCTACGACAATGGCAAGATTCAGATATGCCATATTCTCCCTAGGAACGCCACATTTTGAGAACTTGGAACCTGGACCTCACTCTTTCAACCCAAGTCAAATCCAAACCCACCTTCCATCCGGATTCACCCCAATCTTAGTCTCCTCCCAGCCCTCACTCATACAAATTGAACTTCGACGGAGCTGCCAAAGGTAATCCTGGCCTTGCTGGGTATGGTGGTATTTTCAAAGATACTGTAGGCTCCACCTTGCATATTTACCATGGTTTGATAGGTAGAGATTCCAATAACGCCGCCGAAATTGAAGGCTTGTGGAAGGGGATATGCATTGCAGAAAAAGAAATTTTTTTCCCTCTGGAGATAGAAGGGGACTCTCAAATTTTAATAGAAGCAGCGATCAGAATTCACTCAGGCACCTCTGCAGCAAAGATAGCGTCCAGTTGGCAGCTTCTAAGCAGATTGGAACAAATTGAAGATTGGCTCAGGGCCCCCCGAAGCATAACCTTCAAGCATATCCGGTGGACAGCTAATAAGGTAGCAGATAGGTTGGCTAATCAGGGCGTCAATCAGTAGCTCCCATTCTTCGCCGGTCCTCTGAGCAGTTCCAATGATTTACAATTCAAACAAGACTGCACTATCCTGGTGCAACAAGATCTCTATTTTCCGGATGCAGGTGAATAACGAGGCAATTGGTATGCTGGAAATTTGGTGGGTTGGCGCGTGGGTTACCACCGCCACCATCCATCCTCACTTGATGTCGGCTTTTAATACTCCTGCTCAAATCTTAATTGCTGCGTTAATGCAGCCCTTTTCTCCATGCCATCTTGCTCATTCTTTTGTTATGGCGCCCATCCGAAATCTCAATTGTGCTCCTCCCATGCGCACTTGCTGTTCCCTGGCTGTTGCTGAGCCTTGCTCTCCCACCTATACAGGGAAATGATGCGCTTTGGGTTGTTGTGTTGATCTCATGCTGGGAATTCATATTTCGCACAGTCCATTCTGTAATTACAGTCACTCGTCCTTTGTTTTCATCAGGAATCCTCTCCAAACTGAAACCAGGCTCCTTTCTGTTGATAGTCTCGCCCTCCCTGCTCTTCAAATCATGCCAAGACTGCGCCAAAGAATGCACTGCAGGAGGGGCTCCTCACGTGGGCAAGTTAATCGCCAGCCCTCCTCCTCCACTTCTGCATCCTCGTCTTACTCGTCTGAATTCGACCCTGTTCGCTTTCCTTCCTCTAGGAGGGGTCGTGGACGGGGTCGAGGTCAACCTAATTCAGCTGCGCACTTTCGTCTTTCCTCCAGGGCTCAATCTCACATTGCTCATTTTCATTACCCTTGTACTCTCAGCAATTTCACTTTCCAAGCCAAAGTCACCAATGAACTTCGTAAAGTTTCTGCCGGTCTGGTTATGGCTACTCCTGGAGTGGCTCTGGTTACAGGGGAGGATAACATGCCCGGTACCACTCAGACTGACATTCTGCAGAGTATGGAACCTGAAGGCAATGCCACCCAACATGTAAGCTCGCAAGCAGGTCCCAGTGTCCCACCTGGTGGTGGCTCTTCAAGCAAGGTTGGCCCTCCTCTGGAAGAAGAAGATCCCTACCAATATGCATGTCGAATCGTCGAGGAAGTGCCATCCCCCTCTCATGATGTTTAATCAGGTTTGCGCTCTTTGTTTTTTTTTCCGGTGGTAAGGAGGTGTTCAATACCCTCCTGTCAAATGTTGTTATATCATTCTCAAGCACAGATGCTCACTCCTATGTCAATTTCCAGTTTCCCCTACGTGGGCGGCACACTACTACTTATGTCTTTGATTTTTGGCGAATGCTTCAGCAATACAATGTGTCTGATTTTGGTTTTTTTATGGGTAGCGTCTGTATGTGCCCTGCCAATCGTTTAGAGTATATGAAATCCCTCTAGATAGTTCACAATCTAGTTACTGGTGTTAGCTGCATCCTTGAGTTAGACAAGGTCATGATTTTCAAAAAACACTTGGTTCGTATCCAGCTGGTTTTGTCTGTCTATGTTCAGCATTGTAATGTGCGAATGCTGCATCCATGGGCTAGATCTCTTGAGGCCACTGCCTCTCTGTAACTTTATTTTTGTATCAATATAGGAGTAGACTAATTGAGAAAAAAAAAAAAACTATGGTCCAATGTTACATTGTCAAAAATATTGTCTCGATATGAAAATTAGTCACAGTCAACCATGCTCCAACGTAGAATTATGAAAAATATTATCTCAATATGAAAATCAGCCATGGTCAAAAATATTTATTTTAGGGTTAGAGCCGAAGGAGGAAACAGTGACACGTGGCATTCCATACAAGTTCACTCTATTGAACTAGTCCATAATTAGGTAATTGTGGGAGATTGGGCATAACTTTTCCTTGAAAAATCCAAATCAGGTTAGAACTGTGGCATTGGAAAGAGGATGGAGAGGGCTACTACAAAACTAAATTTTAGATCTCAGGGATCCGCAATTATAGATATACATATTTTTCAATATTGAGCTCCTGAAAAGAAAGAAAAATGTGGGTATTGTTTTTAAATTGCATAAATCTTGTTTGAAAAATAAGTTTGAAGTGATTCCAAGGGCATATTGAAGCATAAATATCAGTATTGGGTTATAAAATTCCCCCTAAAAAGAATTCAACACCCATTAATCCCACAAAATACTCTACTATGACTCATGAAGGGGAAGATGTGCAACATGATATATGAAAATTAAAAGAACAAGTGCACCAAATTTCACTCTCGCAAACAGTAACAAAAAATGAAATGGAAGTTTTGAAGAAAGGAATGGAAGCTAAGGTGGATGGTTTGAAGAAAGGCCTGGAAGCTAATAGGGATGGTTTGAGGAATGGCATGAAAGATAAGATGGATGGCGTGGAAGATAATATGGATGGTATAGAAGGAAACATGGAATATTTGAAGAAAGACATGGAAGGTTTGAATGAAGGTTTGGAAAAGTTGCTACAAGAAAAGCTTCCCAATGGTGAAAAGGTAGTAGAGGAAACTCATGATGAGAAAAAAAAAATTCTCATCATGATTTCATAAACTGTAATGTTGGATTTAAGACCCACCCTATCCCAAAGATCGATATGAGGAAGTTTGATGGCAAGGATATGATAACTTGGATACTACAAATGGATCAATACTTTGAGCTCCACAATACAAAAAACACACAAAATGTACACATTACAACTTTATATTTAGAAAAAAAGAAGTCTGTATGGTATCGATGGATTTGTTCTCGTAAACCACTGGTCACTTGGTCAATTTTTATGGAAGAAATGATAGCACATTATGAGGATACAAAGAGAAACACCTTCTTTAGCTTGCTAATAAATCTCAAAGAAAAGGGTTCAATGATGGAGCACATTGAGGACTTCCAAAAATTGAATATAAGGGTAAATAATATTCCAGAGGATCATAGGATTGATGTCTTCATAGGACTCTAAAGGATAACATCCAACATGAGGTTTGCCTTTGGGAACCATATACATTGGAGAAGGTGTTCAGGTTTGCAAGAAAAATTGAAAGCGAAACTATAGCGACAAGGAAGCCTACCACTCACAACTACAAAGATGGAAGTGTTGCTACTCCTAGACTCTCACAACCTACAAGGTTGACACCAGAAAAATTGGAAGAAAAAAGGAGCAAAAGGGCTTTGCTACAGTTGTAATAGAAAATACACTAAAGGTCATAAGTGTGTTGAGAAGAAATTATTTTACATAGATTGTGAAGAAGAGGAAGAAAAGGAACAAGAAACTTCAAGAGAAGGGGATATACACCAGGAACCAACCCTAGAGGAAGAAGTAATGAATCCAACCATATCGTGTATTGAATTGGCAGGAATTTCCACTCCTCAAACTCTCAAGATAGAATGACATATCAAGAAGAAAAAGCTATTTTTTCTTATTGATTTGGGTAGTATCGATAAATTTATTCATTGTAAGATAGCCAAGGACTTGAATTGCTTCCTATACCCAATCCCAAAGTGTCAAGTGACGGTGGAAAATGAAGGAACTATAACTTTCTTTGGAAAGTACCATAATATCAAGCTAACCATGGGGGAATATGTATTGAATAGTCCAATGCTTTCCATTCCAATGGGTGGTGCTGATGTTGTAATAGGAGTACAATGGTTACAATCTTTAGGGACGATAGCTTTTAATTTTCAACAAATTTTCTTGAATTTTTTTTTCGAAAGGAAAGGAAGTTAAATTATGGGGTATCACAAAAGCCGAGAAATATAATAATCTTAATGTCATGACAAAGCTTCTAAAGAAAGAATAATAAGGCATCATTGCACAATTATTCTCACTAGAAGTTCCAACATCAAAATCATCTATTTCTCCAGATCTCCAAAACATCTTGGAAAATCATTCCAAGGTGTTTGAAGCTACCAAGGGACTGCCACCTATTCGTGATCATGATAATTCTATTCATTTGATTCCAGGAAGTGTTCCTCCAAACATTAAGCCTTCCAGATATCCTTATGTCCAAAAGAGCGAAATTGAACGTATGATTGCAAAAATGTTATAGGCTAGTATAATTCAACCAAGTCAAAGTTCTTTCTCTACTCCAGTACTATTTGTGCACAAGATGGATGGATCATGGCTCATGTGTCCAGATTCTAGGGAGCTCAATAAGCTCACTATTACAGATAAATTTCCCATTCATGTGATTGATGAATTATTGGATGAACTACATGGAGAAATTTGTTTAACCAAGTTGGATCTTCGTTCAGGATATCATCAAATTAGAATGAATACTAAAGACATCCTGAAAAAATAATTTCGAACTCATGAGGGTCATTATGAATTTTTCGTCATCCCTTTTGGCCTTACCAATGCACCTTCTACATTTCAAGGTTTGATGATTTCCATTTTCAAACCCTTCCTTAGAAAATTTGTGTTAGTATTTTTTGATGATATACTAATCTACAACAGGTCTTGTAAGGATGATATTGATAGGGTGTTCAAACTATTTGAGGAGAAACAATTATATGCAAAAACCACCAAATGTTTCTATGGAGTACAAGAGGTGGAATATCTAGGTCATATTGTATATCAAGAGGGTGTTAATATAGACCCTAACAAAATTAAAGCCATTAAGGAGTGGAAATTATGCACAACCATAAAGAATTTGTGAGGATTTATCGAGTTCATAGGGTATTATCGTAAGTTTGTTAAGAATTATGGGAGAAAAGCAGCACCTGTAACAACATTATTGAAGAAAGATGTGTTTTCATGGACTCGTGAAGCAACTAAGGCCTTTGAACATATTAAAGAGGCAATGTACCGAGCATCGATATTAGCTACGCCATACTTCATAAAAACCTTTATTGTGGAATGAGATGCCTCAGAAAATGGATTTGGTGTTGTTTTAATGCAAGAAGGAAGAAACATTTATTTTGAAATCAGTCCAATCAAAGGAAAGTATTTACAAAAAGATATTTATGAGAAGTAAATGTTGGCAATACTACATGCACTAAAGAAATGGTGACCTTACCTAATGGGAAGACACTTCAAGGTAAAAACTGATCATGATAGTCTTAAATAATTTTTTTAACAAAGACTATCTTCATAAGAGAAGCAAAAGTGGGTCACAAATATGTTGGATTATGACTTTGAAATCATATAAAGAAAAGGGAAGCTAAATGTTGTTGCAGATGCACTCTCAAGAAAGGATGAGGATGTGGAAGCATTTATTTGTGCCATTTCTATTATCCAACCAAATTGGATAACTGAAGCAAGGGAGGAATGGAAGAATGACGAAGAATTATGAATAATCATTCAAACATTGTAGCAATATCCCAGTACATGTAATACATTTAGTTGGAAAAATGATTCCTTATGGTACAAACATCGCTTATATCTTTGTAAGAATTCCCAACTAATTTTTCTTTTTTTTTTGGAATTGCACACCTCTCCCTTAGGAGGACACTCAAGCTTTTTAAAAAATTACCACTGGGTGAAGAAATTTTTTTTGGGGGATGGCCTTAAATCTGATATTCAAATGTTTGTGGCAGAATGTTTAGTTTGCTAGAAAAATAAAGTTGAGACAATTAAGACCCCGTGTCTACCACAACCTTTATCCATTCCAAATCAACTTTGGGAGGAGGTTTCAATGGATTTTATCACAGGTTTACCTATGTCCTAAGGAAAGAGTGTCATCATGGCCGTAGTTGATAGAATTACCAAGTATGCACACTTTTGTGCATTATCTAATCCATTTAAAGCGAGTACAGTTGCTACTGCATTTATGGAAACAATTCAAACACTACATGGAAACCCAAAGATTTTTGTAAGTTGTAGAGATCTCATTTTCACTGGAAATTTTTGGATGGAATTATTTTCTTGTTTGGATACTCAACTAGCTCATAGCTCATCTTATCATCCTCAATCCGATGGGAAAACTGAGATAGTGAAAAAATATTTGGAAGGATATCTTAGTTTCTTTCTATTTGATAAAAAAACACAATGGGTCAATTGGTTACCTCTGGCTAAATGGTGGTATAACACTACCTTCCACACTGCAACAAAAATAACCCCATTTATGGCACTTTATGGATATCAACTACCATCCATCACATCATCTTTACGAGAAAATTATAAGGTTCAAGCAAGGGAAGATCACATTTAGAATCAACAACACATTCTCCAACTCTTAATGGATAACCAAAATTTGGCACAAAATCGAATGAAACAACAGGAAGATCAACATCACACCAAGAGAAGTTTTGATGTAGGAAACTGAGTATTTTTACAGCTACAATCATACAAAAAAAGGTACCTCAAGAAAGCTAAGAAGGATAATAAATTATCGCCAAATTACTATGGTCGTTACAAGGTGTTGTAAAAGATTGGGACTATGGCATGCAAATGTGAGCTTCCTACATCTTCTTGAGTGCACCTAGTTTTCCATGTTTCAAGCTTAAATAAGGTTATAGGTGACAAAATTCTAGTTCAAACAATATTTCCAAAATTTTATGAGGAATGAAAAATCATATTTGAACCTGAAGAAATCATGGAAATAAGAACTCGACAGCTACAAAATCGATCAATTTCAGAGTATCTCATCAAGTGGAAGAACTTACCCACTGAAGATTCCACATGGGAGGATGAGAATTTTATACAGAATCGTCCAGAACTACTCCAAAATTGAGGACAACACTTTTCTAAAGGAGAGGGTCATGTTAGGGCCCTATATTACTACTGTATTCCCTTATTGTTAGTGTAGCCCCCTTATTGTTATTGTTGTACGCTTGTAGTCCCCATATTGTTATTATTGTGCCCCATAATAGCCCAATATTATTATTGTTGCGGCCTTCTATTATTATTTTTAGGTCGTCTAGGATTATATTTTGACCCCATGGACTCCTATATATATAAAGGAGGTTTTGTAATTTATGTCATCCAAAAATTATTCATTTTTGTAATATAAAGGAGGTTGCCCCATCAAAGTGGTTGATTTCTAAGGCGCTGATCTCTATTTTATTCTATTTTTGGAGTTGGTTTCTTAACATTGAGCCTTGGTGGTGCAGAGCCCTTGTTGGAATGGTTGAGGGTAATATGATAAAACCCAGAGCATGATTATGGGTAATCCAATAAAACCCAAGGTGATGATGTTGAAGGGGGATTTACAGGTACATGTACATGTATGCAATTATAATGGTTGACAAAACCATGTATGTGAAGGACATCCTATGAGACTGGTGGTTGTAGTGGTCAACACCCATGCATTCCAGTGGATGGTTGGTCCTTTATATGGACATTGAGATATCCTTTTGTTATGTTTAACCACAACTAGACATTGCAGATTAATATTGAGACAAGTAGTCATTAAGGAGGTGTGTTGGAAAAAGTAATTCCTACTTGTCTCAGTTGTGATTATTTATATCTAGAGGAGTCCGTTCCTATTATGTTTCCTAGATTAGTGTGTGGTTGAGTGATTATATTTACTTGTAACATTATTTTATTAATGGTAATATAGATTTCCTTATGGAAATTTAGCAAGAATGGTTTCATCAAGATCCCAAATTTACAACCATAATACTTGCTTGTCAAGCTCAAAAATCACAATTAAAAGAAAGAGTATCTACTGGGATGAATAAATATCAAACCATAATATACTAAAAGCTAATTTTTAATTTTGTTTCAATTAAATGTCTTCAAGAGAGACTAATTTGATTTTATTCTAAATAACAGGCCTATAAATTTTATTTTATTTTTTTCAGAGGGAAAAAACGCTGGAATTGTATTATTAAATATAATATCTAGTACGTATATCATAGATTTAAATCCAAAATATACCAATTCCCATGATGCATATGTTTATCCATAATTTTCACCAAAAGACTCAAATAGACCATATTTTCAACCCGAGGAATATACATAAACAACAAATCCTTCTTCCTTCACAAGAAGCTAAGACAAGTTTTCTAGGTTGAATATGAATTGAAACATTCTTTGCACGAAAGGAGCATTCAACTTCTATAGGAGTGGTATCCAATAATTATGAATTCTTATTTAATATAGCCTCGCAAAAATTCACTTACCCAATTTTTACTTCATGATCATGAAATTTAACTGAATACATAAATATAATGATCACACATATTCATTGAGACATTTCCAAAAACACCTTGGTTAAAAATCCTAATTTCACTTAGTCATTTTTACAAAAAATTCATAAATATAATTAGCTACAACCATTGAGGCATTGTGACATGCAATTTGCAAGAATTCATACTATAACCACAAAGGTATCTTAACAAATAGTTTGCAAGCATGCAACCTACAACCATTGAGGCATTTTTTCAAACTCTTGGTGGTCATAATCATGTAAGGAAATTTCACAACAATTAGCTAACATGAATATAAGATTATTCCTTCTAAGATTTAGAAATTGAAACATCAAATGTTGGCATATTAAAATAGGGACTAAATCATCCTAATATTTCATCAAAAAATCAATAACAGGCAAAATAGATGGCATTGACGATCTGCGAAATCATCCAGATTTATAATTTAGGTTCTAAAAAGTATATTTTTGGAATCAAATTAGTGGTCAAGTCCAAATGATACATATACCCCCTAACCATTAGGGAAATTTTTAGGTTTGAAATGGGTCTCCCAATGAAATTATAAAATAATAGTGGAAATAATAAAATAATATTAGATTACATCATCAAATTTTAGAGGGGAAAAAGAAAAACTATTTTTTCAACTTATCTCCCTATGGGTTTACTCAAATTTCTAGTGAAAAGACTCATTTGATGCATAATTTGATTCCTCATCCAAGGAGTACATATATTTCATATTTTCGATGTACCCTGCTACACGAAAAATGAGAAACACATGAAAAAATGTGATAGCAATCCAGTTTTTCATGTATTTCTCATTTTTCATGTAGGAGGGTCCATCAACAGTATGTGACATTAGTACTCATTTGATGAGGAATCAAATTCAACATCAAATGAGTGTTTTCACTCAAAATTTGAGTAAACCCATGGGGAGATAAGCTGAAAATAAGAGTTGAAAAATTAGTTTTGTCTTTTTTCCCTCTAAAATTCGATGATGTAATCTGATATTATTTTATTATTTCCACTATTATATTATAATTTCCTTAGGAGACCCATTTTAGACCTCAAAACTCCCGTAATGGTTAGGGGGTATATGTATCATTTAGACTTGGAACCATTGTTTTTATTCCAAAAATATACTTTTCAGAACCTAAATTATAAATATGGATGATAAATAATTTTCTAAATATTTCATAAATAATGATAATTTGTAATAATTCAAAGTATCAACTTCCAATAAATTTAAAATTTCTACAACATTAATATTAAACTAAAATTTAAAGAACATTTATAAATACACATAACCATATTATATAAATCCAGATTACAACTGCCAAAATTTAAGATTTGGGGTGCCCCAAGGGTTTTTGATGGTGTTGAATCCATTTCCACCATTAAAAACATGATTCAAACAATTCCACTCCTAGATTTATTGAAAATTGTTTTCCCATATTCCAGTTACTTTTGACTGTCTGAGAAATTCCTCTACCTTAGTAGACAACGCCTTTTATTTATTAACTCAATAAATCATTATTTTTTGAGTTAGTTATCTAAAGAAATTTTAGTGACATTTATTTGATATTTTCATGTCATATATAGTAATGAAATACCAAAATTGGTTAGATCTTAATTTGGTCCAGTAAATATTTTATTATTTAACCATATAAAATCTAATCTAGAAATTTATTATAAAGAGAGAGATTTTTTGTCCTCATTTACTATGACCATTATCATGATCGAACCTTTTCTCTTAATACATTTAAGTTCTCTCCATTGGAGCCTCACCATATACCTTTTTGTTTCTGCAAAACCCTGATAGTTTTTGGAAAAAGGGAGCCACTACAACCACATTAAGGAAATGTAAAGAAACCTCTGAAGGAGGATTACATCATGAACCATATTTGAGAGACTTCTCCATAGGTGAATTCTATGTTAATAAAATATTAATCTCATTAGGCATGGAAGTTTTGTGACTATTATATATTTAAAATCCAATATATGCTACATATTTTTTATTTTGTTTATCTGTATTTATGTATATTTTTTTATATAATGTATTCAAAACAATCACATCTAGGGTTTAAACCTCATTATTATTTTTATCCTACAAAAAATATTGTAGCTAAGGTTTCTTGCTAACCCTTGTGTAGGAAATCCACTAACAAACCATTAATACCATTAAGAGGGTTTGGTCCCAAAGTAAAAATTTGCTATGGAAATACCTTATTATCATCCATAATATTATGTAATTCAAAGTATTTATCTATTTTCTTCATCCATATAAAGGCATATATCCAAATATAGTTCCTTAGTTCAACCTTGGAAATGTAGATACTATTACAACACATCTAAAAAAATAACCCTAAACCCGGATCTATCATCAACCATTTACACTTTGAAATCATCACATACGAAGTTGAAAGCATTGAATTTCTAGAACTTACAAGAATATTGGATTACATTGACTAAAAACACTAATTTTGTGGATCATAACACTTGTATTTAAGATATAATGCACTGGAACATGCTACACAGATGGAAATTGTAGTGTCCAACACAGGATGCTTTCACAAAAGGTGTGATGAACACATGGAAAGGAGGAAAAATAAAAAATGATTTTGAATTTTATCTCTCTAAAAGCTTTAGGAATGGTTTTAACTATTTATTGTTGGATTAGATCTCAACCTCCTACTATTTAGTTTTTATCTCTTATCTCCTATAACTTACGTCCCTCTAATATGTATCTAAGCCCTAGAATGTAAATTCAAAACCACCTCATTTACCCTATATCTTCACTACGTCCCATAGAGTCTGGGTTGGTGCTTGAAGACTAAATTATGTTGTTATGTTGCTAATTTTTTCCTAGAGGTACATAATCCATCCATGTGCTTGAGGTGTGATTGAAGGTTTACTATGGTAGAAATATTGGCATTGATGTCATTAATTGTAATAATGATAATGTATGTTGTATGTTATTATTGCAAAATGTTGAAAGTGATGTGAAGTGAAAAGGATATGCTAATCAATATGAAGGCTGAAAGTTGTCAAGAAAGACATAATATATCAAGACAAAGTTGAAATACATATATTTTATTAAACAAAAAATGTAGACAATACAAATCTGATTTTTCACTTGTCATTATTGCTGATTGAGATGTTACAATATCATTTTATATTACAAATATTTTCAAAACTAAAAATAAAATAAGTGAGCAGTTTTTTGAATCCCAAGAGACAATACTTTACTTCATATTCCGTAAGGAATACAATCAACCAATAGGGATTTCTTATAAAATGTACAACATGGAGTGGGAAAATAGAATTTTGATAGAGAAGGGATTTGGATAAAGATGTTGATGGGAAGAAACATAAGAGGATGAGAGAATGGAAGAGGAGAAACATTTCAGAAATGACTTTGAAAATAGAATGGTCTATGAGGTAACCAACATTTGTAACTTTATGTTGTGACTGAGAAATTTATGTTCTCTTATATGTTTGAGTTCGAAAAAGAACATATTGTACCTTGTTGAGGTAGGAGCCTCCTCTGGGTTGTAACCTGTAGAAAATTTGTGGGAGTTGGTGCTTCCTTTGAGGTAGTAACCTCTTGTAGGTTTAAGCCTACAAAAATATGATGTAGTAAGGAGTAGCAACTTACCTTCACATCACTTTCAGCCTAACATTTGTGGTTTTCTCCCTTCGGGGTTTGCACTTTTATCTTATGTCTTCATGTTTTGTTTTTGAATGCTATGTGAATGATATTGAACTCCTGATAAGTATTCTAAACATTTCTCTTCTTGACACTTGCAAAATGAATTCAATAGCACATGAAAATGAACTATTAGTTGCATAATAAAGTATAGATGAGAAAAATAAAAAAATATTAAATTATTGATTCACTCCCCTCTCAATAATTTCCAATCTTAAATATCAATTATTATTAGAGCCAAGTTCTTTCAATAACAATATAACAATTGGAAGGAATTCCTAAGTCATCAAAATGGCTAGTCTAGAAAGTTGCTAAAAAAATAAAGCCCCATTATTTACTGGTACAAACTATGCTTTATGGAATGTGAGAATGAAGACATACTTAATGTCTCTTGGAATAGAAGTCTGGGCTACCGTGATGGTACGTTATGAAGAACCAAAGGAAGGGACTATAGATAGAGATGTGAAAATGGATTCCATAGATAATGAAATACCTATGGATGCACTCCTGAGTGGTCTATGTGAGTCATAATTTATCAAAGTAATGCATTGTCAGACAACCAAATAAATGTGGGATAAATAAGAAAATATTCATGAAGGAGATAAAAATATAAACATGGCCAAATTGCAAGCATGTAGAACACAATTTGAGAGATTAAAAATGAATGAATATGAGGATATAACTAAATTATTCTTAATAGTTGTTGAAGTCGTGAATATCATAATAGGTCTAGAGGAAACAATCAAAGAAAGTGTAATCACTAGTATAAAATGATGAAATTAGTGACTAAATGACTAAAAACGTTAGTCACCGCAATTATTTAAAGTGAATTACTACTAAATCTGAGCAATTTTAAGTGACCAAACTAAAAATGACTAACTTAAACGACTAATTAAGTCTAGGAATAAAATATACGACTATATAATAAGTGACTACACTAAAAACGACTAAGTTAAATGACTAATTAGTCAAGGAATAAAATATAAGGCTAGATAATAAGTGACTAAACTAAAAATGACTAACTTAAATGACTAATTTAGTCTAGGATTAAAATATATGACTAGATAATAAGTGACTAAATATATAATGATTAACGTAAATGACTATTATAGTCCAAGAATAAAAATATGACCAAAGAACAAGTGCAACAGGTATATGAATTAGTCATTTATGTTAGTAATATTTAATTGTGGGCACATTATTTGTTATGGGTTTTTTGTGGCATTGTTACATACCATGGTTGACTATTGCACTAGATCCATACAGAATGATTTCATTAATTTGAATTCTAAGTATGTTGATTTATACATGGTAAATTGATATAAATATAGAAGTTTACTCTAAAGCCATATTATTGTATAGATACATGCATTACAAAAAAAAAATATGAGTTCTAATAATGCATTCACATTCTTAGAATGTGCACACACTATTATTAGAAAACCATACATACTAACAAATCTTGTGGCTCTTTAATTATGTATAATAACATGCCATGGCTCCCATATCCAAGTTGAAATCTGAATATTCCTTAGAGAGTATCTACATGGTTGTTTGGGGGTTAATTAACGTTCCTTGAACTCAAGAAGCTTTATATAGAGTCTAAGGCCCTCTTTTTTCCTGCCCTCAAGATAGTACATTCACCAAGACCCATTCTTACCATGTAAACCATAACCATGGTGACAAATATCCCCATATATATAGGCCAATATCCCTAGATATGTTTAAAAATGTTAGTCCATGCTAATATTTGTATAAACTAACTCCAATTTAAAAGTTTGAATTTCTCCCATCAGGAAGATGCTTATCATTATGAGATGTGAGATGTACACACAGTATTTCCTACTTGTTGGATCCTTCATTTGTCTCCAAAAAGAACACTTTCCCAAACGGTAAGGGGAAGCAATGTGAATATGAGTTGTTGGGCTCTAGGTCCTTGATAGAGATCGATATTGTGCCCTCATAGAAATCTAGGGCTAGCATCGCTGTGGTTGAATAAAGAGAAATAGTTGGGTGTGGCACACTTGGGGGAAGGTTTGTCAACACTTTGTGCTCATGCCTAGGTTATGAGTAATGGGCTCGCCTCATGGCGCTTGTGGTGGAGAGTTTGATAGAACTTATATGCATGCATATAAAAATTAGTTGACCCTATTTTTGGTGAGATGATCTCATCAAATATTCTATTCCTTCGGTGTACCTTTCCACCTTTATGGAAAATTTCTAGTTTATATATTAGCTTTCTAAACATTGTTATGTTATACTATTATTAATGTAATTTTCTAAATATGTTTATATTATTAAAAATATATTTACGCGATAAGAGTTTCCTCTTTGGGTGAGGATACAATGGCAATAGAAGACATTCATTTTCTTCATCGTCGAAGAAATTGAAATTGGAGAGGTGTGTTATTTCTCCCCACCAAAAGGAGGCATTGTAGCACACTAGAGATCACATCTCTTCCTCTTCTTCTTCTTTCTTGTTGAGGAGGCGTAGACAAACATATTTTGATGATGTTGCTGATTTTTTTCATTGAGGAGTAGGTTCTAAGGAAGGAGTCATAAATATCATTTTATGGAAATTCTGATATAGAAAAATTAGTGTTATGAGTTTTAGAATATTCTAGATGGGAAATGGAGAGGATGTGTTGTTTCCATGGATTTGTGTGTGTTAATAGGGCACAAAGAAGAGTAATTTTACAGAATAAAAATATGTTATCATGAACATTAGCTTTAGAATTTTTTCAAGTAATTTTTCTATTTTTAGAAGTAGCAAAAAAAATGTTTTGGTATTGTGATGAAATAAGAGTTGTTGATCTCAATAGGAAGGAGCAAGGTCCATGTGTAGAGCTACTTTGCGTGTTGAGAATTATTCGATGTGATACTATTAGGAGGTTGCATGAGGGAATCAAGAAGCTGAGAAGTTTGAGGATTTGGGATTTAATTTCTTCTAGTTAATCAATAAGGAGTCAGAGGGCATCACAAGAAGATACAAAAAAATCTTAAAGTTGGAAGAGGATCTTTCGTCTCCCTCAGCACGTTCATATTCACACACACTCTTGTGCACAAACTGCATTTGTAGATTTTATCTGCTAGAAGTCACTAACCATTTCATCAAAATTGCAGATAACTCGCTTTAATAATTCATGTAATTGGTTTTGTAGTATCACTGTCAAAATGCCAAAAAGGGGCACTGGATTTAGTGGGAATAAATGTGAAAGTTATGTGGGTTGACCATTTACATTGAAATATCCTAAGATTTCTTACCTCTGACGCCCCACCTATTCAAAATCACATAGTACACATAATAAAACTAATGCATTCGACACTTATATTAATATCTAATTGAATCCATTGTACTTTAAGATTAAATTCGATATGTTTTTCTTTAAATTAATAATTTTGAAAAAGTTCTAAAATTATTAAGTTAAACTTAAGTAATTATTAAAAAATGTTAAGGGGTTTAACAACAAAATTATTACGTCAAAGGAATTTCTCTTTGAGGGCTTACCCTATGCAAATATTGTTCACTCTAGCAAATCAAAAGCCCTTATTTTCATCCTCCTTCGTCGAGTAAGAAATTTACCCATGGAAAGAATTTTGGGCTTGTCATATTCCTTGACTGCAGATGGAAAATATTTTTTTTGTGGCCAACCTTTCTGCTATGAATACGTCATACCATGAGCCTCCTCGTAGATGGTACTGTATCTGATAACATTCTTCGTCGTCTCATCATAACCTAATCCTTGCCAGGAAGTAAGCAATGAAGGAGGGAACAACTAAGTGACGACAATGGCTGTGGATTTCACACTACAAGGAAAAGACCCTCTAGCAGATGTTTTTGAGGAACCTCTTATAAAAATACCCCAGAATTACGTTTCTAGTGGAGGTTACTAGAGGAGGTTGGTGGGAAGAGGTTTTTTCAGATGTATTTCATCCAGTACGTTTATCACCGTAAAACGCACTGGTACGTTCAACAAGAGATAGCACCAATGTTTACAAAACATTGGCACACCAGACACCGTGCACTCTATACACACCCGCCCGATGCGTTGTATTACTATAGCGCACCGGTGCTTTACAACACTTCTACACCGGTGCCTCATGAAAAGTGTGCGAAAACAGAAACTACCCAGTGCGAAATGAAGAGCACGCACTGGTGTGCCCATAAAAACCCCGCGCACCTGCACAAGGTTAAATAAAAAAAAATTGTGGCCAAAGAGCCACATTTTTCACTTTTATCAGTACTCCGGAGCTCTCAAGCACCGATGCAATTTATCCTTGTCTGAGCCACCCTAACATTAGTGCTCCCATTGCACTCATTGCACGCACTGCTACTGTGCATTTCCCAGCAATCTCCAGCTTGAATTTTGAAAAACGGTGGACAAATTTTGTTTTGCAAATTATACAGCCAATATGCCTCCTTGATGGAAAAATGTACAGGTATTTTTCTTGTTTTTCCATAATTAAGCCTTTTAGCAGATTAGAATTTCAAATAACCCTAAAATTAACCATTTAAAAGGGAAAAAAAAGATTGTCGCACGGTGCGCTCGAGTTGTTCGGCTCACACTAGTTTGCGGTGCTACCTGTAAATTTATAGGCCGCACCAAAAACGGTGCTAACAATATCCATACTGGTTTTGGGGCAGTACCAATAGCCGCACCATGCTATTTTAATTTTTTTTTAAAAGTGCAGTGCGGTCGTTTACTAGGCCACACCGTTGACAATGTCAAATAGCGGCAACATGGTGCATTGACTGAATTATCTGCCCCAGGGCAGGTATTGTTGTCAGCTCACCGCATTCCGCATTACGACAGGGTCAATGGTTCGGCCTAGTAAACCGGCGCTAACGGTATCCACACCGGTTCCGAGGTAGTACCTAAGGCGCACCGTGTTATTTTAAATTGTTTTAAAAAGTGCAGTGCGGTCAGTTACCCGGACGCACCATTGAACTAGTGGAAAAATGGCGACATGGTGCATTGACCAAAATCACTGCCCTGGGATGACTATTTTTCTTAGTGCATGGCTTTCTGTATTTCTCCTGGGTCAACAGTGCAACCTAGTAAAAGACGACACCGTTCACTATGTAATGATGGCAAGAGGTCAGTCCGCAGACTTAACTATATGCCCCAGGGCGTAGATTTTAGTCAGCGAACAACCCTCTTGACACCAGACATAGTCAACAGTGCGCTACAAATTTTTCTGGAGCACCGCCCCTGGTTCGTTGAATATTATCTGGTGCACCGACGTCGGTGCGCTCCATAAAAAGATGCACCGAGACTAGTGTGTGACTGTTTTTTGGTGCACCAAATGTTTTGTTATTTTTTTTCAAAAAAAAAATATATGTGTATATTTCTAAATACATGTATCATTAAATAAAAAAATTGTATTTAATATGTCAATCATTCAGAGACGTGAAATGAGAGAATAGGGGGAACAACAACAACAACAACAGGTGGTGCAGGATAACATGGTTCGCGTGTGGGAAGCATGAGAGAGGGAGAGAGATGCATACCCTCGCCCTATTACAGCAGCTATGTAGGGGTTCTTAAGGCAAGTAGGCCTCCTCAAGTTCTATGAGGAGGCTACTTCCTTAAAGGCCCATAGTTTATTTTTTAGATATCTTATCTGAAGGTGGAATTCCCACCAATAGGCTTTCTGGGTTGGTACCGACCAGTGGTACACGCCCACTAAGGAGGATATATATTTCATTACAGGGCTTTCGAGGAGAGGGGTGGATTTTCCCTCGTTCCCAGAGGTTCCAGCTGGTTGTGTAGCAGGGAGTCAGTTAGTTTACTCCCAGAGATACATTGGAGAAAATGTACTATCTCCTACAGAATTTTAGGTCGCTGGAGGTCAGTTACGTATTGGTGCATTTGGGAGTGAGGAGGTGTAGTGCCTCTCACTTCTCATTTCACCAATTTTGTACAAGACTAGTGACAGGAAACACATTAGTTGCTCACTTCTATATTATGTTGATTCTTTAGTACAGGAGCCACGACTTGTTAGGTGGTCTACCATTTTTTTGTGGTAGTTCTGTACAACCTTAGATAGATGTCGTGCTCATGCACAAGGGAGGGTAAAATTCCCTTTTTCTTTAGATATTTTTTGTTTATTTTTTGAGAGGTTTCCAGAGACGAGGCCTACTTTTGTTCGACAACCTCATAGGCCGATGGTCAAGGCACATATGAACATGTGCAGTAGATGATGCCCAAGAGGGGCGAGACTCGGTTTCCAGTGAGGATATCGCATGATGCACTACAGTTGCTAGCCAGTGTTGACAAGCATCACTTCATTATGGTCCCCTATCCTTATGCGGGTTTGGATTTGCGAGGGTGTGCCAACATCCTCTTCACAGTTGATGAGTCGCCAGATGATAGAGGTAATATTACTATTTTATTTAAATTTATTCTAGCATGTTCTTTAACTTGTTTTTATTAAATTTTTTAATGAAATTTTCTAATTATTGTTGTGTACTTGTATATATTTTGTAGACATTGGCTCTTTTGATGGTGAGGACATGCCGACACCACCACACGATCTAGGTGTGGATCCCAATGACGATCAGGGCATGCCAGATGCCAAGGATCATTAGGAGGTTGGTGTAGAGAGACCTGCTCCTGCTGGTGTGCCGGTACTACCTTTTGCTAGGCATGGTTGACCTGATGCTAGATATAGGATGGAGTTGGGCGACTTTATGGTAACTTACCTCGAAAGGTTCGAGAAACATGCATTCAACAAGCCAAACTTTGCTTTCAAGTTGTACAGTAACATTGTTGTCCGCAATTGGGTAGAATTTGATTAACCTCCAGGTCTAAAGAGAGGGGTGGTTGAAGCAAATTTAAGGCTTCGGATAAATGTGTCAGCGATATGAGCATCATCCCCTAGCTGATCATCATTTTTTAATGCATCTAATAACATTGTCTCCATGGCAGTCATATCCCTTAATTAATCATCCATACCAACCTCTATTTGGTTGCCTCCATTGTCAGCTTGTGAAGAACTACTATTGCTGTAGTCTTTCCTAATTGGTGAATCTGGACATAGCGGGAATTGAATCGGTGTTTGATTCAACCATTCTTCGTATCATTCCTCTCTGATTTTTTCTCTTAATTCAATCTTCTCTCAATTTTACATTGTCATGGGGTGCAACAGAAGATGGTAGGTAGGTCGTTCATCATCACTAGAATCCTAATAATTTTAAAAAAATATTTGAACATGATTAGTACAAAATATATGATATCAATTAGTAACCACGTTGACAATATTACATGATTATAAATTGGTTTGATGTTGAAATAATTACATATTAATCAATAATAATAAAATTATAATTATTACCATCATTGTCCCGAGATTGTGGCTAGAAGATGCAATATTGTTACAATTGGTAGGGTGAAGTGACTGTCCATTTTCATCTACCAAATGCGCCTTGCGGTATGTAGCTCCTGATAAGAACTTCTGACATTTTGGAATAGTTTGAATATTTTGTGCATCTGAACTTGATGCTTAATCTGCATGAACCTACACATTTGTATACATTATAAATTTAATTAAGCTATGGATGATTGACTGCATGGATAAAAAACATAAACTCAATTAGATAGTGAAAATATAAATAAAATATGAAGTAAATATTACGTCTCGAGATGGATAGGGAGAACTCCATGATGGAATTTGAGAAATATTATTGAACGAGCTGGATTTTGAAGAATTTTCCATTCAACATAATTATAATATTTTCTCCCTACATTTGAGAAAAAAACAATAAATTTTGGTGCACACACCTAAGAGTAATTTCGGTGCCTAATGTACAGATCACCACACCAGTGCATTTTTGGTAATGTGCACCGGTGCTATTTTAAAAATAGACACACCGGTGCAGTTCGATTAAAGGACACATCGGTGACGAATAACCACAAATAAAAAAATGCAACTCTATTTTATTTAAGTGAAAAAAAATCAGTAAATTGAAAAGTGGGCGGCAAAATATTTTTGAAAATATAATTTCATAAAACATTTCTTTAAATACTAAACGTTTTTTATTATCTCACTATTTTTGCAAAAAAATTCAGCCAAAGATTTGCAGGAGACACACTTGGAGAAAGCAGAGCACGAGAGCACTATGGAGCAGGGAAATATGTTCGAACAGAAGTATTCAGACAATGTAAATTCCAAACCTCTGGTTATTCAAACCCTGTAGCATAGAATTTCAAATGATCTAATGAATAAAGTTTATTGTTTTTTTTACTTTTTTTCTAAGGTAAAAAAAAAATCAAAGTTTATTTTTTATTTTTACTTTTTTCTGTAGTTTTTTTATGAACTAAAATAACAAAATCAAAGTTTATTGTTTTTTTTACTTTTTTTGTAGGTTTTTTTACTTTTTTTCTGTAGCTTTTATAAACGAAATAAAAAAAAAACCATTTTATAAACAAACCCTAGATTCCTTTTGTTTTTGCCCTTTCTTCTCCCTCTTTCTGTGATTTCAGAATTGGGCTTTTCAATTTAGATTTATAGGGTTTGTATTGCTAAATATAAGCGTAATACATCTAACCCATGGGATGACTTGCATAGTCGGATCCCAATCCATGTCGGCCCTTCCCTGAAATTAAAAAAAACAGATTTTTTTTCATCGCTGTTACTGGCGTAATCTAGCAACCTGGTGTGCTTGATTATCCCAACACACCACGAAAGTACTATGATACAAAATTAAAAAACAAAATATTTTTTTCTTAGTGCGCCATATGTAAAATATGCCGCCGGTACACTATTTCATTATGGCGCACTGTGAACGTGCTGTTTTGTACAAAAAAAATCAATTTTAGAAACAAACCCTACATTATTTTTGCTTCTGCCCTTTCTTCTCCCTCTTTCTATGATTTCAGAATTAGGGTTTTTCAATTTAGATTTATAGGGTTTGTATTTCTAAATATATACCTAAGACATCCAACCAATGGGACTATTTGCATAGTCGGATCCCAATCCATGTCTGCGTGAATTTAAAAAAAAAACAGATTTTTTTCGATTGATGTACCCGGTGTAACCTAGCGCACCAGTGCTCTGTATTGTACAAACACACCGTAAAAGTACTTTGATGAAAAATTAAAAAATAATTTTTTTTTATCAGTGCATCATATGTAAAATATGGCACCGGTTTATGCTACAAAAACTAACACTGGACGATTTTTATAATTTTATCTGTGTTAATCGGTGCGATGGTTGAAATGTAATGCACTAGTGCTGCTTGTTGACATAGAGCACCGTACGGTCTATTATACTATTTATGTGGTGCATTTATAAGACCCCCACGCACCGACGTCGATGCATACACCATGAATGGCGCACCGATTTCTTGAGTTTTTTTTTTATACCTGAAAAGTTGACAATTTATTTATAAATATATTAATGAATGATATGGTACATGTTTTGGACTGATAAGGAAATGACCGACAAGAGATCAAGTAACAAAAAAACTGATAACACATCAAGAAAATAAAAAAAAGGCAAGTTCTTTGAAAATTCTTTACAAAAAATATTATTTTTGAACTATATGTAAGTTTAACTAATATGTGTTATTTACTATGTATCATGCAGAGGCACAAAATGATGAAGCTCGATAAGATTATTTATGAACTAGTACCAGAAGAGCATAAACGCTTGTTGTAAAAATTGCAAAATGATAAATCAGGTGAATGAAAAAATACTATCGATCCAATATGATTTTCTTTTTTTAATTTTCATTAATAATACAATTAAAATTATTAGATAACATGTGTCAAATAGTCTATTAAATCACATCTATTTAATGTTCTACAGGGAGCAACAAATCAAAAAAGGAATGTTGTTCTAAGAAAAGAAAAAAATAGAACATGTAAATGAAAATGAATTACTCCTTAGCTCATTTGGAGTGGTGTTGGAGGTTAACAAAAGGGGGAAAATATTTTACAAAAGTTTGAGGGATGTAGTGGAATGAATGTATAGACGTTCTTTCCACTTACAATACAAAAACCAATCCAATGATTCCAAGAACCAAATTTTATCTAAACTACAGGAAGAGTTTCTAGAGAATTGGTCAATGAGACATGTCAGAGTTTTAATAGAAAAAAAGTACAACAAAAAATAAGAAATGAGAAAGTAATATTCCTTTAAAAGTTTGTCTAGAATTATTTATAAATATCACTTTTGATATATTTAATTTTCATATATCAATATAAAAATTAAATTTTATTGTCATGTTACATTTTCAAGAAGATTATGAAAATCTCAAAAGATGAATGAGCTCATATTAGAAATATACCAGTAGGAATTTCCAAAAAGGTGTACAAGGAGATGGTCAAAGAAATGGACAAAATTGCATAGCAGGAGGAGCCATCTCAACAACAACGTGCTTCAAATGTAATATGTAATCATTAAATTTTTCGATCTTTAGGTACAATAAATAAACAATCTAGAATTAAATATTAATTTTCAAGTATTTCCTTGCAGAAAAGAAAAGAAAGTGGAACCCATTTAGCACACAAAAAAGGACGACAAGGAAGAAAATGGTAGATATCTAAGTTTGTGAGTAATTGTTACTTCCTTATAACAACTTAACTAGATTTGATTTTTGTATTTTTTAAGTTGTTTTACAAAAATCATCATTGAATGTCTTCAAACAGGTGCTAACATACAAAGAAGAACCACCAGAGGAATTTATTGAAATTGGGTTAAATATGGGTTGTGAGTATATGTTGGCATATCATAACTTATTTGTGGAATTTGTAAGCATATATCGATCTTGTTTTACTTAGCTCCGTCTATAATTAATAGAACAAAAATATATTTTATATTAAATATATGATTTGTTATGGGGTATAAAACTTACAGGAAACAAAGTATGGAACTGCGCCAATAGATGAAATCTTGAAAGATGACATATTACATGGTTTTGAAAGAATGTATATAGTTTATGAGTCACTTGTTGCAATGGTACGCCATTTCTTTTCGATTTACATTGATGTATATTATTTAATATTGCAATTTTCATTATTCTCACCAATGCATATACATTCATTACAATTTATTTTTATGTTTGTAGATGGAAGGTAAAGAAGAAGAAAACAATCAACACCGTGAACAAAACATTCCTGAAAACAACCCAATTCATGGAAGTAGCTCTAGAAGTGACAACAATTCAAGCAAAGAATGATGATCACTATGTTTTGATATCAAAGAAAGACATTGTATTTTTTGAAATATTATCCTGTGAAATCAGACATTTTATTTAATGTAATGGACATAGTGTTGCAATTGAAAGACAAAGGGATACCAATAACTATCCTATTTTGTGTGACAAAATGACAAATATCAGTTTTATATATATATATATATATATATATATATATATATATATATATATATATATATATATATATATATATATATATATACAATATGTTTTAACTTATTCTATTGCATTCTCCATTGTCGCTATGAAATATAACACCATTGAATAAATTTATGGATGATTAAATATTACAATGAAGAGATGTGAAATTTGATGATATGATATAACAAATTAATTTAAACATCACATTCAAATGCACTAATAAAAATTTAATTCATATGAATATTATTATAAGATATATATGTGTCGACTTTTGATGAATATTGAATTTTTAAAAATCACAATAATTATGATATAATATAACAAATCAATCCGAAAACATCACATTCAAATGCGTTAATAAAAAATTAATTAATATGAATATTGTTATAAGATGTGTCCAATAAACACTTAAACATAAGAAATTATTGATTTTTTACGATTAACATATGGTGTTGGTAAACCTATAATAAAACGCTCCTTATTTCCTTCCCTCCATATTTTTTTAGTAATCACAAATTTGATTTCTTTTCCATTTTAAATTTATTTCTTTACATTTACATTTATTTTTTATTTTAAATTTCTCTCTAAAAATTTACATTTATTTTTCATTTTAAATTTACCCCGGAAGCTTAACATACCAAAATTTCTATGTATGTTTCGAATGTCCACCCGCTAGAATGCGGTAATTTTCTGTTCAGTATAAATCACTATCAAATATAAAAATTATTGGTGTATGAGTCATACTTTATTCATCACACCACACTCTTCATACAAGAACGAGGTTCATAGAGAGAGCAAATAAGGTTAAGGGGAATGGGAGGGAAGAAGCCATCTTGGTAAGATGACAAGGCAGAAGAGTGTTTCTTAACGAAAAGCAGAGGAAGACGGATTTATTTGAGGTGAGGTGAGGTGAGTTAAGTTGAGTTGCTGGCAATGGCAGGGGGTGTTGGGGTTCGAGGTCTCGCTAAGGAGGATCAAAGGTACGAGGGGGATTTTCTTCCTCTTCCTCTTTGAAGCCCAACAAGCTAAATCCTCTGCTCCTTCTCCCCCTCCTCTTTGTTGAGATTTTTCAGTTTTAGTAAAATTGACAAAAATCTCATTAGGTGACAAAAATTAGGAATTAGTTCCTAGATTAGCTCCAGTTTGTTGGGAGGGAGTTAATGCATCCTAAATTTGAGTTGAGAGGATTTATGAGGCTGTTAGATTCTCCTTGCTATAAAACAGGTATCCATACGTTTGTTTTGAAAAGTGAGTGAGAGTTTGTAATCTCCTGTTTGAATAATAAAGATTGCCAATGCCCTGTTGTGTGGACGTAGCCCAGAATGGTTGGGTGAACCACGTAAAATCACTGTGTCTTGATGTGCATGATTGATTTGCTGTTGTTGTGTTTTTTAATTTGCTGCGCACTGTCCAACAATTGGTATCAGAGCGAATGTTGGAGTGCGTTGAATTGCTGGTGCGTTGGGCGTAAACCAGTGTCTTTTGGGCGTGGCTGTGGGGCTGTGTATGTCCATTGTTGTTGGTGCTGTGTGGACCAACTGTTGTGCGTAGAGGTCGTTTACCAGCTGCGTAGAGTTTCGAAGGTGCATGCTAGTTTGTGAGTGCTGGAGCTGTCCAAACTGCGTGGACCTGTCTCAGCTTGCTGGTGGAGGTATACACCGTTCGCTCTAACAAAGGGTGGTTTGCTACGCGGTTTCTTCATCCGGACGTGGAGACTGCTGACTTCTGGTGCGTATGGGAAATATACCTGGTGCGTACTCCAGCATAGAGGTATGTTCAATTTTCATTGAATGGCGCGGAACCGAATGCTCCAACAATTAATGCAGAGTGAATTGAATGCCGAGTTGAATCCAGACCCAAATTTTCATTTGAACGCAGGTCGATATTTCATTTGAACAATTTTTGAAATGGGTCGATTTGCAGTTTTATAAAGTCGATTTCATAAAAGTCAACTTGAAGTTTGGTTGAGTGAAACGCTGTTTTTTAAGTTTATTCAAAAATCGATTTAATATATATACTCCTTGTTCAATATCGATTTATTCAAAGGGGTGTAAGCATATTTAAATGAAAATCGATTTGTATTAAAGGAAAGGCCCTTTTATATGGTAAAGGGTAAAGATTTTTTTTATGAAGTCCTTTAATAAGGAGGCATTTCATTAAATCGATTTGCCATTTAAAAAATCAATATGCCATTTAAAATTGATTTTTCCTTTGTAAATTGAAAATCAATATGGCATTATGTGAAGGTTAAGGGCATTTTTTTTATAAAGGTGAAGGGTATTTTTTTTTTTTAGGGGCATTTTTATTAAAAAGGGCATTCTTCATTTAAAGTTGGATTTGGAGATTATTGTGTTTTTTGCTGAAACAAGATGGCGAAAACTCAAAATGCCCGGTTTGAAATTGAGAAGTTCAACGGCAAAAACAACTTCGAGATCTGGAAGGTAAAGATGCATGATCTCCTGGTACAACAAGGCGTGGCGAAAACGCTGTTGGGGAAAAGCAAAAAGCCTTCTTCCTTGACAGAGGATGAATGGGATGAGTTGGATGACAGAGCTCTGAGCGCAATTTGGTTATGTCTGGCGGATGACGTTCTGTTCAACATTGTGTCAGAGAAGACCGCCACAGGCTTGTGGTCGAAGCTTGAGAAGCTCTACATGACGAAATCCTTGACAAATCGAATTCTCCTGAAGTGACAGCTTTATGGTTTGCGAATGAAGGAAGGTACATCGATTACTGATCATTTGAATGTCTTTAATACTCTCCTGGTACAATTACAAAGTCTAGATGTAAAATTTGATTCAGAGGATAAGGCAATAACTCTATTGTGTTCATTGCCCGAATCGTGGGATCACTTTGTTACTTCCATAAGCTTCAGTACTGCAGACATCCTTGAGTTTGACGATGTGGTTGGAGCTTTGTTGTCCGAGGAGACCAGGAAGCGGTCGAATGCTGACACCTCTACATCAGAGGCAATGATGGCTAGAGGTCGTTCAAGAGAAAGACGCTCTGGTAAGCGCAGCGATTCGCGTTCAAAGTCGAAAGGGAAGAAGAGAAAAGTAAAGTGCTGGTTTTGTGGCAAATCGGGGCACTTGAAGAAAGACTGCTGGAAGAGACAACAAAAAGAGAAGAAAGGAGACTCTTCGACAGAGAATAAGGAGGCAAATGCGACAGATATAGGTTCGGCATCTGGTTCAGGTATGAGCGACGAAGTATTGTCTGTTAATATGTCAAATCATGATCAACATTGGTTGTTAGATTCTGGTGCATCAAACCACATGTGTATTCATAGAGAATGGTTTAAGACGTATAGATCAGTTAATGATGGAGTCGTGTACATGGGTAATGATGTCACATCTAATATTGTTGGGATAAGAAGCATACAATTGCAAATGTTTGATGGCACAACTAAATTGTTAACAGATGTGAGACATGTTCCAGACTTAAGAAAAAATCTAATTTCTTTAGGAGCACTTGACACAAATGGATATAAAACTGTAATTCAAGGTGGAGTTATGAAAATCTACAAAGGTATTTTACTAGTAATGAAAGCTAAGAAAGTAGGAAATCTGTTTCATTTAGAAGGAAGAACAGGGTCAGTTCATGTGTCTACGGTGTTTGAACATGACAGTAGTTCCATTCGCCTATGGCATCAAAGGTTGGGCCATATGAGCGAAAGAGGGTTAAATATTTTGGCTGATCGCAAGTTACTTCCTAATCTAAGGTCTGGAAAGTTAGATTTCTGTAAACACTGCTTGTTTGAAAAACAAAGTAAACAAAATTTTAAAACAGGCAAACATACTAGTAAAGGGATACTTGATTATATTCATTCAGATGTTTGGGGTCCAGCTCCTACAGCGTCATATGGTGGCTCGTCATATTTTGTGTCGTTCATTGATGAATTTTCTAGGAAGGTGTGGGTCTACATGTTGAAAAGAAAGTCTGATGTTTTTTCAGTTTTCAAACAGTTTAGAGCATTGGTAGAAAACAACACTGGTAGAACAATAAAATGTTTAAGAACTGACAATGGTGGTGAGTTTACTTCCAAGGAGTTTGACAACTATTGCAAGGATGCAGGGATCGAGAGACATAAGACCACGGTTTATACTCCTCAGCAAAATGGAGTTGCTGAACGCATGAACAGGACTCTTCTAGAGAGAGCAAGGAGTATGCTGAGTAACGTTGGTTTGGAGAAGGAGTTATGGACGGAAGCGGTAGCAACAGCTTGTTATGTGATAAACCGATCTCCATCGACGGCGATAGACTGCAAGATTCCGCAAGAGGTATGGAAAAGACATCCTTGTGACTATTCTAAACTCAGAGTGTTTGGTTGTGATGCATATGCTCTAGTGCCTAAACATCAGTGAACTAAGTTAGATCCAAAGTCTAAAAGGTATATCTTTGTTGGGTATGGTGTTGGAACAAAGGGATATAGATTGTGGGATCCTACTACCCGCAAAATCATCATCAACAGAGATGTAAAGTTTAATGAATCCTCTCTTGTACAGTTAGATGTAGATAGTAAATTGAAACAGGATGATGTATTTGATTTTCAGCACATTCAGCTTGACAGCACTTCTAATGATAGTCATGATGACCATAGTTCAGATACTAGTCATGAACAGGTTTCAGAATCAGAACATGAACAGGGTTCAGGTTTAGATCATGAACAGGTCTCAGATACTGATCGGCAAGAAGTTCCTACAGATGGTAGTCAGCCAGAAACATCCTTAAGGAGGTCGACAAGAGTCAAACGGCCACCGAGAAGGTATGATGATTATGTTACTTCAGTTGCATTTACTGCTAATGACAATGAACCTCTGTGCTATCAGGAAGCAATAGAAGGTTCGAATAGTGACAAGTGGAAAGCAACCATGAAGGACGAAATGATGGCCTTGAATAAGAACGGCACATGGGATCTGGTTGAGCTTCTGAAAGACAGGAAAACTGTGGGGTGTAAATGGGTTTTCAAGCTGAAACGGGGTGTGAATGATACGGAGGACAGGTACAAAGCGCGATTGGTTGCAAAAGGGTTTTCTCAGAAAGCCGGTATTGACTTTCATGAGATTTTTTCACCAGTGGTTAAAATTGTTTCAATTAGAATTGTGTTAGCTTTAGTTGCTTTGTTTGATTTAGAGTTACAACAACTAGATGTTAAGACTGCTTTTCTACATGGTGATTTAGATGAGGAAATTTATATGGAACAACCAGAAGGGTTTGTTCAGCATCGCAATAAGAAATTTGTCTGCAGGCTCAAGAAGTCATTATATGGCCTGAAGCAGTCGCCTCGGCAGTGGTATAAGAAGTTTGATTCTTTCATGTTGAGTCAATATGTTAGAAGTGAATATGATCATTGTGTGTATTTCAAGCAATTGAAAAATGGCATGTTCATTATCTTAGTGTTGTATGTTGACGATATGCTTTTAGCAAGCAAAAGCATTGAAGAAATCAACAGGTTGAAGACTCAGATGGCAAGGACATTTGATATGAAAGATCTAGGAGCAACAAGACAGATTTTGGGCATGGAGATTTTCAGAGACAGGAGCAATGGTAAGCTGTGGCTATCACAACAGAAGTATATTGAGAAAATACTTTTGAGGTTTGGTATGAACAATGTGAAGCCTGTGTCAGTCCCTTTAGCTTCCCATTTTAAGCTTTCTTCTAGTTTATGTCCTAATACAGATGAAGAAAAGGATTATATGTCTCGAATTCCATATGCTAATGTAGTAGGATGTTTGATGTATGCGATGGTTTGTACTCGACCATATATTTCACATGAAGTTGGGGTTGTCAGCAGGTATATGGAAAATCCGGGTAAAGAACACTGGTCAGTAGTGAAATGGGTGCTTCGGTACTTGAGAGGCACAAGTAGTTATTGTATCACTTACAATAAGAGTAGTGAATTTGTTTGCGGGTATGTTGATTCTGATTTTGCAGGTGATTTGGATAAGAGAAGGTCAACTTCAGGGTACGTCTTTACTCTTGCAGGTGGAGCTATTAGCTGGATGTCAAAGCTACAAAACATTGTTGCTTTATCCACTACTGAAGCAGAATACATTGCTGCTTCGCATGCTTGCAAAGAGGCGGTTTGGTTGAAAGGTTTGCTTGGTGAATTTGGTAGGTTACAAGACAACATCAGGTTACTTTGTGATAGTCAAAGTGCAATACATTTGGCTAAGAATCCGGCCTATCATAGTAAATCAAAGCATATTCCAATTAAGTACCATTTTGTAAGACATGTTATTACTGAAAGGGGAGTCTCTCTTGAAAAGGTGCATACAAAAGAAAACTGTGCAGACATGTTCACGAAACCAGTTTTGTTGGAGAAGCTGCGTTGGTGTTTGGCTTCTCTTGGCTTGCAGAAAAGATAAAATAATAATAACAGGGCATCAGGCTAATTGTTGTCAAGGTGGAGATTGTTGAGATTTTTCATTTTTAGTAAAATTGACAAAAATCTCATTAGGTGACAAAAATTAGGAATTAGTTCCTAGATTAGCTCCAGTTTGTTGGGAGGGAGTTAATGCATCCTAAATTTTAGTTGAGAGGATTTATGAGGCTGTTAGATTCTCCTTGCTATAAAACAGGTATCCATACGTTTGTTTTGAAAAGTGAGTGAGAGTTTGTAATCTCCTGTTTGAATAATAAAGATTGCCAATGCCCTGTTGTGTGGACGTAGCCCAGAATGGTTGGGTGAACCACGTAAAATCACTGTGTCTTGATGTGCATGATTGATTTACTGTTGTTGTGTTTTTTAATTTGCTGCGCACACTCTTGGCATTCACAATGTTTCTCCCGCTTTCTTTTTTTATCACTACTGGATGAGTCAACCGAACCAAAAGGTAATGGATCTAGTTTCTAGAAGTGCTCAGGGAACATTATCAGGGTAAGAATAAGGGGCGATCTATTCTTCATATTGATTGTATTATTATTTCTCTTTTCCCTTATTCTAAAGAAGAAACGAGGAAAAAAGGCACCGACAACCAAAAAGGATGATAGTTTCTTGAACTTAATATCGGTTTTGCCTCCAAGATTCACCTTCGACGAACTGAAGGAAGTTACTGACAACTTCAGTCGGAAGTTGGGAACCGACGAATTCGATTTAGTGTATGAGGGAATCCTGATAGACGAAACTATGGTTGGCACGAATCAACTGGAAGAGGCTTCCCAAGGTTATAACGAGTTTTGAAGAGTGATGGCCACTCATGGAAGCCTGATCCATGTCAACCTCATCCGACTTCGTAGATTTTGCGCGGAAGAATCACACCACGTGCTCGTCTATGAATACATGGCCAACCCATCCTTGGATGGTTGTATTTTCTCCACAGATGTCAAAATGATTCCAAGTCGGGGTACACAAATAAGCATCGTCATGGACACAACCTATGGGATGGATTTTTTACACAAAAAATGTCGCAAATGCATTATACACTTCGATGTGAAACCGAATAACATTCTCCTTGACAACAAGTTCAGAGCTAAGCTATCAGACTTCGGGTTGTCGAAGCTCATCGATCGAACTGATGAGCATAACGAAGTTATGAAAGCCATGAGAGGCACGTCGGGCTACCTGGCGACTTAATGGCTCATGGAGACGAGATTTGGGAGCAAGAGCGAGGTTTAAAGCTTGGGAATAATTTTTTTGGAGCTTGTATCGGTGCGAAGGTGCGCGGACCTCTCGACTCCAATAGGATTATGGGAGATAGATATGGAAGGAACGATTAACGGGGCTGTGGAAACATGCTTTGGTTCATTCCATCGTTATGATAAGTACATGAATTTCTCTCATCGTCTGATAAAAGGAAAAATTCAATCCTAAGGGTTGTGGTTGGGCTTATGGAATTAATTTCTTCCACTTGGATGCATGGAGAAGGGATAAGTGAACTGAAGAAGAACATACTGTCTTGGTTGGAGTAGTTCAAACACCACCCAAAGGTACTTCCACCCGAAGTAGGTCACCTCACCGCATAGGCTGCTTTGTAATTCCACCCTCAACTAATACAAATATTTCTCTTATATGATATTAGAGGAGATATTTCCTTTTTTTATGACATTGACATGACATCAGTAGGCCTAATATGAAAGGACCAGTCAAGCCCCAACTCAGGAAAGAAATAGTTCGTATATAAACACAGATCTAAAGCTATGACACCTCGCATTCTTGGTCAGCGCCATCCTTGCTGATCTCCTTAGCCTACCTATGAGCAATACCTCTAGAAGCGATGTCGAACCTTTAGCTCCGTCCAATGTAAAGCTTAATTATTGATACCCTACTTCATTCTTGACACCCTACTAAAGAATATCACTACTCTTAAAACTTGAACTAGAATCGCACATTATGGAAGTTGGAGACATTACCACAAGGCCTAATCACTTATTATAATATCTTGGAAGCTAGGTGTGAGTGGAAAACGGTGGAAGCAAAAAAAAAATGATGGAGTGGGGGTGACAATTTTTCAATAAGCAGCAAGATCAACGGTTTGATTGCCTTCGGAAAATTCAGCGAATTAAGGGCGTTTCCTAAATGTGGAGATAATATTACTACCTTATCTTCAATTAGTTTCCCCTTCATTTTGAGCTTCTTTAGATTTATTTTGAGTTGAAATCAGTTAGATCCAAACAATTATTTTACCATGTGCATGATGCTTTGTAGTATAATTTTGTGTTCTCATCATAACCCATTCCTTAGATGGTTGACTGATTTATAATTCTTTAAAAGCATTCTACTCTTTTCAACCTAGCAATGTTTTTTGTTTTTGTTTTTTTAACTTTTGATTTAATTTCCCCTTTTCCTTAATGGCTCTTTGCACCGAGGGTTATTAATCTCAATTTAAAGGATTTTTCCTTATTGTGTTGAATTCTCACTCTTTTTTTTATTTTTTTTACAATGGAGTAGATAATGGCAGTAATTTGATTTAGTTTGCAAACGACTATATGATGGAAGTGATTGAAGCTTGAATTTGTGCATAGGAATTGTAAAGAAATTTAAAGTCAACTTGAGACTATAATTGTAAGGTATTTAAAGCAACTGACTCTTTCAAGATGTTATTTCTTAAAATATTCTCTTTGTGAAGCACTGCAAGAATCATTCATATACAGAAAATACCTGGTTCATCCGCAGTAAGAATTGGTAGATTTGAAGCATTCCTCTCGAGTAAAATTTCAACCATTGCTCCTTGAAATATAAGGCATATACTTTGGCAGGCTTACATGTGAAATTTGAGGAGGCATAATCACTTGTGTTTTCATTTTTTTCATTAAAGTTTTGAGATTTCTTCAAATTTCTCTTTAATTTCTTCATCTTATTTCTCCAACCTCTTATTATATTCTTTGAGTTACAAAATTGTTCTTTGCTGGGTTATGTGTGAGATAACATACTTTTATTTAAAAAATGTAATAGTCTACATGGGAGAAGGTTCTTCTTTTTGGAGTAGACTCATGAGCCTTGATGGTTATTCTTGACATTGTGAAAATATGAAAACTGTTTATGTTTCCATCTATGTCACTGATGGCATGTTTTCTTAGGATGGTAGAAAATGTTTCAACAACTCTCTATCCTTACAGCTTAATTAAAAAAGTATTCTAACAATCTGAAACAAGATGGTAATATCGTTAACAAACAAGGGGTCTACTTTAGCCCTTGATGCTCATTCCCCTTGTAATTTTTAATTTTGGTTCTACTTGATAAATTTGAGCTAGGTGTCACCACATATTTGAACATCAAAACATCTGTCTTCTCAAATTATTCAAACACACATCTTTGTTGTGTACTTTCATCACCCTTGTGCCATGGGGTTTTCCCATTTTCATTTCCTTTATGCTTGAAAGAGATGTCCCATTTTTATATTTACAACATTTTTAATGCTACGTAAAACATGGAGAAAATTGACCAAATTAATATTCCAATATAGCTGGGATGTTATTATCAAACCGATCATCAATTTGAACATAACCATTTTCTATTTTGGGCCTGAAATAATCACCAAGATCGTCTAAATTGAAAACTTCTTCCTCATCCTCGTTGATTGCGCATTCTAGGTATTGTCTTGCCATAGAAGCCACTTTATGTTCTTGATATTTGTTGTTGAAAATTCCAAGGCTAGTCTCTATTTTAATTACAACAATACTTTTATGTTGAAATTTCAATTATAAATAATTTTCTATGTTTGTTTCTGATTCAGAAAAACATAATTTGAGTCATCAATCTTTAGAACATGTTGGTCAATTGACTATTTACCTATGCTTCGATCATATTCGAGTTCATATTGTGTGTCATCTAGGACAAATGATCTCACTGCATCTAGTTCCACATGTTTTCCATAGTGATTACCAACCCCATATTAATATTTCCACCATGACTCTCATCATCCACATCATAACAAGGGTCTTCATCAATGTCTTTGGAATTCAATTTTTCTTCACTTTTTAATTCACGAATTTTTCCTTCAATCATATTAATTTTGAGACCCTAAGTGGGGAGATCATCATTTTTCTCTTTGTTTGTTGGTTTCTCCTCGATTTTATTTCTCATTGTCCAACATGGAGATATGTTACTCGAACTCTTGTTACCAATATGAATGGCAATGATATATTTATTTGTGGAGAAAATAACATGGCTCAGTCCAAATTATAGGCATACGTTTTCCTTCAACAATGGGCATTTTTAGGAAGGCATTGATCTTCATTAAAATATGTAAGGGGTAAGCACACAATCAAACAAACATGCTAATGTTAAATGTGCATGTTGATCTATCGTTCTTTCAAGATGGCATGGAGAAATTTTGTACTCTAATTGGTTTTAATTATATTTTCAATTTCCACTCCTTGAAGAAGTGAATTCAATCTAGCCACCAGTTTATAAAATCAAGCCAAAATAGAATCAAGTCATTATTTATTCACTTGGGGTTTTGACCAATACACAGGATATCGTTAGTGTACATAGGGGCATAACTATTTCTATTTTTGGGTTTACAAAATGCATTATATATGATTATTTTTTCCCAGCATGATTTGTTCATGTTTTTTGTTTAATGAGTATCCTTCAAATTTGGTTTGATTTCCTTGGAGAATTTTCATATCCCTTATTTTAATTTTCAATAAGTGAAGGTGGGATGAAAAATTCTTGGTGAAAGCATGATTTTGTTTGCATCCATAAAAAGTAAGTGGCTGGGATATGTTTTCAATCTTTTGGTTAGATTTCTATTAGAATCCACACGATATTCTATGGGGTTGGTGTTCCAAAAGAAAAAATGCTCCATTACGTGAAGGGCTAATATGAAATATACATTTTCAACATAAATCTCAATAGAAGTATTCTCGATGATTGGGATACAACTTTCCATATGTGCATATGATTTGCAGGTGCCATTTGATATCGTTGCTCTATCAGTCTATTACATGGAAGCTTGTAATGCATTTTTTGGATATCTTGTATTGTATTGTTTGTTCATGCTCACAAAAATATGCGTTTACTTGGAGGAATAAGAGAATTGTGACTTTTCCCCTCTAAACTTTAAACATAGGTGAGACGAGCCAAAATGCATGCATTGAGAGTGTCCAGATATTTTTTAAAATTCCTTATTCTAGCATGATTTTTATCAGCTAAATCTCATATGTAAATCTACAAGTCTATAAAAATAGCATGAAGCATTTCCAGAGTATGAGGACTTCCCTACTAGGTTTCCATTTTCGCTTGTATGTCATCAAAAGAACATACCAAGGTTATCAAATGTGAAGAACCACCCTCATACCTCATTAATAAAAAATCCAACATCGAAGAAATATTATTGCCATCATTTTAACTCTTGGTACAATATTGTGGGTCCAATTAGCTATATGGTTGGCTTATTGTTCGTGGCTTGGTTTTATATACAGGTTTCTTCTCACCTAGTATGGGACTAGCTCCATGGACAATCAATTTTGAAATTTATCCTTCAAAGTATAGAAGTATGTGCGGAGGCATTTCTGCAACAATTTGTTGTATATTTAATAATATTTCTTCAAAGCAATTACTATCTTTTATTTATGTGTTGGGCACATCCAAAACATTTATAGTATTCGCCGCTATTATTTGGTTCGTATTCCCTTTTCCTCAGATGAAAGGCCTATCTTCGAGGAAGTCGATAAATTATCATAAGGGAGAGAATATAGTGGTAGTATAGGTGAGTAAGGTTATTTTAACAAACCACTTCTTGATGATCATCATTCATTCTGAAGTAGAAAATCAGATGTTGAAATCTTTCATGAAAGAGGGAATGCAAATAAGTTGTTGCAAATATATGGATGACATTTTCGAGGTACAATAGGATAATGTGCCACTTAAATTGCATATCACAAATCATATCGATAAGTTTTGCATGATGGCATATAGACATGTTTTTCATGGTGGTGGTGTCGTAATTTTCACTACTTATTGATAATATACTGTTAATTCTTTTGAAAATTACATGAGATATGCTGGATAACTGATGCTTCTGCTTACATCATTCATCAACATCCCCCTTTCAAATCTTTTGCATTGCTACCACTCCCAAAATATAGGAATTTTAATCTAGCACTAAAATTTTGTATGAAAATGATATATATTTTATGCTTTCCTTCATTTGGCCTATACATCATTCTGTTCTATTGAAGTTAAGTCATTTGCATATTAGGTTAAGAACAAACCAACGAGATATTTAGGGTTACTTTCCTAACACTTTTTATGGTCCAAACGATTTAGGTATCAATATTTGCATACTGTTGTTTTTGGGAACGATGGTCTTCAACTATAAATACAAATATAGACTAAAGAAATGAATCAACAAGTTGAGTTTGGAGTTGTTACACATTGTAGGTACAAGGAGGGTGAAGAAACACACTCTTCCTTCATTGTTTAGCTTTTCAGGTGGGCACGATGAGTGCTAATGTGGAAAAATGAGATTATGGACACTAAACTATGGTTATCTCCTTAGGATGGATACATGAGACCACCTATCCCTTTCCCTTCCCTTAAAGATGGTTGCCCGGATATGGGTAAATTCTAAAGCCCACCATGTGGCACAAATTATAGTCTCATTATAATTATCTTGAAAGATGATAAAGTGAGCATGGTATTCTTAAAAACACCATTTTATGGTGTAATTTCTTTACAATATGCTTGTTTTGAAATTCATTTTCTTATCCTTTACACAATTTTGTTATGTATGTTGATTGAAATTTCTAACATCATATTAATTTCATGAATAAAGGATTTCTTATTGTTGTTAGATATATGGTCGTGCAAGAAATACCTACAAATTTAAATGTGAAGGATTTTGTTGACAAAATAAATTATGGAAGTTCATTTTTTACATCTTATGGTTTTCCAATACAAGAGGAGTTGACGTCAAGATTGAATCACAAAATCATTAGTGATCCTTGTCAGAAGCTGAAAATGGGCGATTTAGTTGAAATGAGCCTATCAATACTACATACTTTTTTATTGAATACATGAAATAAATAAGGCAATATTTTCGTAAGGCAGATGAATGCCAGCATGAAACAAGCCATATGCTAGGAAATAATTCACATGTTACAGCTATGACATCACGTATGTAGAAACTAGCCAATTTTTTTTGGATTGAAACAAAAATATTTACCTTGTTGGATGCCAATCAAAAAAAAGTTTCAATGTCATTACACCAATATGTTATTTATGAGCTTAACATGTCACTTATGGAAATTGAAACTAGGTGGGAAGGAAAAAATCATTCCTCACAACAACCAGAGATAAACCCAATTGAAAACTTTATTTGTGGAGATTATAATTAATATCATGATGATCACAATTTTTTTTTATAGAAAATTCATTGTTCTCTTTGAATAATTTAAATCACATTATTTTAACAAGGCAAGGGGATTGGTATGGATAACCAGGAAAGGAAGGTTTGGGATTGTCTGGGCTATTTCAATTCTCATATTTCTATTTCACTTCTTTAAAGATAGCTATATATTCAAATATGAACTCAATTCAAATCAAACTAAAATAGGGAAGCCTAATTATGAAGAAGTCTCTCTCTCCACTACCTTGCAATGACATTAATTTTTTTGAATTATACTTGAATTTCACTGATCATAATTTGGATATATATATTTCTTTTAACACTAAATTTACATCATGGTAAACATACAAATATCCCATTAGGTATGACCTAAATATGGTTCAAAGAATCGTAGTTTTATCCCATGCATGTGGCAGAGTAGTTTCTAAGGTGTGAAGTTTTCTTAGATGCATGATTTTTTTGTTTGTTTTGGTTATAAAAAGTGTATGTTATTGGTTTTATGTGACTTTTTATTTATCATTTGTAACATGTTGAGAAATGGAAAAGAATAATATGTGACATTTATTTTTCAGAAATTGATTTTGAATGAAAGGTTATAGAATTTAACCAAGCCACAGTTTGCTTTGGTGAAGGAAAAAGAACATCTTAAAAAGATACCTACAAATACACCATATATAGAGTTTTAACATAAGTAATATACATATTTTTCTTATACATATATGCTATTTTTTATACCCAAGATATAATAGCAAGAAAATATTTATATTATAGGGATTGTTTGAGAGCCTCATTAAGGTCAATTTTTTTGATGTTCTACTCGGTTGATACCTTCTCATGACAGGAAGGCTTTAAATATGAGTTAATATGTTCCTGAAACAAATTAGATTTAAATTTTATAGATATAAGAGATTACAAAAAGATGGAAATTCCTTCGTTTTACTGTTACTTGACTCTGGTGTGGGCAGGTTACAAGAAATGCAATTGGAAAATGATGGGGAGACAATGTAGAGCATGTCTTGGATATGAATAATTTGTTGTTGGGGATCCTTTAGGTACCTCAGCCATCAACATTGGAAATGTTTCTAATAGGTATTCCTATTTTTTTTAATGTTGTGATTCTCACTTCATGGTTATTTTTGGCAAACAATTTTTTTAGGAATGCTAGACAAGACACTCGTGGACATGTAAAAAAAATTCTTATAATTGCAATGTTCATTCCATGATATCCTCTATTTATTTTTTTATTGTATTTTGAATGCTTCTTTTGATTTTTTTGTCTTTGTGAAAGTGAAAATACTTGGTATCATGTCCATTTAAAAAACATCCAAAGCTTGAAGATGAGTTTAGTATTACATGATATTAAATGAAATCCTTTTAGTAGTTTTGTGTTAAAATATTTTCATGGCTATTAAAAAAGTTTACTTTCATGTTGTTATTTGAGCATAGGTTGTCTATATAGTTGAACAAGTTCATGCGTTAGAGAATGAAATGTTGTTGTGAATAAAATGACAAGGGTTAATGTTGTGAAACCAGCTCCAAAAATAAAATAAAATAGAGATCAACACCTTAGAAATAATACACTTCGAGCGGGCAACCTCCAATACATTACATAAATGAACAATTCTTGGATGATACAAATGAAAAAATCTCCTTTCTATATATAGGAGTCCATGGGGCCATAATGTAATCCTAGTGGGGCCACAATGTAATCCTAGCCGACCTAACAATAATAATTTAAGGGAACACTAATAACAATATGGGGGTTACAGGGGTACAACAATAACAATAAGTGGGTTACACTAACAACAATAAGGGACTATACTAGTAATATAGGGACCTAACATGCTCCTCTCCTTCAAAAAGGTGTTGTCCTCAACGCTTGAGTAGCTTCGGGTGCTTTTGTATAAGATTCTCATCCTCCTATGTAGAATATTCAGTGGGTAAGTTCTTCCATTTGATGAGATACTCTAAAATTGATTGACTTCGTAGTTTTCGAGTTCTTGTTTCCATGACTGCTTTAGGTTACAATATGGTTTTTCCTTCCTCATCAAGTTCTAGCAATATTGTTTGAATTGGAAGTTTTTCCCCTATAACCGTTTTTAAGCATGAAACATGGAAAACTGGATGCACTCGTGAAGAAGCTGGAAGCTCCAATTTGTATGCCATAGTACCAATCTTTTGCGAAACCTTGTAAGGACCATATTACTTTGGCGATAATTTATTATCCTTCTTAGCTTTCTTGAGGGAAATTTGTTTGTATGGTTGTAGCCGTAAAAATACCCAATCTCCCACATCAAAAATTCTCTCACTGCGATGTTGATTTTCCTATTTTTTCATTCGATTTTGTGCCAAATTTAGGTTATCCTTTAAGAGTTTGAGAACTTCTTATTGATGTTTGATGTGATCTTCCACTGCTTGAAGCCTATCATTTTCCCTTAAAGAAGATGTGATGGATGGTGGATGATATCCATAAAGTGCCATAAATGGGGTCATTTTTGTTTCAGTATGGAAGGAATTGTTATACCACCATTCAGTGAGAGGTAACCACTTGACCGATTGTGCTTGCTTATCAGATACAAAACAACAAAGATATCCTTCCAAAAATTTATTCAATATATTTGTTTGACCATCGGATTGAGGATGATAAGATGAGTTATGAGCTAGTTGCGTACCCAAACAAGAAAATAATTCCATCCAAAATTTTCCTGTAAAAATGGGATCTCTGTCACTTACAATAATCTTCTGGTTTCCATGTAGATTTTGTATTATTTCAATAAATGCAGTAGCAACTATACTCACTTTAAATGGATGAGGTAATGCACAAAAGTGTGCATACTTGGTAAGCCTATCAACTACCACCATGATGACACTCCTTCCTTCAGACTTAGGTAAACCTGTGATAAAATCCATTGAAATCTCCTCCCAACATTGGCTTGGAATGGATAAAGGTTGTAGAAGACCTGGGGTCCTAATTGTCTCAACTTTATTTTGCTGGAAAACCAAACATTCCACCACAAATGTTTGAATACCAGATTTAAGGCCATCCCAAAAAAAATCTTTCTTCACCCCATGGTAAGTTTTTAAAAATCCCGACTGTCCTCCTAAAAGAGAAATGTGCAATTCTAAAAGTATATTTTGTTTTAGTTGGGAATTCTTGCAAATATATAAGTGATATTTGTACCATAAGTAATCATTTTTCCAACTAAATGTATCAGATGCACTAGGATCTTGTTGCAACTTTTGAATGAGAGTCCACACTTCTTCGTCCTTCTTCCATTCATCCCTTGCTTCAGTTATCCAATCTAGTTGGATAATTGAAATGGCACAAAGAAATGCTTTCACCTCATCATCCTTTTTTGAGAGTGGATCTGCAATGAAATTTAACTTCCCTTTTTTGTAGATGATTTCAAAGTCATAACCCAACATCTTTGTGACCCATTTTTGCTACTCTTCTGAAGATAGTCTTTGTTCCAAAAAGTGTTTAAGACTATCATGATCATTTTTTACCTTGAAGTGTCTTCCCATTAGGTAAGGTCTCCATTCCTTTAGTGCATGTAGTATTGCCAACATTTCCTTCTCATAAATATCTTTTTGTATATACTTTCCTTTGATTGAACGACTTTCAAAATGGGTTTTCCTTATTGCATTAAAACCACACCAATTCCATTTTTTTAGGCATCACATTCCACAATAAAGGTTTTTGTGAGGTCTGGCATAGCTAAGATTGGTGCTAGGCACATTGCCTCTTTAAGAAGTTCAAAGGCCTTAGTTTCTTTAGGAGTCCAAGAAAATGCATCTTTCTTCAATAATGTTGTTAGAGGTGCTGCTATTCCCCTATAATTCTTACGAAACTTGCGATAATACCTCGTTAACACGAGAAATCCGCACAACTACTTTATGGTTGTGGGGAATTTCCATTCCTTAATGGCTTTAATTTTGTTAGGGTCTACCTTAACACCCTTGTGAGATACAATATGACCCAGATATTCCACGTCTTGTACTCCAAAGAAACATTTGGATGTTTTTGGATATAATTGTTTCTCCTCCAATAGTTTGAGCACCCTTGTTGAACATGATCCTTCCAAGACCTACTGTAGATTATTATATCATCAAAAAATACTAGCACAAATTTTCGAAGGAAGGGTTTAAAAATGGAATTCATCAACCGTTGAAATGTAGAAGGTACATTGGTAAGGCCAAAAGGCATGACCAAAAATTCATAATGACCCTCATGAGTTTGAAATGTTGTTTTCGAAATATCTTCAGTCTCCATTCTAATTTGATGATATCCTGAACAAATATCCAACTTGGTAAAATAAATTGCTCCATGTAATTCATCCAATAATTAATCAATCACAGGAATGGGAAATGTATCTTTAATAGTGAGCTTATTAAGCTCTCTATAATCCAGACACATGTGCCATGATCCATCTTTCTTGTGCACCAGTACTACTGGAGCAGAGAAATAACTTTGACTTGGTTGAATTATACCAGCCTCTAAAATTTATGAAATCATACATTCAATTTCGCTCGTTTGGACATAAGGATATCTATAAGGCCGTATGTTTGGTGGAACGCTTCCTGGAATCAAATGAATAGTATGATCATGATCACAAATAGGTGGGAGTCCTTTGGGAGTATCAAACACCTTGGAATGATTGTACAAGACTTTTTGGAGATATGGAGAAATAGATGATTTTGATGTTGGAACTTATAGTGAGCATAATTGTGCAATTATGCCTCATTGTTCTTTCTTCAGAAGCTTTGTCATGACATTAGAGCTTATTATCTTTCTTGGATTCCCTACGATACCCCGTAATTCGATTTCCTTTCCTTCCGAAAAAAAATTCAAGAAAATTTCTTGAAAATTAAAAGCTACTGTCCCCAAATATTGTAACCATTGTACTCCTAGTACAACATCAACACCTCCCATTGGGATGGAAAGCATTGGACTATTCAATACATATTCCCCCATGGCTAGCTTGCTATTATGGCATTTTCTAGAGTAGTTTATAGTTCCTCCATTTGCGACCATCACTTGACATTCTGGTGCTGAATATAGGAAACAATTCAATTCCTTGGCTACCTTACAATGAATCAAATTATGGGTACTGCCCGAATCAATGTAATATTCCTAATTAGCGACAGCTAATTGGAATATTTGAATTTGTATATTTTTGTTTTATGTGGTTTGTAGATAAATAAAAAAGTGAGTAAAGGGGAGTCTAACTCACTTTAGTGGAATAAAACACCTTCCTAGTAGCACAACGTTGTGACTTAAGGAGGGAGCCAAGGGGGGGCACACACCACATGGAGGAGGGGGCCTACATGCACTCTAGAAGCTTATGTTCAGATAAGGATGAGGATGTGGGGGAGAGAGAGACTACGTTGGTTTTGGAGGGAAACCAATGCTATAAAAGATGGAGGAGCCTCCTCATTTGGATCATTCTAGATTTGTTCATTTTAGAGTAATACTTTGGTCTTCTTTCGCACACTGGCTGTTTAGCCTATCTGCAGCACTGTTTAGTGCATCGAGTGTCTCCGTGCAAAGATATCACCCTTAGCCCCAGGGGACTTTGAGTGCCTACTCGGGCAAGGTTTATTTTCTTGCATTTTGTGTGTCGTTTCGTTGTTTGGGTTGTTGCGCAGCTGAAGCTTAGAGAGACTGCACAGTCACTGGGAGAGAGGACGCAGTCCCTTGTGGAAGAGCTTTGGTTTCAGTGTTTATGCAGGTGATTTCACCAGGATTTCGAGTAGAGGGTTAGCCTTTGCCTATCGGTGGGTTTTGGCGGAGTTTCTGGCAGTATTTTAGTTGTTTCTATCTAGCTACTGCGCTGTCCCTTGGAGGCCAGCGTAACTCACTAGGGAGGCAGTTTCTGGTTGTTTATGGGGTCGGCCATTCTTGGAATGGTTTGTGGATCTTGTCGGGGTTGTTGAGGAGAGGAGATTCTCTGATTTTCATCTCATTCCGGCAAGGGGATCAACCCCTAATCTTCAAGCACTTCCAAGCAGATGCAAAATATGAGCATGGCATTTTTTCCAGCTTGGGATGCAAGCTCATGGGAGGAGCGATTGTCTTTTTCGAGAGTGTCTTCACTTGGCCTTGTGCAGCCATTAGTTCGATTTCATTACATTTCTCAGATTAATAAAATGGCTTAGCATTTTCTCTCTATGTTTTTTGGTTGAGTTGCTGTAGTTGCCGTTGTTGCCGTAGTTGCTGTATTCTCTTTCTATTTCTATTATTTTTTTTTAGCGTTCTAGTTCTATAGCACTTGGTGCATTTATCTTTCACTCTTAGATAGAGTCTAGAAAGGGCCAGGTAGCCTCCGGATCTCATCCTCTTTTTAGAGGCGAAATATCGTAGAATTTCCAAATAAATCGGTTGAGCTTACAGAGCTTTTTTAGATATCCTTAAAACGGTAGATATTACAGTGGTATCAGAGCATAGTTCTGGCTCAGCCTGTGCTCTATGACATCAGGAAAGAGACCATACAGAGGTTTTTTGAGGATTTTAGAGAGCAATGATTAATAGTAGCAGCTGTAGTGAAAAAAAACGAAATTGGAAAAGGGCCAAAATACAAAGGGTCAAATTTTGAAGGTTGGAATTAGAAGAAACCCTTTCTAGGTTTTTCTAGGTTTTGGGCAAGGATCACCTTCCCAAATTCCTAGAATTTTCTGAGTAGTTTTCAGTGGGTAAATCAGAGGTTGAAGTCAAGCAACAGTGTATTTTGGAGTAGCAATGCATTTTTTGAGGAGCTTGTAGACACATAGAAGAAAGAGCCGATGGCAGGTGATGATGGTGTGAAGAGATTTGGGGAGATGCTCCTCAAATTAGTATAGGATCTTTCGAGGAAGATTGAGGTGATGGGACAAACATTCACCGTTGTGGAGGCTTGACAGCGTGAAACCCCAAGGGGTTTCCAGATTGGTGAGGGATCAAGCACATCCCACCATTTGCCGGAGTATGATGCCACTTAGTATATGGCATCACATACACCCACACGTTCCACTATTCCCACTTTTATGGGTGCAGACACAGGGGCAGGAGCACAGCAGGAGCTAGAGCCTGGCCACATGGGTGATTATTTCGCCGAGTATCAGGCATATGGACAGGAGTTTAGGGATGCCCTTCCATTCAGAGATTTTTTTCAGCTCCAGCGGGATAGCAGACCCCGCAAATTTCACAGAGGGAATAGGCACTCACATGACAGAGGCTTACAGCGCATCGTGGACAAATCCCATTTACCGACATATGATGGGTCATCCAAGCGTTCAAAAAAAGCTTGGGTGGAGAAGTTGGATACCTCTTTGCAGCTTGACCGAGTATCGGAGGGGGAAACCATCAAAATGGTTACCTCGAACTTGATGGATGAGGGCACACATGATTGCGGGGAGTCCGAGGATACACCTAGTGTGACACAGGACTCACCCTCATTAGAGACCTCCTTGACCGTGTCAGTTGATATCGTAGTGGAGAAGGTAGAGCCTACCTTAGTAGAGCCATCCATTGAGGTGATGGCCGGAGTCGTGTCCGAGTCTTCGGGTGGTAGCAGCACACGACATATGGGTGAGGCGTCAAGAGATATATCCACCTTCGATGAGGCAGTAGGAGGTACAGAGGTATTAGATGATGGTCGCAGACAATGATATCATCAGCTTTGGGCAGACCTTCTAGTTTTGAAAGGGAAGGCCACGTCTGTACGGGAGGCTATTTTTTTGCAGGACAAGGAGCTGGAGGGCATGAGAGTGGCTTGTGTCGAGTCGACAACCAATTTGGCCCGCATTGGGGAACGACTGGTGTTGGGCAGTGAAAGAGGTATGAAAATATTGTATATTTACTCATTATTTACCATAAATGTACTCCTGTTTTCCTTGGAAAGGTAATTTATTTTAGGAATTACAATAGAATTGGAAAGGTTTATGTTTAATACGAAAAGGTGACTAAAAGTTACTTTTTGACTGACAAACAATAATTCAGAGAGGTGAACTATTGTACCAAAGGCGGGGTTGAGAACAATCTAACTACTACTCCATCAGCATTGAATCATATCCAGCCAAGGGCAAGGAGATCTGAACGAATAGCCCATAAAATACAAGGAACAACTCGGCCTCAGTCAGCACAAACAAAATGATGACTAAACACAGAGGAGTGAATCCCTTAGGATCTTTTGATCCCAAGGGATCGTTATTCAAACTCATCTTGTTCCTTGATTGATCCGTCGAGATTTGATACATAAAGCCACGTCCTTTAGTGACAAAGGGAGATTGTTGTTGAAATTGGGAATCGGTCGAAAGACTTTACATTTTTATCTGTAATGTAATGTTTTAATTAACTCTCTGTTTTGAGAGAAACCTTTCTATAAGACTTCATGATAGTTTAATACAAGACACACTTTTTATCTACTCTCTGCAGTTATGAATTAGCCCAGCAGTATTTCACTGATGCTAAGGGCCTGGCTCTGGTGGAATCAATTCGATGTTTGCCTGTGGATCTTATTCGAGGTATGGAATCAATTTATCCCTTTATCCTCAAGGGCAGACAGAACATATTTTTGAGGAATTAGCTCCACTACATGGTTTTAGGCCTGTGGATGACAAACCTTATTCGATTTATTCTTTGACTTCTCTCCATGTGAACTATATTTTTCATGAGGGCATGAAAATGATTAAGCAGGGGGGTATGTTGGGCAGTGAAAGAGGTATGAAATTATTGTATATTTACTCATTATTTACCATAAATGTACTCCTGTTTGCCTTGGAAAGGTAATTTATTATAGGAATTACAATAGAATTGGAAAGGTTTATGTTTAATACGAAAAGGTGACTAAAAGTTACTTTTTGACTGATAAACAGGAGTTCAGAGAGGTGAACAATTGTACCAAAGGCGGGGTTGAGAACAATCTAACTGCTGCTCCATCGACATTGAATCATATCCAGCCAAGGGCAAGGAGATTTGAATGAATAGCCCAAAAAAGACAAGGAATAGCTCGGCCTCAGTCAGCACAAACATAATTATGAATAAACACAGAGGAGAGAATTCCTCAGGATCTTTCGATCCTGAGGGATCGTTGTTCAAACTCATCTTGTTCCTTGATTGATCTGTTGAGATTTGATACATAAAGCCACGTCCTTTAGTGACAAAGGGAGATTGTTGTTGAAATTGGGAATCGATCGAAAGACTTTACATTTTTCTCTGTAATGTAATGTTTTAATTAACTCTCTGTTTTGAGAGAAACCTTTATATAAGACTTCATGATAGTTTAATACAAGAAACGCTTTTTATCTACTCTCTGTAGTTCTGAATTAGCCCAGTAGTATTTCACTGATGCTAAGGGCCCGGCTCTGGTGGAATCAATTCGATGTTTTCATTTTAATCTTTGCTTACTGTCATGTGGAATGCGTTTAATTTTTGAATTGATTTATTGTTGATCGGATCAAATACAAAGTCATTGCTATTTCATTTCCTTACAAGAAGCATAATTCGTTGTTCGATTATCTTGCTGTTATCACAAAGCTTTGCTGACTTGTATCTGATTTGAGTTGTTGTTCCTTTAGTTTATAATCTGTTATAATTGATCGTTGCGTGGTGAGAAGCTATCGACAGAATAGAAGCATAGAAATCTGGTAGCTTGAATATGTTAGAAGTGTAATTGCTGTTCATTTCACGTTGTTGTTCCATTTCTGTTAATTACTTGTTCATAGTCTTTGATTAGTAAATAGATGAGTTCTAGTTACATGCTGCTGTTCCTTTTCAGATTGTGTTTCTTTTAAGTTTCTTTCATTGAATTTGCTTTCATCCAATTGCTTTAAGATCTCCAACTGTAGAGGATAGAGGCTTTTTCTTCCAAGTCCCCAGATTGTTCATCTTGCATCGATTTCTAAGGGAAAGAGTTACTGTTACTGCATCCCTAATCGATGTTCTACAAGATTGAAGTAGTTTAATCTTTTCCATTCATGTCACTGTAACTAGTTTTATTTTCAAGCATTGGTTACTTTTGTTTCTGTTATTTTATAATACATCTTCACAACATTTATCTTAGACAATTGCAGCCTCAGATAGAGTACACTCTTGAAATAAAAAGACGCTCTCGGATTGATGTTTAATGTAGGCTAATTAGGTGTTCAAAAGATACCTTTTTATGACTCAACATTTTAGCACCATTGCCGGGGAGAGTGTATGCTATTTTAAAGGAATAATGCACAGCTGATTTTCTTCTTCTTGCGGAGAATTGGGTATTAAAGACGGAAGGTAAGAACCTGCACACTGGGCAAGAAACACACTTGCTCGCAGCCCGCTTCATAGCAGAAGTAGGTAAGCTTCTTTTTTTGGGTAGGAATGAAGGTTTTTTTCTTTGAATGAATAAATCAAGTAAGCGAAACAAAATTCCTCCTAAAACTAAAAAACCTAAGCGACTGGTGACCCTTGGGCGCACAACCTTTATTGACGAAATCCTTAAAATAACTGAATCTCAGCCATCAGCATGATTTAAAACAACTACTTCTAGACAGCCTACTAGTTCCCTCAAGAAGGGAACGCTAGCAATATCTGAGAAGGAGAAGGGGAAACGGGAGAAATCACAAACTTGAAATCTCCTATCAAAACTGCCCAAACAATAAGCAGCCTAGATAAGGGAAGTGTTGTTCAACTTATTCAGAACCAAGGTCCTGAATCACCTCAAAAAGTAGGTTGAAAGGAAATACTTATTATCCTAGACAAAGGGAGTGTTGTCAAATCCATTCCTGCCCCTGCTCGTCAACCTAGAAATTCCTTGGAAATCCCAGAGGGATATTGGCATATCTTCGATCAAATGGCCCAGAACCAATACCAGAATCAGCAGCAGACCTCTATGCTGCAATATCCTATAGTAGATACTGCAGTCAATGCACCCATGAAAGTTATTCCTCTTCAACATATTCCCACATTTCACAGCCTAACATCAGAGGACCGAGATGCATTTTTATTTGAGTTTGATGTGTTGTGCAGAGGATACGATTACACCACCGATGCCCAAAAACTAAAACTATTCCCTTCAACATTAAAAGGGGCAGCCCTACGATGGTTTATGGGATTAGGTGGGGGTGTCATAACTGATTGGGATCATATGAAGGCCGCATTTTTAAAGAAATATCAAGATTATTGAAGGTCTCGGGAATTAAAAGATGAGATATTCCAAATGAAAACAAAACCAAATGAGACCTTGGAAGAGTATGTGGAACGGTTTCAATATAATCTTCAGATATCCCCTTATGCATCTTTACCCTTACCTGATAATGTTTTGAAAACCACATTAATTAGGGGAATGAAAGATCAATGGGTTGAAACATTGAATATTATGGGAAAAGGTGATATATATCAGGAAAGTTATCCTAACATCATTGATTTGTGTATCAGAAGTTTGAGGGGCAATACAAGGTTGAAATCAGCAGAACATGATATAATCACAAGGGAAAATAAGACCTCTACTGAAGGTGTGACTCGTGCAGATATTGGAAATCTGCTAGAATACTTTAAGACAGACATACTTGGGACTCTAACAACACAGTTCGATATTATGCAAGCCAAACAGAAACAAGCAGAAGCAGAGCAGAACTTGGAAATATTTTGTCCCAGATGTAGAGAGAAGCACAACCACAAAGAATTCTCGTTGGATGTGATTAAATTCTGTGCCAGTTGCACGAAATATCAACCTACAGAAGGATGTCCCTTGCTTCCTGGCCTAGAAGTAGTTTATAAGGAGGCAGAAGAAGAATCAAAAGTGGTATGTCTACTTAATCAGTGCCGACAATGGTAGCCACGACCATCAGGTATGCCAAATGATCCATTTCCTTTTCAACCTCCCCAATATAATGCTAAACAATATAGTGGGATGTGGCAGAATCAACCATCTTTCCCTAATTGGTCACAACAACCATTTCATCCCACATCTTGGCCAAATCAAACAAATCAAAATAATTGGCCTAGCTTTCCTTTCTACCCACCTTTCTAGCCTACGCAACGGTCCCCTTCTACTTCCCGAAATCAGGCCCCGCAGTCAAACTGGAAAAAACCTACAAATCAACCAACTGGATCAATTCCTCTCTCTTAACCTACACTACCAGCTCCTTATACAAACCCCCATACCAATTTAAGACCACAACTCCCAGCCCAACCCAACCCAAACCCAAGCAATAGGCCAGTTCAGTCTGTTCAAATCATGGAACCCCTAGAAGCAGAAATTGAACTAAGGGAGTGTAATGATCTTCAATTAAGGTCTGGGCACATAGTCGAAACAGAGAGAAATAATGATGTCCACACTGAAGATCCATTACCTGTAGAACAAACAGAACAAAGTGAGAAGGAAGTTCAACAACAGAACCAACAACAAAATAAACAACGATATCAACAAGAAGTAATAACTTCCTCTCCACCATTCCCAGAACAATTAATTATACCTCATCCATTAGAACAACCTAATTTTGATCTTCTGGGAGAATTAAAAAATTTGTGTATAAAAATCCCTCTCCTCCAAGCTATTCAAGATATTCCTATATATGCAAAAACTATTAAAGAATTATGCATAAAGAAGCCAAAGAGGAGAACAACAACCAATCCTACTGTCCAAATAGTTGGTATCTTATCTGACTTATTATCAGGAATGGAAACACCCATCAAATATGAAGACCCAGGAAATCCTATAGTGACAGTGCAGATCAATGGCCAATCATTTCCAAATTCTTTAGTCGACTTGGGGGAAGAAATCAACATTTTAACAACCACCACCTGTAAAAAACTTGGCATTACATCACTGGAACCAACAAAAACCTTGTTGGAATTGGCTGATTGATCAGTAGTCAAACCAGAAGGTATACTACAAGATGTAATGGTATCTGTAGATTCCTAGGAATACCATGCTTACTTCCTGGTTATCAATCCAAAGAATCGACTAGATGGACATCTGTTAATTCTAGGTAGACCTTGGTTGGCAACTGTCGATGCCTATATTGGATGCCGACAAGGCAACATGACAATTGCAAGGGGAAATTATGTCAAGAATTTAGCCTTATATCCCCCAGCCCAGCCAAGTCTATCAATAATCAAAACAAGAAAACCACCTGCATCATATCTTATGGAGAATATGAGATCACCTCTAACTATAGAAAATGCTCCTGATTTTAAAAATCAAATAGAGGATGATATCATTAATAATTTTATTAATAAATCACAAACCAAATCTCATTTGCAATGTCACATGATCAAAGCAACATTCGACAATAAAGAAGAAGAAGATCCTTTCAAAGATATTCCTGATCAAACAATACCTACTACTTCTGTGAGTAATAGCAAGGTTGTAGAAATTGATCTGGGAAAAACTTTAAATATTAATAAAAATCTCACTGTTGAACAAGAAGATAAATTGGTCCAATTATTATGGAAATACAAAGTAGCCTTTGCATGGGATTACCCCGATATGAAAGGAATTGATCCTCAATTGTGTACTCACCACATTTACATTGAAAAAGATGCAAGACCCATTCGCCAACCTCAAAGGAGACTAAATCCTCACCTTAAAGATATTGTGAAAGTTGAATTACAAAAACTATTGGATGTTAATTTCATCTACCCAATATCTGATAGCAAGTGGGTCTCCCCATTAGTGGTAGTACCAAAAAAGAACAGAAAGTGGAGGATATGTGTAGATTACCGTGAACTTAATAAAGCAACACAGAAAGACCACTTTCCCCTTCCTTTCATTGACCAGGTATTAGACACATTGGCAGGAAAGAAATTCTTTTCTTTCCTCGATGGCTTCAGTGGGTACAATCAAATCCAGATTTCCCCTGAAGATCAGGACAAAACTACTTTTACCTGTCCATGGGGGACATTTGCCTACCGAGTCCTACCTTTTGGCCTATGCAATGCTCCTGCTACATTCCAAAGGGAAATTCTCAGCATTTTTGCAGACTTAATAAATGAAGGCCTCGAAGTATATATGGATGATTTCACACCCTATGGGGATGACTTTGAGCCTGCATTGGAAAACCTAGAAAAGGTATTGCAAAGATGTATTGACACTAGGCTTTGCTTAAGCAATGAAAAGTGTCTTATGATGATGACCGAAGGAGTTATCTTAGGGCATTATATTTCAGCAGCTGGAATTCAAGTAGACCCGGCTAAAATTCAAATACTCTTGTTAATTCCTACACCTACTACACAAACAGAGGTACGTAGCTTTCTTGGATTTTCTGGTTACTATAGAAGATTTATAGAACATTATTCTCAAATAGCTGCACCTTTATATGCACTAACTGGAAATGTTGATTTCACTTGGACAGATAAATGTGACAATGCCTTTAATGATCTGAAGAAGCTTGTTTCAACAGCCCCAGTGCTGAGGGGCCCAAATTGGAATTTGCCATTCCAAATCTCATCTGATGCCTCAGACACAGCAATTGGAGCAGTGCTTGGGCAGGAGGAAGACAAGAAGCCATATGCAATTTACTATATTTTCAAAAATCTATCCCCTACTGAATTAAATTATACTGTGATTGAGAAATAATTTCTAGCTGTAGTTCATGCTATAAACAAATTTAGGAATTACATAACTGGGTATCCTGTAGTACTGTATACTGATCACTCTGACATTAAATTCTTAGCAAATAAACCTGTTACAAATGGAAGAGTGACAAGATGGTTACTTTTACTGCAGGAATTCGACATCACAATCAGAGATCGACCTGGGAAAGAGAACCCTGTAGCTGAATTTCTATCAAGAATGCCAAAGCCAACAGATATAGAAGCAGTTGAAGACCATTTTCCAGATGAACATCTCTTCGTTGTTACTATCAGAACACCGTGGTATGCTGATATAGAGAAATATTTGGCGATAGGTAAATTACCTAAACATCTGTCTCTTAATGAACGTAAGCAAATAATACATCGCAGTACCCACTTCTCCTGGATTGGAGGCTACCTATTTCATACAGGTGCAGATATGCAAATAAGGAGATGCGTTAGGGAGGATGAGGTATTTGACATCTTGAAAGCATGCCATGATGGACAGTGTGGCGGACATTTTGCAGATCGTAGAACTGCCCACAAAGTTTTACGAACAGGCTACTATTGGCCTACTATCTTTAAAGATGATAAAAAATTTGTGCGGCCCTGTGATAGCTGCCAAAGGGCAGGTTGACCTGGGTAGTCTGATGAAATTCCTTTGAATCCCCAACTAGTGATTGAACCATTTGAACGTTGGGCCCTCGACTTCGTTGGTCCTATTAACCCCCCATCAAACCAAAAACGTACATCCTAGTTGCAAATGAGTATGTCACCAAATGGGTTGAGGCAGAAGCTCTTTAAAAAGCTACAGAAGACTCTGTAATACAATTTATTTTCCAAATCTTTGTGTGCTATGGCCTCCCAAGGTATATAATCACAGATGGAGGACCACAGTTTGTAGGTAACAAATTAGCTGAAACATTGCAAAACTACCACGTTCAGCACAAGATTACGACTCCATATCACCCACAGGCCAATGGCCAAGTAGAGAGCACGAAAAAAGTAATCGAATCTATATTAACAAAAACAGTTGCCTCTCATAGACAAGATTGGGCCTACAAATTGCGAGAAGCATTGTGGGCATATCGAACAATGTGGAGACCTACCATAGGATATTCACCATACCAATTGGTATTTGGAAAGGAACCCATATTTCCTATAGAATTCGAAATTCAAACATTACGAACAGCTCAAAAGGTGGGTCTAGATTTAAATGAAGCCCAGGCTAAAAGACTGCAGAAAATTAATGAGCTGGATGAAATTAGGCTCTCTTCTCTTCAGCACACAGCATTAATTCAGCAACAGAGAGCCAAATGGCATGACGCCCATATCAAAGAAAAGATCTTCCGTAAAGGAGATTGGGCACTCCTATATGATTCCAGGTTTTAGGATTTCCCAGGAAAACTCTGGAAACGATGGCTTGGACCCTATGAAATTCAAAGAGTGGATGATAATGGCACTGTTACGTTAGCTACCATTGACAGATCTAGACATTCCTTTAAGGTAAATGGTCATCGAGTATGATTGTATCATAAACCGCTCACCCTGGAATCCTTTTACCAGCAGTTTCGGGAAGACTCTACAATGGAAATTCTTGCTGAAGGGGAGAATTCCTCCTCGGCACCAGTTTGATAAATAACTTCTCTTTTTTTAAATTTTGTACATAAAGAATTTTTCAGTTTTTTTATTGTTGTTTTGTGGAATTTATTTTTAGACATTCGGTTAATATTACTTTCTTACTTCTTCATCGTTTGTTTCGTGAAATCTGATTTGTTTGAAAGAGAAAAAAAAAAAAAAAATTCTATTTATTTCGTTTGTTTTGTTGTTCCTTTCTAAAGAAACAACACTTCTGTTGTTCCTTTTAAAAGAAACAGCAGTTTTGCAGAAGCACTCTTGCTGTTCCTTTCCAAAGGAACAACACTTCCACAGAGTATTTTCTTGTTGTTCGTTTCCAAAGGAACAACACTTTCACAGAGTATTTTCTTGTTGTTCCTTTTGAAAGGAACATCAGTTCCGCAGATTGTTTTTGTTGTTCTTTTTAAAAGGAACAACACCTTTTTTTGAGTGGATTGTTTTGTTTTAAGCCATAATTTTCGATTTTTGATTACTTTTCTAAAGGAAAATATATCATTTATATACAATCATACAAATTAAAGCTTACTAAAATCAACAAATCAAAAGAAATCGTCATCTTTTAAGAAAATTGTCTAGTGATGATATAAAAAAAAGGGGGAAAATGGCATGATCAATAACATAACTTTGCTATTTTTACCATTGAACTAATCTGATCGATTATTTTTATCATGACTGGTTCTTTCCCACTTTCTATAATTTTCTATGATGTCTATCTATGGAATAGGAATAAGGGCATATTGTTTTTTCTATTGAGATGTTCAGACTTCTTCCACCATCCCTACTCTTAAGGAGTGTTGAGCCATCCCTTATGAATAACTGAGGAAAAGTGCTGCATAAAAAAGAAAAAATATTAGCATATAATGATAGAGCCAAACTCACCACCATCATAATGAAAGGCGCTATTATCTACTCATTATGGCCACCAAACCAGGGAAATGGTCCAATAGACAATTGAAAAAATCAAGAAGTACTTGGAACATGAGGTCTCATCACGAGCCGGCCTGCCCACCTTTAACTTCTTCCCGGTGAACGACATTGTGGTTTATCTGGTCACCAAGCTAGCAGAATGGCCTCCGTCATGATATTCAATAAAAAAAAAGGGGCACTTCCTCAGCATACATAAAGGACAATGGTTTCGTGGGTAAGAAAGCAACTCTGTCAAGGTTATGGACACCTGTGGGCAGCAAAGCTCTACTGATGGTATTGGAGTCACACTTATACACATCAATAGTTATATTTAACCCTTTTCCTATATCTTTATTTAAATGTCAAATGAAAATATGAATCCCTTAACTTTACCTCCGAACCTATTATACATGAAAATCATTACAAATCGATCATATTAATTAAAAGTGGTAAATAACGCAATTATACTTATGGTTATCATATACTGTCCCTTCTCCTCATATTTGAATCATTACAAAACGATTTTCTATTTATTAACGATTCATCACATGCATTGATTTTAGTAATTGCTGCAATTTGATTGAATGTATCATAATTACGCCTGTGTTTTACTGTTGTACTACTGCTGTGCCACACATGCTATTCTCAATTGACGGTTGAGGGCAACCTTTCATTCATTCGGGGGACGCGGATCTCTGTATACAAAACAAACTCCAAGATTCCCTTACCTGTATACGGATTAAAATCCCTGCATTTTAGGAAATAACAAATTTTCAATGAACTGTGTTGTGTTGTTCCATTGTGATTACTGTGTGTCGAGAAATTAACATAACACAGAAATGGGAGGACTACCAATTCACAGTGTACCACAAGTATTTATCGTCTCTGATGCTGCACGGGCAATTTTAGAAAGACTGGGGTGGATTACATATTTCTTGAGAATGCACCAACCCCATGAAGCTGTGGCCACCGAATTTTTATTGAACCTACAAGAAGGATCCTCCATGGTTAAAGGGATGCAGATAGTTGTATCCAACGAGATAATTGCAGAAGTGTCTGGCATTCCTGCGCAAGGGACTATCTGGACTCAGAAGAAGATTAGGATTCGTGAAGCCATAAAATTTTTTCAAGATGATGGACAGGCGTTAGTCATCAAAGGTAAAGGAGTCCAGCCAGCGTCATTAGGAGAGCCATCGACAGAGTTAGCCAAGATTGTGCAAGCTTACATAACGTGTGACGGAAGAAAGGATGTGGTAAGACCTCGCCACCTTAAGCTACTAGTTGTATTAAAACAAAAATGCACCATTAATTTGCCTACATTTTTAAATTCTTTGTTGCATGATACTGCTCATGGTATAAGGAAAGCCTAGCATGCAGATATGGTGGTCAGCCACCATTTTTTAATTCGTTTAATAGTGAGTCATAGCCTCGCCCAGCAACAGACCAGCTGGGAAGAATTAATATTTTCCATTGATGGAGGTTTAGCTCTACCAGCTCCAAAACAGAAAAGAATGGCCGGCTCAATTGCTGAGCCTTCTACTCATAGGAAATCCTTCCGATTGAAATGAAATAGAAGGATGGTGGAAGGACTTCCGGGAAGTAGCCGCCAGCCCCTGGAAATGCACATCTCAGAGGAGGAACAACCTCCACAATTGGAGGGAGTAAGCCCTCGCACCGACGATGAAAAGAAATTGGAGGGAGTAGGCCCTTGGATTGATGAGGAAGAAAAATTTGAAGGAGAAATTCGCTACTCGAAGAAGAAGAAATAAGCCGCCAATCCAGTAGTGAAAAACAACCCAGTGCAGAGGAAGGAGATAATGAGAAAGAAGGAATCGAAGGAAATCCTGAAGAAGAAGAAGTTGAGTGAGAAATTTGGTATTCAGATGAAGAGGAAGGAATTTATCACACTTGTGTGGAGGATGAGGACAATCATAGCAGCAATAAGGATGAAACAGAGCTGCCCGAGAATGTTATCGTAAGCCCTTTACAGGAAGATCAATTGGCCCATATTTTGGCCAATATGAGTGATTATGCACGGCCGCATAGCCCCTTGGACCTCAATATAGATATTAATCAACTACCAGATTACTCTGCTGTTGATAAATAAATAGCTAAAGAAAAATTGAATGAAACAGCAAACCCTAGCGAAGCTAGGGTTGCTTCTCCCGAGGGATGTGAGCAGGAGAAAGAAAACACTGAAGCTGGAAGCCCCCATGAGACTGCAGAGTTAACTGAGAATATGATTCCAGGAGAATTGAGCCAAGGGCATATGAATGTAGAAGAGGAGCCCCAAGGAGAAGAACAAGAAGAGAATTTTACTGAAGGCATGGCTGATATGGGCCAAAATTCTGTTGAGCAAACAGGGTCGGATAAAGCGACGACTGTTCCATCAAGAAAGAAGAAGAAAACAAATGATATTGAGAATCTTCGCAGAGAACGAATAAAGCTTCATAAACTAGTAGAACAACTCAGGCAACCATTAGGGTTCTGAGAATGAAACACATGCCCAAGCGAGCCCCTAAGAGAAGAAGCATTTCTATCAAAAGAAGCTCGAAAAAGAGACGAGTGACCGCTGATAGGAACCCCCAATTTATAGAAGAAACCATGCCTGAGCCTAATTATGAGGATACGGAGCAACAAATAGTTGTTCCAACACAAGTTGTTCCAAAGGAACCAGTTTTGAGTGAAAATATGCAATCTAGCAGTAAGCACACTTTCAGTGAGCTGACATTGGTCAGACTTCAAGAAGAATTGACACAGGCCCGAATAGAAAGGAAGAGACTGGAGGAAGATACTGTCCCAAGAAAAATATGTCAGGAATTGCAGCAACAAATGAGAGCTATTCATGAAGCAGAAGCTGAAGCTCATGAAAAACGACGGAAAGCAGAGGTAGAGGCTGATAAGGTAATGAACCAACTAAAACTAGCCTACACTCAAATGGACACTCTCTGCTCCTTGTATACTGATGTCTTAGCCTGTAGATGCCCCACCAAAAACTATGCTTTGTTTTTACTAGAAAGATATTTACAATTAAAGATCAAGGCAGTTAGGGCAGGGAAATCCATAGAGCTAAAAACCATAGATGACTTTATATCATGCTGCAAACTTTATGGGATCAAAGTACAATGCCTTTTGTGTGAATTTTACTTGCATAATCTAATACTTGAAAATGACTGTGAATCAAACCCTAGCCCTTTTATTGGAGATGTTCAGTTTCAGGCATTCATTTCCTTTTCTGTAAATCAATTAAAATGGCTTAAAGCTTATAACGCCTTTCAAAGGTAGGAAAATGGATTAGATCTATGGGTCAAAAGTGAACCTCAGGACCCACTTCAATTTTGGGCTAAACAGAAAAGCTTGATGACAAGGGAAGGCGTTACCCAGACTCTGGGGCCTGTCCACAAATCAATCATTTTGAATGGGACAGATTATTTCTCATCCATTAGGAACCAAGCTTATATAGCAGCCAAGGTCCAATGGAGAACCTCGAATCAGAATGTGCAAAATAGGGAACCATTTAATTATAGAAACTTTGGGCTAGCTGCAGACTGTTTCATTTCCTATAGCAATCTTGTTTTAAAAGGAGGACCATATTGGTTAGGATATAAGTTCCGCAGCCCTATTGCATGGTACCTTGCTTCATACTACAAAGCTATTTATGAACTTCCTGAAGGGCAGACAGAACATATTTTTGAGGAATTAGCTGCACTACATGGTTTTAGGCCTGTGGATGACAAACCTTATTCGAATTATTCTTTTACTTCTCTCCATGTGAACTATATTTTTCATGAGGGCATGAAAATGATTAAGCAGGGGGGTTTGTTGGGCAGTGAAAGAGGTATGAAATTATTGTATATTTACTCATTATTTACCATAAATGTACTCCTGTTTTCCTTGGAAAGGTAATTTATTATAGGAATTACAATAGAATTGGAAAGGTTTATGTTTAATACAAAAAGGTGACTAAAAGTTACTTTTTGACTGACAAACAGGAATTCAGAGAGGTGAACAGTTGTACCAAAGGCGGGGTTGAGAAAAATATAACTGCTGCTCCATCAACATTGAATCATATTCAACCAAGGGCAAGGAGATTTGAACGAATAGCCCAGAAAAGATAGGGAACAACTCGGCCTCAGTCAGCACAAACAAAATGATGGCTAAACACAGAGGAGCGAATCCCTCAGGATATTTCGATCCTGAGGGATCGCTGTTCAAACTCATCTTGTTCCTTGATTGATCCATCGAAATTTGATACATAAAGCCACGTCCTTTAGTGACAAAGGGGGATTGTTGTTGAAATTGGGAATCGGTTGAAAGACTTCACATTTTTCTCTGTAATGTAATGTTTTAATTAACTCTCTGTTTTGAGAGAAACCTTCAAGACTTCATGACGAATAACAAGACACGTTTTTTCAGTACTCTGAATACTTCAATTAGCCCACCAAAGTACAAAAAGATTTCACTGGTGCTAAGGGCCCAACTTTGGTGGAATAACTTCATTGTTTGTATTTTAATCTTTACTTACTATTGTGTGGAGTGTGTTTAATGTTTGTTTTGATTACAGAATTGGTTTATTGTTGATCTGATCAAATACAGAGTCATTGTTGTTTCATTTCTTTACAAGAAGCATAATTCGTAGTTCGATTATCTTGCTATTACTATAAAGCTTCACTGACTTGTATCTAATTTGATTTGCTGTCCCTTTAGTTTATAATCTTTTATAATAGATTGTTGCGTGGTGAGAAGTCAGTTTCATTAATAGAATAGAAATCAGCTTTAACATAAGAATTGTAATTGTTGTTCATTTCACGTTGCTGTTCCAATTCTGTTCATTACTTGTTCATAGTCTTTGATTAGTAAATAGATGAGTTATAGTTACATGCTGTTGTTCCTTTTCAGATTGCATTTCTTTTAAGTTTCTTTCATTGAATTTTCTTTTGTTTCAATTGCTTTAAGATCTCCAACTGTAGAGGATAGAGGCTTTAGCTTCCAAGTTCCCAGATTGGTCATCTTGCATTGATTTCTAAGGGAAAGAGTTACTGCTACTGCATCCCTGATCAATGTTCTACAAAGACTGAAGTATTTTTATCTTTCCATTAATGTCACTATAATTAGGTTTCTTTTCAAGCATTGGTTTTGTCATTTCATACTACATCTTCACCGCATTGCTCTTAAACAATTGTAGCCTCAGACAGAGTACACTCTTGGAATAAAAGACACTCCTGACATGATTAATGTAGGATAATTAGCTGTTCAAAAGATACCTTATGACTCAAGAATTGATCTCTTGATGGTACAACTAGAGGGCACATTGAGCTAAATCATTCCTCTTCAGACATGCATGGATGGACTAGCAAAGATTTTTTGGGTCACCCTTCCCATTGGAGAAAGAGACTGAGTCACCTAGTCAAACTCATATGTTGAATTTATTATAGTATGAGATCACCCTCTTGCATGAAGAAAAGATCCACTTGTCGAGGTTGGATGGCGAGAAATTTTGAGTTGGTACTCGGTGGAGTGGGTTATGGAAATAGTGGTGGATCCGAGTGTAGTTCAGTAGGAGTTTCCGGGTATGGGGAATACAGGAACCCCAGACTGGCATTGGGATTCGGGCGGGACGACCTATCGTTTCCCAGGAAGGAGGGTTGACTATGTCTCGAAGGGTACAGTTGGCCTAGCAGTTGAGCGTGCACATTTGTCAAGGGAGTCCCAGACAGCTTCAGTGTCCAACCAGTTTATGGGCCGACTCCCTAGGTTGTCTTGGTATGACACTTATACATGGGATCATGGGTGATCACCACCTTGCAGACTACCAGCATAGCACCTTGTATGGGGCCAAGGATTCTTCACCTTTGTGTGGGGCACAGAGGACGCAGCGGAGCTGAGCAGTGGTGGTAACACTACTGACACATAGGGAGATTCACTTCTCGGACCCTTTGAGGAGGGTTTGGAGTGATGATCCATTCATCGACGGGTATAGTGATGCGACGGTGGAGACGACGATACCGATTTGGGGTAGTCCGACATGTAGAGGCACGTCTCTAGGTCATCACATCCAGGGATGTGTAGGAGCCTATAGCATTGAGCAGTGGATTAATGGTGGACATGGAGTTACATGGTGGTGCACCGTAGTGTGTGGGGCTACATTGTGGAATAGGAGTGTCCTACACCACATTGAGAGCATGCGGGGAGTGATCGATGCTTGGACACAGTCAGGGCACGAGACGATACAAGGTGGTACAACAATAGCTTGGGGTATCCATCAGTATACAGGCGTATGGCTCAGTGTGCAGTGGCATGACGAGCAGTACGTGGATGATTGGTGGTATGCGAGGGCGTATGGTGCTGCACAACAGGGTCTTAGAGTATGCATCTAGGGAGACTCACGGACATGGACACCAGGCTTACCTTTGGGAGTAGCTCACCCAGGATCGATGGGGAGACAGATGCGCGATACTTGATGGTATCTGTGGGGACTCATGCACCTGACCTCTTCTACATCACTCACGGGCGTAGTCGATTTTTCCGTTGTCCTTTGGCACCTTGGGCATGAGTAGTGGGGTACGCGAGTCTCACCCAAGATATTTGGATGACACTCAGTACACTAGGGGAGAGATTTCTCAGCAGTGACACTGGATCGGGATGCTAGTTGATAGCCACAGGTTAGGGGATGAGATGATCCTCTACAGGGGTGACACATCAGTCATCACTGAGCCTACGCTTGGTGAGCGGGTCATGAGGGAGACATGCGTCACTTTTCCCTCAGGGCATGTTGAGATCATGCATGAGTAGAGGATACTAGGTACAATAGAGGTAGCATCCTAGTATGTGTCTGGGCTCTAGACATTATATCGACACTTTATCGAGAGGGTGGATGGCATATTCGATGCAAATGAGGTGGCAGAGGTAGAACAACAGGGAATTCCTTCTGTATGCCAGGGTGAGGACTCTTTTCCATATGAGTCCATAGGATCAGTTGAGGACGCTTCTGGGGTGTGAGAGCAGTCATGAAGAGATGGTGATAGTAGATCGGAGCTACATTCCAGTGTCCAGGTTGAGCATTCACGGGACTTTGCGGGAGATACTCTGGGTGAAGAGTCACTTGTGATGATTCAGCTAGAGCTGTAGGTGATGGAGCCTGAGTCGACAGAGGAGGACAATATTCACATCAGGCACGATATTCCTTTGGGGGAGAGCCATATGGGCGCCCACATTAAGCCTATGATGGATATGTGGCTAACTTTGGGGTCAGCCTTTGAAGAGGAGCAGTCAGATGCACAGACACCAAGTACAGTGATGGCAGTTGCAGATCCATATCCTCTGGAGGTGTTGGAGGTTGATGGGATTATTCTGCAGGGGACCGTTAGACAGCGAGAGCATGAAACTCCTGATCAGGAGTGGGAGGAGCTATTGGGTATGGTGGAGCATCCAACTGTGAGTCGACACGGGGATGAGGCACAGACAGATGTACACGCAGTCAACAGAACTATAGTATTTCCAGTGAGTAGCACTCTCCAGGAGTACATCGATGGGGCTTGTAGCATATCTTGCCCACTTTGGCCCACTATAGAGAGAGGGGCTTCCTTCTACAGGAAGCTTCCATTGGCAGACAGGGCAGAGAATTGGGAGTTTATTACGGGTTAGCGACAACACCCTAGGCATGTTCCAGATGCAGCTGATGTTGCTACATCATATTCTTCTTCCAGGATGGACTGGAAGGAGATCATGAGTTGGTACCCTCTTGATGGTAATGTATTCTTCGTAGGGAGCACAGTGGAGCAGGGGCCCTTAGACATAGTATATGTTACATATTCCAGTTGGTAAGAGGGCACCGGTTGGCATTACTTCGAGACTCCTTTCCGATTTCAGGAGAGCAGGATCAGCATGGGATTGAGTCAGGACTTGGATTGGAGAGAGGTGATGAGTTGGTATGTAGTTACAGGTGCAGCACCGCATGAGCCTGGGAGCATTGATGCTTGTTGGTGGTCTTCACCCCTGAGAGCATCAGCTATAGCCAGAGAGAGTGCGCAGGTCAAGCCATGGGACTTGGGCGATGATTGGCCATGTTGGCATTGAGATCCGAGAGGACTGTTGGTTGGCGAGAGATCAGTTTGGGATCCTGGCATTGGGATATCCCTTCATATCAGGGTGATGCAGAGGTTAGAGATGTTTCAATGGTGCATCTGGGCCCCAGGCGCATTTTGCAGTGTTAGTGGGGAGCATCAGCTAGAGAGGAGGCTTGTTCAGACATTGCTTGAAGACAAACAGTTTTTTCCAGATGAGGATGCCACTTGGGAGAGCGAGAAGATTCTGCAGCATCCATCACTTCAGTTGCTTGAGGGCAAGAAAAATTTTTCCGGGGTGGGGGGCTGTAATATTCATAATTAGCGACAGCTAATTGGAATATTAGAATTTGTATAGTTTTGCCGTATGTGGTTTTTAGATAAATAAAAAAGTTAGTAAAGGGGAGTATAACTCACTTTGGTGGAATAAAACACCTTCCTAGTAGCACAACATTGTGACTTAATGGGGGAGCCAAGGGGAGCCACACACCATGTGGAGGAGGGGGCCTACATGCACTCTAGAAGTTTCTGCACAGATAAGGATGAGGATGTGGAGGAGAGAGAGACTACATTGGTTTTGGAGGGAAACCAATGCTATAAAATATGGAGGAGCCTCCTCATTTGGATCATTCTGGATTTGTTCATTTTAGAGTGAGACTTTGGTCTTCTTTTGCATGCTGGCTGTTTAGCCTATCTATAGCACTGTTTAGTGCACCGAGTGTCTCCGTGCGGAGATCTCACCCTTAGCCCCGTGGGACTTCGAGTGCCTGCTCGGGCAAGGTTTATTTTCTTGCATTTTGTGTGTCGTTTCGTTGTTTGGGTTGTTGCAGAGCTGAAGCTTAGAGAGACTGCGCAGTCACTGGGAGAGAGGACATAGTCCCTTGTGGCGGAGCTTCGGTTTGGGTGTTTCTGTAGGTGATTTTGCCAGGATTTGAAGTAGAGGGTCAGCCTTTTCCTGTCGGTGGGTTTTGGCGGAGTTTCTAGCAGTATTTTAGCTGTTTCTATCCAGCTACTACGCTGTCCCTTGGAGGCCAGCGTAATTCACTGGGGAGGCAGTTTCTGGTTGTTTTCGGGGTAGACCATTCTTGGAATGGTTTGTGGATCTTTTCGGGGTTGTTGAGGAGAGGAGATTCTCTGATTTTTCTCTCATTCTGGAAAGGGGATCATCCCCTAATCTTTAGTCGCTTCCAGAAGTAGTAGCTACACAACATTTTTCCAGCAACTGGGACGCAGTTCATAGAGGAGCCATTTCTTGTCTTTTCTGAGAGTGTTCTCTCACTTTCCTTGCGCAATATTTGTCTCTTGTACTTCATTGCATTTCTCAAATTAATAAAATGGCTCAATATTTCTTATCTATGTTTTCTAGTTGAGTTGCCGTAGTTGTCGTAGTTACTGCATTCTCTTTCTATTGTATGTCTATTAATATTTTTGAGCACTCTAGTTCTATACCACTTGTGTGTTTATCTTTCGCTCCTAGACAGAGTTTGGAAAGGGCTAGGTAGCCTCTGGATCTCATCCTCTTTAGAGGCGACATATCTGGTAAATTCCCTCCCATTCAATCTCTGGTTGGAGTTTGATGTGTTTTTGAGATATCCCTGAAACGGGATATTACAATCAATCAACCCTATTACCTTTTTCTTCTTGATATGTTATTCTATCTTGAGAGTTTAAGGAGTGGTAATTCCTACCAATGCATTACATGATATGGTCAGACTCATTTCTTCTTCTACTAGGGTTTCTTCCTGGTGTATATCCTCTACTTTTGAAGTTTCTTCTTCATTTTCTTCCTCCTCACAATCTACGTAAAATATTTTTTTCTCAGCACACTTATGACCTTTACTGTATTTTCTATAACAACTGTAGCAAAGCCCTTTTTCTCTTTTTTCTTCCAATTGTTTTTGTGTCAACCTTGTATGTTGTGGAAGTCTAGGAGTAGGAACACTTCCATATTTATAGATGTGAGCGGTAGGCTTCCTTGTCGCCATAATTTTACATTCAATTTTTCTTGCCATCCTGAATGCCTTCTCCAATGAATCAGCTTCTGAAACGTGAACTTCATGTTGGATATTATCCTTTAAATTCCCTATGAGGACATCTATCATGTGTTCCTATCGAATATCAATTACCCTTATATTCAATTTTTGGAAGTCCTCAATGTGCTCTGCCACTGAACCCTTTTGTTTGAGATTTATCAATTGGCTAAAGAAGGTGTTGCTCTTTGTATCCTCATAATGTGTTATCATTTCCTCTATAAAAATTGACCAAGTGAAATTTTTTTACGGGAGAAAAGCCATCAATACCATACAAATGTATTTTGTTGTAAAAGTAAAGTTTCAATGCACAAATTTTGTATGTTTTGCACATTATTGATATCAAAATATTGCTCCATCTATAGTATCTATGTTACGGGATCCTTGCCATAAAACTTCCTCATATCCATCTTTGGAATATGGTGGTTCTTCAATCCAACATTAGAGTTTATGAAATCATGATTCACATGTGTTTTGTTCTCATCATGAGTTTCTTCTACTATCTTTTCGCCATTAGGAATCATTTCTTGTATCAACTTTGTCAAACCTTCCATGTCTACTTTTAGATCATTCTTCATGTTTTCCATGTTGCCTTTAATTTTTTCTTCCATGTCCTCCATCTTTGCTTCCACGCCTTTCTTCAAACCATCCATATTTTCTTTCATGCCTTTCTTCAAAACTTCCATTTCATTTTTTACTGCTCTTTGCGAGAGCGACATTTGGTGCACTTGCTCTTGTAATTTTGATAGATCATGCTACAATTATTCATCTTCATGAGTCATAGTAGAGTATTCTGAGGGCTTAATGGGTGTTGAATTCTTTTTAGGAGGCATTTTAGAACCAAATACCAAAATATTTGCTCAATAGTCCCTTGGAATCACTTCAAACTAATTTTTTACACAAGAGTTATGCAATTCGGAAAAAAATACACACCTTTTTCTTTATTTTGGGGAGCTCGATATTGAAACTGAATTATATCTGTGATTTCGGATCTTCAATATCTGAAATTTGGTCTTGAGGTAGCCCTATAAATCCTCTTTCGAATGCCACCAGTCTGACCTAATTTTTATTCTCCAAGGCAACATTATGTCCAATCTCCAACAATGACCTAATTATGGACTCGTTTAATAGAGCGAACTTGTATGAATTACCATGTGTCACTGTTTCCTCCTTCAGCTTTGAAATTGATAGAAAAGAAACTATTGTTCGTGTGATTGTGGCCACTTTTTACAGCATTCCAATCCAATTCTTAGAGAGAGAGTTATGAAGATTTTCCCATGATCACCTGTTTGCGATGAAATTTGGGAGCCTGAAAAAGCCCTGACTTGCACAGACCATATCTCTGAAAATATTGCGAACCAAGCTCTGAAATTGTGCGAATATGTTCCTTTGTATGTTAGCTCTGTGCCCTAAATATTTCAGCTTCTGAACCTTCGTAGAAAAATAGTTATAGTGAAAATTCCACAATGACCTGTTTGGAGCGGCAAAACCCTAGAATCCAAAACTCTGATACCAAATGTTGTGAAACCATCTCCAAAAATAGAAGAAAAAAGAGATCAATGCCTTATAAATAAGCCACTTCAAGGGGGCAACTTCCAATACATTACATAAATGAACAATTCTTGGATGATAAAAATGACAAAATCTCCTTTCTATATATAGGAGTCCATGTGGCTACAATGTAATCCTAGCCAACCTAACAATAATAATTTAAGGGCACAAGAATAACAATATGGGGGTTACAGGGGTACAACCATAAAAATAAGGGGGTTACACTAACAACAATAAGGGACTATACTAGTAATATAGGGACCTAACAGTTAAACATCAAAGCTCATATTAATTTTTTTAACAAGTTATCGACAACATGATATTTTTAACATGTAACTTAGTTGGCATGATTGTGCCTAACATTTATATGAAGGTTGAATATAACTAGGTTACTAGGGTGTCCTTCTCTATGGAAATTTTTTATTTTCTTTCTTTATATAGGTCATATGGCCACATAATGGATACTATCCCCAACTGAAGAAAACATATTTGAGTTTGTTGCTTTTATGGGAGGAAATGACATTGATATTTTTTATGTCGAGGTATATGTCGTATAAATATTTTATAGTTTACTTTTATTTATATTCAATTATTCATTGTCTTAATTAATGTCTTATACTCTGCATTGTATCTTGTGTTATTTTCAAGAGAGGAGCTCAATATTGATGGTAAGAAGTAGGAATTGAAGAAAGAGGAGAAAAATAACACTGGAGTGACAATTTGAAAATGAGAAAGAGAAGAGATACGGTCTAGTGATACCCTTAGAGCCAATATCTTGTGCTATAACATAAACAATACATAGAGACTGATGGTCAATTCTTCAGAGTTGGTGAATTCACTTTCAATGATTTGGCAATACAATGATAATGTTTTGAAATGATGAAACAATATTTCATGTGTAAATTGTAGTCCAACCACCATTAAGTTGGAAACTCATATTTTAATACTTGACATTTTATATAATAAAATTTACATGGATGAGATTATTTTTATTTGCACTTGATATTATTTAGTCTTGTAATTAACATATGTAACTTTGAGTTATCATATTAGATGAACATGCACATTGTATGAAATTTATTTTTAATTTAGTCACAAAATAATGCTAATTAATTTATGTTGATTACTAAAGAACGCATAAAATCAATCTAAAACTACTAAATTAGTAGTTTATATTGATTAATGATGAACACACATAAAATGAATATATGACTAAATTAAATGTTTATCATGGTTATGAATGAAAATAAATGAAATGAATAGAAACTACTAAATTAGTCATTTATATAATGAGTATGAAACAACTAAAAAAAGGTAAATGTCTACTAAAAATGATAAATTTATTATTACAAACGATGACTAAATTTTGTATATATATGACTATTAGTAGCTAATTTACAATATCTTATAACACGACTAAAATTTAGTCATTAATTGGTTTCAAAGGATGACTAAAATTTGCATATATATGACTTTTAGTAGCTAATTTACAGTATATCATGACTGACATTTTGGTCATATTTGTTTGGTCATTAATTAGTTTTCTTGGGTAATCATATAGTATTATATTTTATTGTATATTTTGTGATTAATTGCAGCAATTAATGACTAAATTTATGACCAAATTTATGACTAAATATACTACTAGATGATAAAATTGAGACAACCAATTAATTACTAAGCTAAAAATGACTAAAATTTGGTCGTGTTATAAGATACTATAAGTTAGCTACTATTGGTCACCGACTGAAAGATAGTCGTTTATATGTAAATTTTAGTCATTTTTTTAGTAACTAATTAACAATTCTATACTAGTGAATAGTTTAGAAAATATTGAGATCATTACCATCTAAATATAATCCTAAGGTTTCAATGATAGATGAAACACCAGAATTTGAAATTTTGAACAGGGACCAATTATTTGGATCCTTGAAAGCATATGTGATGAAAATTTCAAAAGGGAGTTCAAACACTAGGGAAGAAAATTTCAAGGCAAGCACATGCATAGAATAAAAGGAATGTTCATGCTCAAGTTTTGATGAAGAAGAAGAGAAATTCTTCAAAAGATTGAAGAAAGTCACGTATAAAGGGAAACTTTCATTTAAGTTCTTTAATTTTGGAAGAGTGGGGAATTATGCCTCAAAATTTCCCTATAACAAAGTAGAAAATCATCCAAAAGGGAAAGAGAAGAACAAATCCAATAAAATGCAGAAATAGAAAATGTTTAATAGAAAACAATTTATGCTCAACAAGATAGCAGTGCATCTGAAAGCTCTGATGAATCCTCTAGTGAATATGGAACCTCTGAATTCATTTTGATGGTGTTGGAAGATCTTGAAAATATTTCCTGAAATATGAAGAAGAAGGTGAGGTAGGTCTTGAGGGAAAGTCGATCAATGCCCTGGATGAAGTATAAAGGCTTAAACTCAAGAATACAAAACATAAAGAGATTCTAATGAAATATGTAAAAGAAGAATCAAATTCGGAAGACATTATTAAATTTAAAGTTGAACTTGAAGAAGAAACTAAGTGGAAAATATTTTGATGCAACAAATAAAAGAGAAAAATCAGGAGTGTGAAATATTGGAAGAAGAGGTGGTAATTCCAAGGAAGAAATTAGAAAAGGATCAAACTAAATTAACTATGAACATTCAAAATATAAAAGGTTCTAAAAAATTGAATGAGATATTAAATTCTCAAAGATCTCCACTTGTAATTATTGTATTAGGCTATGAAGGAGAATCTTGTGAGACTAAGGCAGAGGATAAAAGGACAATCACTTTTGTAAAAGTTGTCATGGGAGAAAATGATAGCTTTCATCAATATGAGAACAAAAAATTGCACAACACTTCAACATCAAATGAACAACTGCAATGAAACACTATTGGAAAAATCCAAGAGACAAAAGGAGTGAATGACCATAGACCATATGTTTTCAGAAGACATAATTTTGAGATGTATAGAACATATGCACCTAGAGAAGAAAAATATTTCATGTTAATAATTGATGACTGTTCGATATTAACATGGGTGGCATTTCTCAGATACAAGTCATAAGAATTCAAAAAGTTTAAAATATTCAAGGCACTGGAAGATCACCAAATAGGGTGTAAAATAAAGTGCATCAAATCATAGAAAGGAGGTGAATTTACATCATATGAGTTTGCAGTCGTGTGTAATGAATTTGGGATAGAAAAATAGTATACTGCAAATAAATCACAACAAAATGGAGTTGCAAAGAGGAAAAACAAGTATGTTCAACAAATTTCTAGAGATATGATGCAAGAAAGAAACATCTCTCAAACCTATTGGACATAAGTAGTGCATATAACAATACATATCCTCAACAAGGCACATCTCATACCAAACTATGACAAGAAACGATATGAACTGTGGCACAAGAAAACAACATCAATCAAGCATTTTAGAGTTTTCGGTAGTAAATTATTTATTAAAAGTAATGATGAAAAAATAGGGAAGTATGATGCTAGATCTGATGAAGGAATATTTTGGGGATATTCATAAAAAATTAAGGGATATAGGTGCTATAATAAGATGATACATAAGATTGTGGAATTCATCTATGTAAGATTCAATGAAGAATTACATGATAAAAACTAAAGCAGAAGCTTTATTAATCGTCCAAAACATCATCATTATGATGATCAAGATAGTGAAGAGAAGGATGAAACATCATAAGATACAAAAATGCACTCAAAAGGAACCTCAAGACACACTCAAAAGAATTATCCTGAAAATCAAATTATTGGAGAGAAAAGTGAAGGAGTTCAAAGAAGGAGACAACCAGCAGAAAATATTGAGGAAGTTCATCTAGCTATGTTATCAGAAATAGAGGGAGAGAACTTTGGTGAGGAAAGTAAAGAAAAAAGTTGGATAGATGCTGTGAACAAAGAGTTAGACCAAATTGAGAAAACCAAGACTCGGGATCTAACACCAATATCCATTGGAAAGAATGTCATTGACACAAAATGGGTATTTAAGAATAATATGAATGAATAGGGTCAAGTGGTTAGAATCAAAGCCATATTAGTGCGTAAGGGATATTCACAAGTAAAAGGTATTGATTATGAAGAAAAGTTTGCATCGGTCATTAGAATGGAAGCAATTAGGATGTTTCTGGCCTCCACATGATACAATGATTTCAAGATGTATCAAATGGACATGAAGTCTGCCTTCCTAAATGGTGACCTAGAGGAGGAAATTTACATGGAATAACCTGAAGGTTTTTCATTTTCAAATAAGCTTACCTATGTTTGCAGGTTGTTAGTGTCAGAATTTTCATTCTTCCAGCAGTGATCAAAATCACTCTTTTCATATTCATTTTAGGGGCACCACTCAGAATTTTTTAATCATTCCATTAGGTCATGCAAAAAATTGACTCACTGATGTTAGCCCTAGTCATAAAACCTCACTCTCCCTCAAAATTTCACATTTTCTAACCCACCTTCATGTCTTGTTGAACATAAAACAATATTGAAAGCTCATTTCACTATGTCATTATGTCAGACAAAGTCAACCATGGATTCAAGTCATCGAAGGTCCCATTTGTCAATAAGGTTTCATTTTTCAAGGTTCATAACACACCATTGTATCTCAATAATATCAACAAAGGTGTATGAGTGACTCAAATAATACTTTCTCAATCATTTTCAAAGGACTATCAACATGTAAATATGAATTTTAAAGTTGTAATTTTGGTTTCAAAGTATGATTTTCATACCAAAATATATGTTTATTCGAAACAAAGATGTAATTTATTTTTAATTTTTATGTAATTTTATGCTCATAATATGTAATAAGTTTTGTCCCAAGATGCCAACTCAAACTTCACGTGCCAAACTGAAGAGAAACAAATTCAAAGTGAAAGGTGCCAAACTCCAGTAACATCATCCTACAAAGAAGAAAAATCAAAGGAAAAGGGTAATCAACAATGTATTCAAAAGGTGAATTTAAACATTAGAAAAGTGGGTTTTCCAATATAAACTCAAATTCACTTAAGTATCTATGACTCCATGACATCATTTCAAATTCATTTGTATCCTCCAAACACCAAGCAAGCACTCTAAGAGAGCAAAATTTCAAGTTTATGGGCGAAATTGACAAAAAATGGAGAAGACGGCACAAATGCTTAACAGAGGGCGCAAATACTTAATAGAGGACGCAAATCCTTAAGAGAGAGTTAAAATGCTTAATAGAGGGTGAAAATGGTTAAGATAGGGCACAAATTCTTATGAGATTCTATGAGGGCACACATGCTTTAGGCATTGTGCAAATGACCAAGAAACCCCATAAGCACATTCAAGTGGAAAAACTTCATTTCCAAAGCTTCATTAACCTACTCATTGATCTCTAGCAAATGAGTAAGATTTAATGCCATTAAATACCATCTTCATCAAGTTCATGTGTTGAGTATTATGGAATTTAGGGTAGAATTTGGTGTTTGAAATTTTTTTTAAAAACCCTGGTATCCCCATTGCATTCTTGAAAATTCCCAAATTGTACTCCCTTACACCTTTATACCCTTCCCATTACTAAACCCCTGTTTTATAAAATTCCCTTTCGCTAACCCTTTTTTCGAAAACCCCAAGCACTAGGTGCTACATTTACCTAGGATCCCAATCCCCAAATCCCCATCCTAAATCCCATCATACTACTACTTCCTATCCCACCCCCATTTCATTCATCCCTAGAACCATCTCCTTCATTTTCCCTTTCCCATTCCTCATTCCTAAAAACATATTTCACACCATGCAATTCCTTAGGGTTTTGATAAAAACACCATGGCATAAGAGGAAGAAAACATTTCATACAGTGAGGGAGAGGAAAAAAATGTGAAGAGGCCACATAAAGGGGGAAGAGAAATCATAATTGAACCTACCAGCACTAGGTAAGTCTTGGCTTCTCCAATAACTGTGACATACTTCAAACATGTTGGTTATTATGAGTTTTGTGAGAAAATTCAGAGGGTCCAACATCATCGCAGGTTAAAAATAACTTTTCATATCTAGACCCCATGAAAACCAAGTTAGTTTAGCTATTGTCACCTTTACTATATCAATTTTTATCATTTCAGCTACCACCGGGATCCCAAATGTTGGGGAGAAGTGGTTCAAAAAACGTTATTTAGAGAAACAGGACTTTGAGATTTTACTAAAACCAAGATACACGAATGAGAGAAAGAGGTTCTTTCCTTTTTCTCACCTCCTAGATAGATATGCACCAATGATGAAGATAATCATGAAATAATTTTCATGTGAAGGTAGATTTTCAAGGTTTTATTCCTATCACATCTGGCTCTTAATCCATTTCACTAGGGTAAGGATGCTTAACATACCCTACTATATTTTTTCAGAGCATATATAATATGGAATATATTTCCCAGAAAAAGGAGTATGAACATAAAATGAGAAGCATGTTTCATCATTCCCTTATCAAAATCGTAGTCCTATATCATCTCAATCAACTAAAAATTGCATGGAGTACCTTCATAGCCAATGATATTTTCAGAGAGCCATATATTCAGCATGCACAAAATTTCCTTTCATCATCCCAGCCATCCACTTTTATCCCTCCATCTCAGCCCATAGCCAATTCATCATCATAAGATCAATCCTCTTCACCTCCTTCGTCTCCATCTCATCTTCACATTGGGTCACCTAGCAAGATTAAGGATAGTGAACCTAAGTGGGATAGTATGGTTAAGGTTGAGCCATTGCAAAAAAATTACGAAAGAGGTCACAGGCATGTGTTTTCTCCACACAGAGTGGAAGGGGCCATGCCTTCTACAACAAAAAAGTAGGTGTAAAAAGGAAAAGAAAAGGTGATTGAGGTAGTCATTCATGATGTGGAGGACCTTCATGAAATAGAACACAAATTTCATCTTGTTCACCTAGATGAGGATGAGAAAGAAAAGTCACTAAAGAAACCATCAAAGGAAAGGATGTCAATATTAAGGAGCTCCAAACTAATCTTGATAGGACCAAATATGTCGTTAACTTCCTTGAGCAGGAGAATGAGCAATTGAAGACGAAATAGGTCATTGATGAGGTCAAGTATATCATTGCTCAAAGGGAGGCAGAAAAGGCCAAAGTTATGCTAAATGAGACACTTGAAATTATGAATTGCTTGATGCAAAAGAGGAACAAGCACTAAGAAAGAGACCTAGAACTAGAGGGATGAAAAGATCTCTAGCTCTAGAAAGACAAAGGGAGGCTGAGCTTGCTGATCAGCTAACCCTAAATGAGAAAATTTCCATAGTGATCAACGAAAATAGGGAGTGATGGATTGATAGAGCCAATAATCACTTGGAGAATCTTATAGCAAAGGTTAACAAAGACAATGACCTATTGAGGAGGAAGGTCAAACACCATGCTCTAAAAGAGAAAATTGCAATGGCCAAGCTCAGAAGAGCCAATGCAAAGATTGAAGATTTAAACATGGAAGAGAAGAAGAAATTGGACATACTTTCAAAGTATTCCCTCCAAGCCTAGCCAAACCATCATCAACCATTCTACCAATTTTGAAGCATTTTGAAACTTCTTTACAAAATCTGCGATTTTCTGAGTTTTCCTGAACAAGCATTTATCATAAATTTGGTCATTTGCGCAAGGCCCTAGGCGCTATGCAAATGTTTGGGGAACATTTTGAGGGAAAGAAGACAACCTTTGGATTCCTAAGGAAAAATGAATTCCAAAAAACCATGTTTCCAGCCTTGATTTGGAGATTTGATAGGTGAAAAGATGAAAAAACTACCTAAAAACCAAATTTCTGCCCCTGTTTTGGCCTAGGCGTTATGCATAGAGTAGTCTTGGGAGTATGACATTTTGAGGGGTCAAATCAGCTTCATTTTGAAAACTAGAGGCATTTTCCGAAAGAGGACTTGAAGGGCTTTCCAACAAGCCATCTTGGGCCTGATTTGGACAGTTGCAAGTCAGTGAAAAGTGGCCTTGAACATGGAGGGTGCAAATGACCATTTGCTAATATTTTTGAAATTTCTCTATAATTTTGATTCTACTTCAGAAAATCATGTTTCTAATTATTTAATTTATCTTGGTAAATGTAATTATGCTATGGATAAGTTACCTAGGGGTGTATTCATTAGGTAAAATTTATCCTTAGGTAAAATGAATCAGTTTTAATGTAATTAGGAATGACTCACTTGGACCATCCTACAGTTCAGCTTTCAGTTCAATATTTTGTGGATCTCTTCCCCACCTAATGGATTCGACCCTTGAGGATGAGTGAATTTTTTTTTTATTTCTATTTAGTTCCTCTCTTCACTGTTACCAAGGGTTGGAAGTAGTTTGGATGATAGCTTATTCATCAAGGAACTATTGTACTCAGTTTGGATAGTTTTATAAAGAAGAGTTGCAACTATTTTTCGGGATACATGTGGTATGATGTTTATCATTGTTTTTCCTTATGTTTCATATGTTGGAATTTGTTTTATTCATGTTCATTACATCTCTATTGTATGATTTCTTTCAAGTTGATAGGCAGAAAACATGCTTTCTCATGCTCTGTTTAGGAAAGATATCATAATTTGTCCATTTTCCTCTGTCTAGGAAGAATACATCTTCCATGCTCTTCCTAGCTCCTCAAAAATATTAAAACCATCACATCACAATAATCTTAAAGTGTTAAGCCTTATTCCTACCTTGCCCCATTGAATCTCTGCAACCCTATCTCATTTTCCCTAACCTAGCTCCCTTGACCATACTTTCATCCAGCATCCCGACCAAAATAAATTATCAAAATGCCGGAACTCACACCTAACCTAAGACATTTTCATCCAGCCTATTGGCTGTGATTCATGTGGAGAGATCCCATTATGACTTGGTAGGGCTAGATACCAAGTTAAAAGGTTGGTCTCTGGTTACCTCTGTTGGGATTCCTTCTTCATCCTTGGGAATTTGGTGAATTTATAACATAGGTTAAAGAAAGCACTATATGGTCTTAAATAAGCACCATGAGCATGGTATTCTAGGTTGGACAAGTACCTTCAAAGACAAGGATTCAAGGGAGGAAGAGTTGACAATAATCTGTATATAAAGGATAATGAATATGAATTATTAATTGTGATTGTATATGTAGATGAAATCATGTTGGGTAATGATAAAAATGGTCTGGTAAAAGGATTTTCTTAATAGATGAAGTTGGATTTTGAGATGTCAATGATTGGAGAGCTTACCTTCTACTTAGGACTTCAAATCCTACAAAAGGTTGATGAAATATTTATTTCACAAGAAAAATTTCTAATAGATATGTTAAAAAGGTTCCAAATAGAACAATGTAAACCTATCTCAACCCCCATGACTACTGGATGCAAGCTATGTGCATATGATGAGTCACTAGATGTGGATGAAAAAATTACAGGTCTATGATAGGAAGTGTATTATATCTAACAGCTTCTAGACCAAATATAATGCTGGTAGTTGAATTAGTGGCAAGATATCAATCAACACCCAAAAAAAGTCACTTGTTGGCAACCAAGAGGATATCGAGTTGCTTGAAAGGAACATCAAAATATGGACTATGGTATCTGAAAAGTGAGGAATTTACACTGACAACATATACATATGTGGACTCGGCTAGCTATGTGGGTGACATAAAAAATGCAAGTGGTGGTGTGTTCTATCTAGGAGTGATTTTGGTCGCATGGCTAAGAAAAAACATATATCAATTTCTCTATCCATGGCTGAAATTGAATACATAGCAGTTGCATCTTGTTGCACAAAGGTGATATGGATGAAACAAACACTTCAAGACATGAAAATAAATTTCAAAGAGCCTATTCTTATCAAATGCGACAATACAAGTGTAATAAGCATGTAGAAAAATATTGTACTTCATTCAAAGGCTAAGCACATCCCTATAAAATACCACTTTCTCAGAGAACAAGTAGTTGAGAAGATAGTGAAGATGGAATACATCCCCACAAAGGAACATATATCAGAAAAATTCAGAAAACCTCTTGCTAGAGAACCATTCGAATATATGAGAAACACAATAGGGATAGTATCTATAGAGGATTCTCACTAATATGACTTTGAAGGGAGAATCCAAAACTTGGAGTTGAATGCACTAGCTAAGGGGGAGACTACAAGAGCAGAAAGAAGCAAATAAGAGAAACAACTAGCATATAAATTTCTCAAGAATTTGAAGCAGCTAAGAAGAAGCTAGAACAAAGACATCATAAAAGTATGAGATCAAGCTCTCTTTGTCATAAACCCAAGAAACATCTATCAGGTGCACTGATATTTAATGCAAGTTTTGTTCGTTGTACACATGTATATATATCCTGCATATAAGCATGTAAATAAATAAATAGAAAAAAACATGTTAACATCATTAAAACTCTCTCAAAATCCTTCATTCTCAGATTTTTTACATTGAATTCATTGATCTACATTCATGAAATAAATGATAATTTCTCTATGAAAACCTGAGATCTATTCTAATATATTTTCATGAAAGAAAAAGAAAAGGACTTTCATCAAGTGGAGAAGAAAAATATATTCTAGTCAAATATATATGCAACTAGAAGTAAAGAGGTCACTATGGAAGTAAAATGTCTCTTTCAATCCAAAAGACATCAAGTAATTAAGTCGCAATATTACATCCAAATTCTATTAAATCTTCAACCATGTACGCCACCATTAAGCCAAAAGGAGAAAATTGTATTCATTTTTGTGACGAGTTTTCAAGAAGTATTCATCATGAAGGATCATGAGATCGACATCTGCACCTCATTATTTGAAACATGAGTACTTTTAACCCATCAAATGATCAAGTGGAAAATGCAGCAAAGGATCATTCTTGTTATGGTTGCAACAAATAATACTGAAGAAAATCAAGGAAATGCCTCTGAAATCAGTGATTCATCATGTGAATAAGTTAATGGGCTATATTTTAGTGCATCACTAGGATTTCCCAAAATCCTTGAGCTTCAATATCATGTCAACATATATTTGGGTGATATCTATGCTATTTGATTAATGTTAAAGATGAACAAATTCATTCATTTGAAAATGTAACCAATTTGTCAATTCATCATTTACTTTACAAAAGAAAAATAAAAATCACTGATATGAAGCTACTAATGCATCAATCAAGTCATTCACTACAAAATATATTCATTTAGAAAATGATAAATAATGGATGTGTAAAATATGAAATTTCTCTTCAATTAAATGAAATTGGGTTCGCAAATCAAGCCTTGTGTAGCACATAAATTGTGAATCAACAATATGCTTTGACAATGAATCAATTAGAAATATTGATATCACTCTTTGAAAGAAGTATTGGTTAAAATTTCACACCCTCACAGGGATAAAGACACAACTTCAAGTCATAACCATTGTTTGTATATTAGTCTTCTATATATATATATATATATATTTCTCTAATAAAATGGTGGCATCACAAGGAAAATGAAACTCCATCACTCATAAAAGTAGTGCTAACTATGTCCATTGAAAAATTCCAATCCAATATTTACGAATTATAGTCAATCAACAAAACCAGAAATTAGCATGGATTTCAATAGCAGAAATAATAAATTCAGCTTCAAGCCCTACTCATGTAGCTCAAGAGCTCTCTCTTTGCAATGGATGGAAGTGATTTTTGGGTTATTAAGGCCACATTAAGCTCTCTCTTGTGCCATGCTCACATTGTTGTTTTTCCCATGAGAGGCTTCCAAACTTTATGTTATAGTTGTTTCTTATCCTTTCTGATATATGCTTGTTCTAATGTCATCAACAAGCTTCTGCCATATTCTTTCCTTCCTGCAATAAGTTTCTTTTGGGACACTTTCACCATCAATATTCTAATCTCTTCAATTTGCATGTCCAACTTGTCTTCTTGCTCGTGTTCATTACTGTTTCTTTGCTGATCTTTGGTGTCCATCTCTATGCTTTTTCTGTGCCAGATTTTTTTATTTGAAGCTTTTTCTTCATACTCCGGCTTCGGATTGTGAAACCATTCTTCTCGGAATTTTAATTCTTCTTCAATATCTTCCATGCTTACATTTGATCCATTTGTTTGATGATCGTTTTCTATCTCATATCCTGAATTCACAAAAAAGTTGTTAGATTTAAAATCATAAGGTTTGATAGGTGAATTTGTCTTCAGGTCTTCATGATGGTCTTCTGAATAATCTATATCGCTATCTGTGGAAATCGAACCCATGTTCACATCTTCATCATCACCAATAAATGATCCTTGCTCTATTTCACAAATATATATCTCTGTCTAGAGTTTCTCTGCTTCTAAAACTTTCAATTTACGCTTTAGCCTTCTTTCCATCAATTGTTCAATTTACCATTTAATTGTTTTCTTTATCACCCATACATGTCTTTGTATTTGTAATAGTTATATCAATATATCAAGTCATGTTTTTAATTCAATAATTTCGCTCTCCTCATCATCAATTCCAACTACCATGGCATCGTTGTGGCCTTTCTCTGGAATCTACATCTTCATTTGCTATTGTGAACTTTACATTGTTCACTATAACCTCCAACTGAATCTCTTTACTAAGTTGTCTCTTCCAAACTTGTCCAATGGTTCATTTCACTTGAACCTTCTCCTCGAGCAATCATTTCTCTTCTTTGCTGCAAATGACAAGTGCAGTATATCTTCAAACTTTCTTTGCAATGACCATACTCTTGGGTGTTGGGATTCACCAATCATGCACCCAATTACATTCAAGGACGCAAGCCTATGACTTGACTTAATACTCTTTGACCAAATCTACTTGAATTAAAAAATTCACTTGACCAATTTAGATCAATAAATACCTTGACTTGAATTTTTACATTGAGAGACCATCTCAACTTATACAAGGACTTTGTTCATTGAGCACTCATAACCTCCCTTGGATTTTATGATTATGATCTTCCACAAAATTTTCATTCATTACAATAATTACAATGGTGATTGTTGGCTCTAACTCTACCTCTTTATATCATAACTTTTCTTTCATGGCTCAATGACATTATGTCAATAATCCCTTAAAATTTCACACTTTACAAAAGTGAAAAGAATATAACTCTTCTACAAGTGCCATATAAATCCCTTCTCTCATAACTCTCCTACTTGGAACGCATAATTAAAAATGTAAAATTACACTATAATGGAGATATGCATTCTCAAATCCACACATGGTTTTATGAAACCATATATCACCCACTCAAAAACCGTGTGCAACAACTCACCATTTATCCTCCACCATCAATTTACTTTTATCATTTACTTTCATCTTTACCTTTACTATTTACTTTCACCTTTAATACACCACTTTTACTTTTTACTATTTACTATTTACTTTCACCACTACTAATTAACTTACACCTTATCTTTCAAAAAATGTACACTTTCATGAAAACATTACCTTATTAAAGACCACACATCACTAAAGTAATTAGTTGGAGGAACTTTTAATATACTTCTACCAACGTGAAAAATTAACGCACGTACTCCATGCAAGTATGTTTTCAACCAACTAGCATGAAAATAAAAAATTGATCCTCCACACTAGAAAGTCCTCCACGCTGAACACTTTTATCACAACAAATTTAACGTAGGCTCACAGTCAAAAGGTCGTACTGAGTTCTATCCAACAGTAAAACGACGATCTCTAAAGCTTCCAATAAAAGTAGCTAGCCCTGTAAATTCATTGGCACATCAACAAACTTAACTTTGAGATTCACGCCTTCGGAAATCTTTTTGGCCACAAACAAATTCTATCGACTTGTAAAAAAAAGCAAAAATTCAACCAGTACGGATTTAACACTTTATTCTCCCCCACACGGCATATATATCGTTACAACGCTTATCCTCAAGGCTTCAAAACAATAGCGCTCTTCTCAACGATGATCTTCCAGGCAACATGCGCAACAACATATTAAACCGACAGGCAAAGCTCCACGCATTAAACTAACACATAGAGTGAACAAGAGAGCACGCAACCCTATTACAAAATAGCAAAGAAGGCAGAATTATGATGTTGTATTTATACCCGTACACGGTGCTCATAATCATGGGGTTGTGCTCGTACCCATTCTCTCCATACAAGCCTTGAACAATTGCATAGGCAAGGTGTTCTTTTTTTTTTTTTTTTTTGAATTTAGTACTACCTTGCTATTTTCTATTTATATATAAAAGCATGTTACAAAGATAGAAAGTTTGTAGCCTCAACCTGCCCGTAGGAAACCAGGTTTATTGGCCACCTTAATGCTTTAAAAGCAAACAAAAATTGAAAAAGTCTCATTCTACTCCTTGTTTCATGCGATATCTGCCTATTAAGTCTATTATCAAAGTAATTGTTTCGACTTATAGTCCTATATGTAAAACCAAAAAACATGCTAATGTGAAGAACCTACGATTCATTTGAGGAATCAATTAGGGTTGGATCCTTTGAAGTGGATCCTTGCATGTGAGCTTGTTGCAGTACTTGAAGCTGTTTCTCTAGTCTGCCAAGACGATCATTCATTCTAGCTATGCGGTCAGTAGCTTGGTATTGGGTAACCTTAATATGTTGCCGCTGAATATCAATAACTTGCAGAAGATCCATGAGCTTCAGTTCTGGCTTTTCGGTGTTAGGATGGAAACTCTGCATTGCCTTCACTAACAGACATTTAACAATCCAGTATGTACGAACTATTTGATTAAAAAGTGACAGTCGGTGCCTAGTATTTCCAGGATCAGTCACAAAGTCCAGTATCTCTGCCTCTGCAACATTATCTTCCTCAAACTGCTGAATTTCTCTTTGCCAACCATGTATTCCCTGTCTAGCCTATGAGGAGTTGCCAAGTGAGTAGATGGACGAGAGATTTAATGACACTTCTTCCTTTGTCTTTCTTCCTCTTTTCCCGTTCTTCTCTGGTGGCTATTCCACCTTCTATTTCCCTTTGGTCGTAGTACAGACTGAATTTCGTGTTTGCCTCTTCAAAATTATGAACTTACTGAGTAGCTTGTACTTTGGAAGAAGAACAATCAAATACAAAAAGAAAAAAATAGTTAAGCTTCATATTTTGTTGCCCCTAACATGATTCATAAGTGTTTCATCATGAGTATGAAGGATGGTAATTTCGGTAAGAATCCGCAGAACCCAAATAAGGTAAAGAACCCAATGAACAATGAAGCAAGTTCCACCAACTAAGCCATGACAAAACGTTTGAAACCAGTAAAAATCTGAGCGACAGTCAACAATTACTTCATAATAGAGCATTTGAACCCAGTAAAAATCCGAGCGACAATCAACAATTACTTCATGATAGAGCATTTGAACCCAGTAAAAACTCGAGCGATAGTCAACAATTACTTCAACCCAATAAATGAAGCAATTTCCACCAATTAAGCCATGAATGAGCGTTTGAAACCAATAAAAATCTGAGCGACAGTCAACAATTACTTCATAACAGAGCATTTGAACCCAGTAAAAATCCGAGTGACAGTCAACAATTAATTCATGACAGAGCATTTGAACCCAGTAAAAACTCGAGTGATAGTAAAAAATTACTTCATGACAGAGCAAGTTTGGAGAGGTATGAAGATAAGACAGTGGGGAACACAGAGCATGATAAAAAGAGACTTGAGAACCCATAAGAATGGAGATCCAAGCACACCCCAGCCTATGCTTGTAGAGATGAACAAGAAAATGATAAACCATGACATTTTATGACGAAAACAAGGTTCAACCAAATTTTAATGGACTAATATAAGCCAAACAAGACAGTGAAAACAAGGACCACGTGAGCTCATCCTAAGAAGAGACATCGTCTGGTTTGTAGTATTAAGGGTATGAGGCATAAAATGTACATACCCTAGAAGAACAAAGAGCCTAGTAATGATGCAGGCGAATACCTCCAGTGCGTGGCGCATTGTGTGTTTCCTACAACCAAAGATTTGTTTCCGCTGAGATGCCTTCTACCAGGCTTAAGAAAATTAGTGCACCTACTGTTTCCGTTTTCCAAAGCTGATCAGCCAGGCTGGCTCACCCACCCTGTCGAATTTCATTCAACCATCACTTGATGCCATGGGATGACAGTGGGCAGCTCGTACTGACAAGTCATTAATATGCAGGAGTGGAAAATGCCACTTGGCCTGAAAGAATGCTGGCTGCTATGCCTAATGAGCACCCTGATCGGGAGCAAGATGCTCCTTGAAACAGTCGAGAAGCAACGATAAAATGCATCAAATAACCTTGTAACAAGTTGACTAGTCGAGCTTCTCACATATTCTTCCACACAGTCTCCTACTATGCTCAATTCCCTCACATGAGAAAGTAATGGACATCTTCATTTCCTTTATTGTGTGGAGTTCATTGTTTGAATTTCTTATAATATAAATTCACATTCAACAACTCAGTGGCAAATAGACCTTCTCGTCCTCTTAATCTCAAGAGAAATGATAAAAATAGCTAAAATCACACAATTACTAAACAACACTCATATATTATACACAAACGGTGTATGTGTAAACACACTCACACACTGATTACATTCATATTACTCTATTAAATAGAGTTTTTGAGATCCAACTTATTCCTAATTTAGAGAGAGAGGTTGAGAGAATTCTCAACCATCACAAACCAACTTCTCAAATATAGAATGTAAGCATTAACTCCAACATCCCTGTAATATGCTTCAGTAAATAAATGACACCCTTTTGTAATGATGCTTGATAAAATGACAAACTAGAGTAACATACTTCTTAATATATGGAAAGAATGCCATAAAATAATATGAGCATAAACTTGATTATAATACCCATATCCATAAAATCCATAAAGGTGCATGTTTAGAATATACATAAACTCCATAAGCATAAAGGTGCATACATTGTATTATGAATATCCATTTAAATACACATAAATGGACTTCAAGAGAATGCTTTATTTCTATTTAGCCCAAGGCACAATCTGTATCTTCGATCTAGCAGATAAATAATGCACAATTCTCTCTTTACTAAAGAAATAAAATAAACTAGACTAGCTAGGGTGATCAGAGAAACCACCGAAGTTGGGTTTGCTTACTAGAGTGAGATCGAATCCCACTGAAGAAAGCCTGAGGATCTCACCTGAAATCCTCTCTTGAAAACTCGCCTGAGCCCTCAAAAATATCACAAAGAAAGATCCCAATTTGTTTTTCCCATGAGTTGCTCTCATTCCTCCTCCTCTTTTTATAGACGGGCTACTTAGAAAAACCATGGGCAAATACCTGGGGTCAAAACAACCAAAAGGAAAAACCATGGGCAAATAACTAGGGTCAAAACAACCAAAAGGAAAAACCATGGGTCAATACCATGGGAAAATACCATGGATTGATTCTATCCACTTTGAATGGATCAAGAAAGGGAATATTACAAAACCTCTCGCCCAAATATTTCTTGTCCTCAAGCAATCCACTTCTATCCACCAGAAGCATTTGTACATTGATACTAGGATCCCATACAATCCGATGCGCCCTCCATGTTGGATGGTCCTGAAAGGATCCTTCAATACCTGGATCCCAAAAAATCCTCTGACCAATCCCTCCCTCAGTAGGTTTACCTGGATCCCAAACAATCCTTTCCCAAATGGATTCTCCTGGATCCCAATGCCACCTAAATCCTGGGACCTGTGGGTTATGATACCATTTCAACTTTCCATCGTTGCCTACACCAAATGGTCCACGCTGTAATTTTCCCTTGGCTATGGGTATCCTCCAAAGAATCAACCCATCAATAGAATACCAACTCATAATCTCTCACCAATCCATACTTGGGAAAGAATGAATATCTGAAATCTATTATGTTGATGTTGTTTGATGCTCGATTCATGCTGCTCTACTTGGTTACTCAACATGATGCATTTGGAGAACTCTTCCCTGCTCTTCCCAAAATATACAGATGGGTTGTTGGTGTTGCAAGCCTTATCTATGTATTCTTGTAGAGGGCTGCTCCGGAACTCCCAATTGTACTCCTCACGTGGCCTTGTGAGGGACTTGAGTTGTTCCTCCATACTAGACAACTTGGTCGATGATTTGGCACATTTCCCTATGATTTCATCAATTTTTTTGTTCTCCTGTAAGACAGTGTCTCGAACAGTCCAGACTTTCTGCTTCAACAACATAAGATCTGTCTTGAAATGCTTGATCCTTTCTCGAAAGTCTTCTTCTGGAAATTCTAGTGTCGTGCTGACTGTCTCTGTATCTGTTTGCACCCGATGCCCAACGACCACATCTTCAACTTGAGCCTTTGACCAACTCTGTAGGAATGGTCCATTTTTCACATTATGTTTGTCATGCTGCTCCTCGTGATCATACTCATCATGCTGGTTCACTATGGTTGGATCCTCACTCAAATCTCCCAAGTCTTCTTCATCTATGGAGACAATTTGTTCATCCCTTTCAACTGTTGAACATAGATGCATTGGTGGAATTTTATGTATACTTGATTGTTCATATTCTTCATGGATATTCCCCTAGGGATCTATGAACTCCATTTTATAGGAATCAACCTCATCAATAGAATTAGGTAGAATTTCCTCATGCACTTCCAAATGCTTGTCATCTTGCAAGCCTCCCTGAATAATGTCATGATGTTTCTCACCATCCTGAAGATCAATAGGCCCATCTACAAAATATTCCCCATGATTTGAGGTAATCTCCTCTTGTTCCGACTTTGTTGTCTTCTCCTTATCACTTGGACAGGAATGGTTAAGGGCCCAAGGTCCCTTGTGGATAAAGCATAGTCCTCTCCTCCTTATTTCATTCTTGCTGTTAATTTTGTTCTTGCTTTGATTATCGTTTTGGTCTATGGAGATATGGCTACTTAAAGGACCATATAACCTCACTAGTAAATCAAGAATTTTCTGGTTGTTTTTCAAAATTTCTTCAAGACGGTCCATCTTCTCCCATACCCAAACATGAATATATTAATTTTTCATAAGAAGATTTTGTCAATCATGCCTTCAAATATTTTCACAAATTTAACCCAGACTTATAAATGATTTTCCCTTCACTTATGTCTCCCAATAAAAATAATTTACTAAAAAAAAAAAAAATCCAACTAGGGTGATAAATATCACCGAAGTGAGAAATGATGGCTAGGGTAAATAAATTTCACCGAAGTTACTTGCATAAAACTCTCAGGCTGGTAGGATGCACAGCTCTGATACCACTGTAATATGCTTCAGTAAAGAAATGACACCCTTTTGTAATGATTCCTGATAAAATGACAAACTAGAGTAACATACTTCTTAATATATGAAAAGAATGCCATAAAATAATATGAGCATAAACTTGATTATAATACCCATATCCATAAAATCGATAAAGGTGCATGTTTAAAATATCTATAAACTCCATAAGCATAAAGGTGCATACGATGTATTATGAATCTCCATTTAAATACACATAAATGGACTTCAAGAGAACACTTTATTTCTATTCAGCCCAAGGCACAATCTGTATCTTCGATCTAGCAGATAAATAATGCACAATTCTCTCTTTACTGAAGAAATAAAATAAACTAGAGCAGCTAGGGTGATCAGAGAAACCACCAAAGTTGGGTTTGCTTACTAAAGTGAGATCGAATCCCACCGAAGAAAGCCTAAGGATTTCGCCTGAAATCCTCTCTTGAAAACTCGCCTGAGCCCTCAAAAATATCACAAAGAAAGATCCCAATTTGTTTTTCCAATGAGTTGCTCTCATTCCTCATCCTCTTTTTATAGACAGGCTACTTAGAAAAACCATGGGAAAATACCTCGGGTCAAAACAACCAAAAGGAAAAACCATAGGCAAATAACTGGGGTCAAAACAACCAAAAGGAAAAACCATGGGTCAATACCATGGGTTAATACCAACAAGAAATACCATGGGTCAATACCATGGGAAAATACCATGGTAAGTACCATGGATTGATTCTATCCACTTTGACTGGATCAAGAAAGGGAATATTACAATCCCCCCTTAATGATTACATTACATGAATTTATTGAAATCACTCATAAATAACAAAATAATCAATCATTCTTTAGCTTATCAGTAGATGCTCCATCAAGTTGCCTCATAACCCTTGTAAAGGTGTAGTTGGCAAGTTGGATTCCCGAGTTCGCTTCCTCAACTCCTGAATCAAGGACCTCCCGAAGTCAATTACTAAACAACATCCCAATCTGTCTCATAACCTCAGTAGAAGACCACTCTATATCTTCAACGAATGAGGGATCCTTCCCTAGATCCGCAACTGCCATACTATCTGGACAACCATCCATATTGAGCCTTACTGCCACTCAATATTTTAAGTACAGGCTTCAGACACATAGCTGAACTGCTAGTCATTTTATGGACAAGCTCCCATCTTCCGAGATACATGGGTGCAAACCGCTGTATTCGCTAGTTGTATAGAAGAGCCGTATAAATATGAAATGTATCTAGTTTCAAGTATTACATCATGACCTTCTTATCTAGTTTGAAAATTCATCCTCACTTAATTTACAAACAATTTATAATACAACTAAACCACAATGAAAAAATCAGGCTGTGCACACTTTGCCAAGCCCATTTATCCGCATCTCAGAAACATAAACCATTATTCTTTCTTCGAAATGGCAGCATTGCCAGAGCATTTACGACAACATATTTTACTAAAATTTACCCCTCTTTCATCATTGCAAAGTGACCACCAGTCCTTTTACTCTTCAACCATGCAAGATACTACCCAAAACTAGTGGCAAGTCCATGATCACCACGATGTGCAGATCTATTCTCTGCTCACTTCATATCCGATTCGATTCACACACATTTAATTCCAAATAGAGGAAGAACAATGGCTTAGTGCATAAATGTTGTGTATATATCTCTCAGCTCGATGGCGCTCTGCGATATACACTTGCTATGTAGATTGCAATCGGAATTCCCATGGAACAATTCCGGCATAAAAAACTCAGCCTCCCATGCGAACGATTGTTCAACGATATGGAATTTTTGTTCAAATTTCTCTTCAAGCGTATAGACTTTTTGACGTGAATCTCTCTTGCCCTATTCTCGTGAAGATTACTCGGCTTCCAACCGCTATCCAAAGTTCTCTGCAAACTACCAAATTAAATAAAGGAACAAATCACCAGTGCTTGATCACCCATGATCCGAATTCTACCTCTTGGCTCTCCTTACCCAGAAATAATAGCCCATGCACTTTGTCAGTGGGCTGCCTCAACCTTCACGCAAGCTTGGCTGTAATCCAACCTGACCAATCCAACAAAATTTAATAAAACTAATACAAATATAGTCTAGGAATTTTTTCACAACACAACACATAGGCCTCTGATCCTATGCTCTGATAGCATGATAGAAATAGCTAAAATCACACAATTACTAAAAAACACTCATATATTATACACAAACGGTGTATGTGTAAACACACTCACACACTGATTACATTCAGATTACTCTATTAAATAGAGTTTCGGAGATCCAACTTATTCCTAATTTAGAGAGAGAGGTTGAGAGAATTTCTCAGCCATCACAAACCAATTTCTAAATATAAAATGTAAGCATTAACTCCAACAAGAAAAACGTGTGCTCTAATACCAAATGATAGCGCATGCCATAGGGGTCTGCACTTAACAAATACACACATAATAAAACTAAATTCAAATGCACACCCAATATCTAAAATAATTAATCAATAAATACAATATTTACATAAAATTGGCCTCATGCTTGTTCATAGTTTACACACATTTTTTACATGTCTCATGTCTTATAGGCTCATCTCTATTTATACAATTGGATGAGAACTCATTGAGGTTCTAAATCTTAAGCTAACTCTCAAAATATCTCTCCTAATTCCTAACATCTCTCATTTAATCTCTAAAATATCTTATTCAATCCCTTATCCCTAGATAAGAGATAACTAATCCATGATGGTCTCAAACCTTCCATAATTCTATCGAATCTTCTCCTATTTACACCTATTTACAAAAATTATCACTCAATCCTAAAAACTATAGAAAAATACATTAAATAATTAAATCCTGATTTTATAAATTAACTCCTCTCTTAAATAATTAACATGTGTTAGATGCACCTTAATCACATAAAAATTATCACTCAATCCTAAAAACTATAGAAAAATACATTAAATAATTAAATCCTCATTTTACAAACTAACTCCTCTATTAAAGAGTTAACATGAGCTAGATGCACCTTAATCACATAATCTCTGGGATATAATGCAGTGGAATCCTAACATAATCGGCGCAATGGAATCTTGACATACAACGCATGGTGCGCTTGAATCCTTAGCTATTTAATGACATGTATTAAATTTCTATTATAACGCATAATGCATGGCACAGTGGAATAATATTTGGCATTGCATGGCGCAGTGGAATAATACCTAGCATGGCATGGCACAGTGGAATCCAGAGGTATTTAATGGTAGGTGTTTAATTGGAATAACCAGAATTGTAACGTACAAACCCGGAAATATTGGAAGTTAAATGGAACAATGCGATACGCGATCTTTAATGGTGCATTTAATTATGGTGCAACGACTACTCAAGATATGTAATTGGGAAGGGATATGTACAGATATTCAGTGCCCCGAAAGAAACTGCAGAAAACAAATATATAGAGAGAGTTATATTCAAAATACAATTGAGTTATATATATTTTTATATGTGCTGAGGAAATTTGAAAATAAAACCATATGCGTTATATATGTCCCATGTTGTAGGCGTGTTCTCATATATCTCTTCCTCTCCCATTTCTTAGAATAAACAAGCACATACATGAGAGTAGTGAAACTCGCTCCTCTGGTGTGCTCTCATCCTCTAGTGTGGGCTGATTGAAGATTGACCTTATCTTTCATCACTTAAGTTAACACACATTATTCTCTAACACGCATTTTATTCGTTGCGCAGTGCATTAGCTGAAATGGAGCACGAACCGGTTGCATGGATTCTTCTTCCCCGTTTCGCTGGAAATATTATATGAATTTTTGTGGTCTATGAAAGCCTCTATTAGAGTGGATAATTAGATGGATTTATGATCACTTATTTGGGCCTGGACTTTGCAGTGAGCATCGTCTCGTCTTTTTCGTTGAAGAAACCTATGTTAACATTTGTTGAACGAAGATTGACGAGCCAATGAAAATTTGGACAAAGCGTCTTCTTGTCTTTGTCGTTGAAGAATACGTTGAAGAAACCTACGTTAACATTTTTTGAATGAAGATTGATGAGCCAACGAAAGTTTGGAGGGAGCGTTTTCTGTCTTTGTCATTGAATAATCCTACCTTAATATTTGGTACATGCAATAGTAGTATTATTTATGTTTATCTTTCTCTTTCTTATGTTTACGACTTAGTATATATGCAACAACAATAATATTATATATGCGATGGGTTTGATATTGAGGTTAGGGTTGATATGCTAAATTCAAAATGAAAGGTTTGTACAGTTGAGTGAAGATTGATGAGGCAAAAAGAATTTAGGATCCTCTAGATGGGAAGGTAGAGGCCATGGATTAGACGACTCCTCAACTACCCTCGCACTGTCACCCAGAGGGAAAGGGATGTCAAAAACATGAAGAATGCAATGTCGAAACATCCTTTTGCAAAGAATATATTTACTTGTCTCACTGGCGTTTGAAAACAATTTCTATTGACTTGTACTTTTAATAAATCATAGGCTATCAGATTTGTTGCATAGATGTATCGAAAGCTCTACTAGGTAATCCTGTTCAAGAGATGAGACAAATTTTACTTGTGTGTATTGAATGTAAATGAATGATTGTGATCCATATGCGTTGATTTCAATGTGTTTTGAAGACCGTGACATGATTTATGGTATGTATGGCATGTGCCTTGGTGATGAATTTTCCTTGAACCATTCATATATGTACTATCTCGAAATTGCATATACGTTGAGTCATTTATGATGAGAATATGTTATATGCTTTCAAAATATCTATATGACAGTAATAAAGAGCTCAGATTCATTGCCTCGTTATATGGTTGTCTGCTAGATTTATAAGTCTCGGAGTTCATACAAGGAGTTCAGTTCATTAAGCTCAACATGAAACAATAACCAAAGAAGTCTACAAAGGTGACCCACCATCAAACCTCGAATAAAATAAATATTTCAGGAAGAGACTACTTCAATATAATGATCAATCAAGAATACTTCATTATAATCTTAAAAAATGTGCAAGAAAGGATTGAAACTCTAAAAATACATGATGTTGAAATAGAAAAACATGAAGTCATAGATTATGAAACTGTAGTGAAGTTGGTTGAGGGATTCAATGGAGCGGACCTTGGAAATGTTTGCAAAAAAATTGGCATGTCATCCATCCTAGCAAAGCGTGATCATGTAATTCATGAAGATTTTATGAAAATTGTTTAGAAATTTATTTATCCTTGTTATAACTTTCATTATTGAGATATCAATTTTAGGATTCATGTTTTTAAGTGCCATATGATGAAGATCACCAATCAACATCTTTCAAAGCCTGGACTATCATGGAGGCCTATAACATAGCAATGTGATTATTAATTGGAGATAATTATTTGGAACTTATTATTTATATACATGACATTATAATGCCTTACAAAGTATTATACCAACAACATTATTGCAATACTTTAGCAAGTGCTCTCACAATGAATGTCTACAACGCTCCTCTAATTTTAACACATTTTGAAGCACATGTGGAGCAATTTTTATGTATCATATAGAGCAACATTCATTCAATATGGAGAAACCCCAACAAATCATATGACACGACATTCATTCAATGAGAATCTGAATGATGTTTATACAGAAACCCCTTCCCACTGTTTTGAAAGGCGGGGGGGGAAATCATAATCAAGGGAATGAAGACACTTCTCAGAATGAAAGTGGATGGAAAAATGTGTTGCCATCAATGCCAAAGGGGGATATTCTTGGAAATATTGGCATTGATGTCATTAATTGTAATAATGATAATGTTTCTTGAATGTTATTATTACAGAAGGCTAAAAGTGATGTGAAGTGCAACGGCTACACTAATCAATATGAAGGTTAAATGTTGTTAAGAAGGACATAATATATTAAGGCAAAGTTGAAATACATATATTTCATTAAACAGAAAATGTAGACAATACAAATCTTATTTTTCACTTGTCATTATTGCTAATTGAGATGTTACAATATCATTTTATATTACAAATATTTTCAAAACTAAAAACAAAATAAGTGAGTAGTATTTGGAAGCCCAAGAGACAATGCTTCACTTCATATTCCACAAGGAATACAAACAACCGATAGGTTTTTCTTATAAAATTTATAACATGGAGTGGAGGAAGAGACTTTTGATGGAGAAGGTATATCAACAAGGATGCTCATGGGTAGCAACAGAAGAGGAATAAAGAATAGAAGAGGAGAAATAGTTCAACAATGAATTTGACAGTAGAATGGTCTATGAGGTAAATATCATTTGTAACTTGATGTTGTGACTGAGAAATTTTTGTTCTCTTATATGTTTCAGTTCGAAAATAAACATGTTGAACCCTATTGAAGTAGGAGCCTCTCATGGGTTGTAGCCTACAAGAAATATGTGGGAGTTGGAGCTTCCTTTGAGGTAGTAGCCTCTTGTAGGTTCGAGCCTATAAAAATATGATGTAACAAGGAGTAGCAACTTGCATTCACATCACTTTCAGTCTAAAATTTGTGGTTTCTCGCTTTGGGGTTTCCACTTATTTCTTGTGTCTTCATGTGTTCTTTCTGAATGCTATGTGAATGATATTGAACTCTCGATAAGTAATATGAAAATTTATCTTCTTAACGCCTGCAAAATAAATTAAATAGAACATGAAAATGAACTATTAGTTGCATAATAAAGTAAATATGAGAACGAATATTAAATTACTAATTAAACACCCCTCTTAGTAATTTCCAATATTAAATATCAATTACTATTGTGGCAAAGGAAGGATAAGATAGATGGGAAGGAACAAAATTTTCAAGGCATGCAATGATTGTAAACTTTTCTTGTCATTATTAATACAAAAGTCCATTGTTTCTCCTATACTTATGTCTTGTTTATGCATATGTAGATCACGAATCCTTGACTTACTGTTTAAATTAGTTTTGTATATGCTATTTGTATGTTTTATTTCTCTTTATTTCTTTGGATGATTTTCTGGTTACACTTACAGAAATTGATGTTGAAGTTGGAACTAATAAGCCAGGTGAAAGAGGAAGCTTGTGTTCGATTTCAAGTAGGTTTTCTTCCCAAATTTCAAACATATATAAGGAAAACATTGTATTTTTATCTTGGTTATTTCTAAACTAAGCCATTAGATCTAGGGAGTTTTCTATGTTCGTAGAAGGAATTTATCCATAAAAAAACTTGGAGACTCCGTTGGGGAACAATATGTTATTTAGTAGTTTTCTTTGTGTAGCCTTGTAGGAGCTCTGAAATCAACTTTATTTCTCTTGTTCATAATGTTATTGGACTAGGGAAAACTTGATTTTGAGCTTGATTAGGGTTTATCTTTCACATTTTAAGTGAATCTTCCTCATCACATTTTTTCTTCTAAGACAAAGCGACCCAACACATTTTTCCAATTCAGTAAGTGTGAGGACTCGCATTGGTTTCCATATACTAGCTATGATTATCTTATAAGTGCAAAAAAAAATCATTTTCCCTCCCTTGATTTTAATTCTTTTTTGTTTACAGTGTCTTCCCAAGTCTCTCGTTTGTGTAAGGTCCCTATCAATCAAAAAACTTGTTTGAAATTAAGTTTGATTTCCTTTTTATAAGAGTTTTCTTATTTTTGTTTCTTCTTGTCAATTAGGGTTTTAATCATTTGACTTGGTTATTGATCTATTAAAGGTTTTTCATATTACAATTTAATTTCTCTGAATTCCTTCTAATTCAATAATCTTGTCGTATTTTCAATTTTCTTTGCTTTGAAAATTGAAATGAAAAGAACAAAAGAGTTTCATTTTCTCATGCATTAGGGCTTTCAATTTTTGAATTGAAATAGTGAATTTTAAGATCTTGTTTGGAAGTTTTTCTTTTCTGCATCATTGTTTGAAACTTATTCCCTTCCTTAGTTATATCTTCATTGCATGAAAATAGTTCATTTTTCTCATGCTAGTTGAATTTTAGGAGTTTAGGTGAATTCATTTCGATCCTTGAAATTGAAACTTTAATCAAGATCAACATTAAAATTTATCAATGAACTTAAGAAGCTTTAGAAATATTAAAGGGGAATTTAGTGGTCTAGGGTAGAAGACATGTTCCAACATATTTAAACATTGGAGCTTTCGTTACTTTTCAGCTTTACATCCCTCAGATGGTTGGTTTTTCACGTACCTAAGAACATTCTTCCACATACCTTTTGGTATATAGGACGAAACTCCACATAAAAAGAGTATATTACAATGCCCTCATTGTAAAGTTACACATTTTTCAATGCTAATATTAACTTCCTTTAGGTATATATCAGAATTCCCCATTAGGATACAATAATCCCTAGGTAACCATTTCGTCCACCTTGTCATTATTATACATCGAACACAACATTCAGAGAGATTTATTTCACATACTTAATGATATATTATAGTTCATAGTGACTTGGTAATCCCCTTATACCTAGATACCCTTGTTTATATGATTTTTACTCCTTAGTAGATCTTAGTTTGAATATGATGGAAACAATTCTTAACTCTACCAGTTAAGGAAACCCCTCTTACATGAATCCTGGTCCTTTTTCCTCTTTTGGAAATATTGGTTCTCCTTATATGGCTACGATGTCCCTTCCCTAAGTTCCCATAGTTTTACCAGTATGGTTGTTTTCAACATCCTTGGTTCCAAATGTCCAAATTTCTCCACAATCAAGTTCTCCACTTGAACAATACTAACATCAAGTTGACTCTTTCCTTTATTCTCCCATTTTTTTCTCTTTTCCTTTCTCCTTCTTCGCCTGGTGAAAGTATTAATGCTAGTAATCAAGAAGTTGAGAAGAAGAAGAAAAGGAATAATAATAAGAAGAAGAAAAATAAGTAAGGGGGGAATTAAGAGACCATTTTTATGAATGCAACTAATGTCGAGAAATATTCCAACAATCCCCGTAAAGTTAAATTCCATTTCAATATTTTTAAGGGTGATCAGCTTCTTGGAGATTGCTCCAGTATCTCCAAAGTATTAGAAGTGTGGTCCATAGGGTCACATCAACCTTTGTTGTCAACCTCTAGAGATCATGCTAGTGACAAACCATCAACTAGTCATAATAAGGTTTATAGGAAAAAGGGTAAAGTTAGGTTTCCCTGTAGGTTATGTGAAGGGAATCATAAAATTAAGCTTGTAACTTATATGGATGAAGCCTCAAAATTGCTAGAAAACCTTACCATTTATCAGCAACAACTTCCAACTAGTTACCATAATATTACCCCTAATCCTCCATTACTTAATGAAGTGATTGGTCTGACTCCATCTTCAGTCAATCCCGCTCTCTCTGAGCATGAATCCCGTGAGTCCTTTTCCAACCAACCATTGGTTGATAAAGTGGATTACTAATTCCATATTTTGTCGACCATACTCTCCATTTAGAGAGTGAAGCTAATGTTGCTCAAGTTCTTCTTGTTACATCAGATATTATCGAACAAGGGGGAATTTCGCATGTTCTCACGGAACCCCCTCCAAGTAATTAGGTCATTGCCTTTTATTAGAATCAATTGAAAAAACCCCTTCTCCCTTCTTACATTCCCTTCCAAATCATGGTGAAAGCTTGGGATAAGAACATATATCACATTGTTATATAGGAAGGTGCTTACATTTATATTCTATCCTCTACTACTTGGAAAGCTTTATGTTCCCCACAAATTATTTCTATTACTCAAAATATGTTATATTTTAATAGAGGACCAGTGAACCTTTATGGATCCTTCGTAAGTTTCCTATTACCACATAAGGGAAAAATATCTTTATTTATTTAATGGTAGTAAAATTCCCCTTATATTTAAATTTTCTACATTGGCGAGACTATGTTTATTCCATCAACGTTATCATGCCCACCCTCTTTTGAGTGATATCTTTCCTGCATGATGGAAAAATTGTAACTATTGACCAACTTTAATTTTTTGGCCCTTATTTGACAACCCACCATCTAACTTCCCTAAATATTCCTAATATGCAAGTGGTATCCCCCTCATCACATGTTATTTATGTGAAAACATGTTCCATGAATGCATTTATCGATGAAGAAGAGTCAATCATTGTTTTCTCAACTTCTAGCCTTTTTGGATCCCTTGATGTGTCTTTTTGTGAGAGCATTGTTCTTCCATATGATAAAACCCTCTTGGAAGCCATGGCCTCCTAGGGGCTATGATCAAGATAAACACTTACCATGAGCATAGCTCTTGTATTGTGTCAAGCTTGTTAAAAAATGAAATATGTCACCACGAGCATAGTTTATTCTATGTTTCAAGCACACATAAAAATGAAACACACCCATGAAAAAAGTTATCTTCCTATGTCACCTTCATTTCATCCACCCATGTCACATGATTCTCTTCCTTCCTTCCCAGTGAACACATTTCTATTAATAACCAATAGTTTATCTCAGTCCATTTGAAGAGTTGACGATGGAATGAAGATGGGGGAGGCATGCCTCTACCATTATGTTGGGGGCAATGTACTAATCAAAAGAATATTTTTTTTATCTGTTTCAAGCTTGTTTAAAAACGAAACCACTCTCAAGCCTATTTTTTCTCTATTTCAAGAATGGGTAAAAATGAAAGCACACTCAAACATGTTTTTTTCTCTATTTCAAGCTTGTGGTAAAAAATGAAACCTATTCCAAGCTTAGTCTTTGGTATTTCCCGTGATCCTAACTATAGGATAATATGTTACTGAGTTTAGTCTTTGTTCATTCTCGTACTTGTAAATACATGAGAATAAATGATCAAGAAAAACTTACAAAGAAGGAAATCCCTTGCATTCCTATTTAAATCTTTTTAGACTCCTAGAATATGAAAATATTTTCGAGCACTTGTATATTTCTAACTTGTTAAAGTAAATTAAAGGACATATGCCAGATATAAGTTTAACTCTTTTCAAGACTAGATGGACTATTTATGAAAAAGGAATATTTTAGTCAAAGATGGCTAAAGGTTCTCCTGGGTATTTTTTTATGCCTCTTCAAGCCCAAGGTACTGAATTTAAAAAAAGAAACCTCTTGGAGTTTTATTTGTTTCCTCTTTTTCAAACTCTCTAAATATGAAAAAGAAGTCGAGTTACACCATTTTTGGACATGTAAAACGTAAACATTGTAGGACTGATCAAGTATGACAAGAATGGATGACTCCTTCTCAAGGTTTGTTAAAAATACTCAAAAGGATTCATCCGAAGTATGAACTTATAGGTCGAGCATATGTTATCATCCTCAATATTGTAAAAAATAGAGAGATACTTGTTAGAAATGGTGGGGAAATTGGGGAAATAATAAACAAAAACTTGTTTATGGAATAGACACACTCTTGAACATGAAATGATTTCACCTCCATGACTTATTTGTGTTATGGAATATACTTTCGTCCATGAATTATCATTATTGGTAGTTACTCTCAAATATGTTAACATATTTTATCATTGGTCGATAATGATATGGTGCCTGCCATGCTTGAATCCTACTATCGAGTTACGAGATGGAACACCCGAGATCTAGCTTCATCCATCTAGGTTGTGATTTAAGGATTCATACAAGATATAAAAAATATGATGACTATGGTCATATGTAAACTCATCCAAGCATGGGTCCACTGTATTTACTCAATGGATGCGAATTTGATCATTATACATGTAAAATGGCTTATATTTTTATTATGGGTATCCCTACCTCAACGATGATATCATGATGATAATGTATTTTAACGGTTAATTAATAATATTAACGACTTGACTCTTGATCCAAAATTTTTACATGGTAAAGAACTTTATTCCTTAGCCACAACTTCTGCCTTCGTACTTTAGGGGGGAATTTGTTACATGTCATTTTGCCACATCTAAAAAAATATCCCTAAACCTTGATCTATCATCATCCATTTACACTTTGCAATCATTTCCTAAAAAGTCGAAAGCCTTCACTTTCAAGAAGTTACTAGAATCCAAGATTACATTAGCTAAAAACCCTAATTTTATGGATCATCACACTTTCCTTTAAGACAGACTATGCTAACGCAAGTTGCACACATGTAAAATTAAGTGGAAAACACATGTTGCTTTCACAACAAAATGTGATGAACACCAACAAATGAGGAAAAATAATAATAATTTTTAAGTTTCTCCCTTTAGAAGCTTCGGGAATAGTTCTAACTATTCACTATTGGATCAGATATCCAACTCCTAATATTAAGTTCTTATCTCTTATCTCCTATAACTTACCTCCCTATAATATGGATCTAATCCCTAGAATGGTAAAACCAAAACCACCTCATTTACCCTATAGATTCACTACATCCGATAGAGTTTGGGTTGGTTTTTGGAGACTGTAATATTCCTAATTAGCGACAGCTAATTGGAATATTCTATTTTTTTTAGTTTTTCGTCTATAGTTTGTAAATAAATAAAAAGTGACTGAAGAGGGTCTAACTCACTTAAGTGAAATAAGACATCCACCTAGTAGCACAACGTTGTGACTTAAGTGGGAGTCAAGGAGGGCCTAACACCACGTAGAGGAGGGGGCCTATGTACACTCTAGAAGCTTCTGCACAGATAATGATGAGGATGTGGAGGAGAGAGAGAGGCTACATTGGGTTTTGGAGGGAAACCAATGTTATAAAGATGGAGGAGCCTCCTCATTTCATTCATTATTGAGTTGTTGATTTTGGAATGAGACTTTTGTCTTCTTGAGCACGCTAGCTGTTTAGCCTATCTGCAGCACTGTTTAGTGCACCGAGTGTCCGTGCAGAAATCTCACCCTTAGCCCCGAGGGACTTCGAGTGCCTGCTCGGGTAAGGTTAGTTTCCTTGCATTTTGTGAGTCGTTTCATTGTTTGGGTTTGTTGCGGAGCTGGAGCTTATAGAGACTACATAGTCACTAGGAGAGAGGACACAGTCCATTGTGGAGGAGCTTCAGATTGGGGTTTTTACATGAGATTTCGCCAGGATTTCGAGCAGAGGGTCAGCCTTTGCCCGTTGGAGGTCTTTGGCGGAGTTTGTGGCAGTATTTTTAGCTGTTGCTATCCAACTACTGCGTTGTACCTTGGAGGCCAGCGTAATTCACTGGGGAGGAAGTTTCTGGTGTTTTCGGGGGCTGGCCATTCTTGGAGTGGTTTGTGGATCTTGTCCGGGTTGTTGAGGAGAGAAGGTTTGCTGATTTTCATCTCATTCTGGCAAGCGGATCAACCCCTAATCTTTAGTCGATTCCAGTAGTAGCAGCTACACAGCATTTCTCCAACAGCTGGGACGCAGTTCATAGAGCAGCCATTTCCTGTCTTTTTTGAGAGTGTTTTCTCACTTGCCTTGTGCAAGATCATCTCTTGTATTTCATTACATTTCTCAGATTAATAAAATGACTTAGTATTTTCTCTCTATGTTTTTTGGTTGAGTTGCCGTAGTTGCCGTAGTTGTTGTATTATCTTCCTATTTTTATTATTGATTGTGAGCGCTCTAGTTCTATACCACTCGGTGTGTTTATATTTCGCTCCTAGACAGAGTCTAGAAAGGGCCAGGTAGCATCCGGATCTCGTCCTCTTTTAGAGGTGACATATCCAGTAAATGCCCTCCCAGTCAATCTCTGGTTGGAGTTTGCCATGTTTTAGAGATAACCCCCAAACGGGATATTACAGCAGTATTAGAGCATAGTTCTGGCTCAGCCTATGGTCTATGACATTTGGAAAGAGACCTTACAGAGGCCAAACAATTTGGAGAGAAACTATTGACAGTAGTAGCTGCAGTGCCAAAAAACGAAATTGGAAGAGGGCTAAACTACAAAGGGTCGAATTTTGAAGGTTGGAATTAGAAGAAACACTTTCTGGGATTTTTTGAGTTTTGGGCAACGATCACCTTCCCAAATTCTTAGAATTATCTGAGCAATTTTCAGTGGGTAAATCAGAGGCCGAAGTAAGGCAGAAGTGTATTCTTGGAGCAGCAGTGCAATTTTTGGATGAGCCTGTAGACAAAGAACATGAGGAGCCTGTGATAGACGCAAAATAGGAGGAGTCTGTAGACACAGAACAGGAGGAGCCGATGGCAGGTGATGATGATGCGAAGAAATTTGGAGAGATTCTCCTCAAATCAGTACATGATCTGTCGAGGCAGATTGAGGTTATGGGGCAGAGATTCACCACTGTTGAGGCTAGACAGCGTGAAACCCCAAGGGGTTTCCATATTGGCAAGGGATCAGGCACGTCCCACCATTTGCCAGAGTATGATACCACTCAGTATATGGCATCACATACACCCACACATTCCACTATGCCCACTTTTCTGGGTGTAGACAAAGGGGCAGGAGCACATCAGGAGCCAGAGCCTAGCCACATGGGTGATTATTTCGCCAAGTATCAGGCATATGGGCAGGAGTTCAGGGATTCCCTTCCATTCAGAGATTTTTTTCAGCTCCAGCGGGATAGCAGACCCCAAAAATTTCACAGAGGGAACAAGCACTCACATGACAGGGGCTTGTAGCACACAGTGGGAATATTCCATTTACCGACATTTGACGAGTCATCCAAGCGTTCGAAAAAAGCTTGGGTGGAGAAGTTGGATGCCTCTTTCCAGCTTGACCGAGTATCGGAGGGGGAAACCATCAAAATGGTTACCTCGCAGGTGGAGGATGAGGGCACACAGGATTGCAGAAAGTTTGAGGATACACCTAGTGTGACATAGGACTCACCCTCATTGGAGACCTCCTTGACTATGTCGGTTGATATAGTAGTGGAGAAGGTAGAGCCTACCCTAGTAGAGCCATCCATTGAGGTGATGACTGGAGCCGTGTCCGAGTTTTCGGGTGGTAGCAGCACACGACAGATGGGTGAGGTGTCAAGAGATGTATCCACCTTTGATGAGGCACTAGGAGATAGAGAGGTATTGGATGATGGTCGCAGACAGTGGTATCATCAGCTTCAGGCAGACCTTATAGTTTTGAAGGGGAAGGCCATGTCAGTACGGTAGGCCATTTTGTTGTAGGACAGGGAGCTGGAGGGCATGAGAGTGGCTTGTGCCTAGTCGACGGCCAAGTTGGCCCGCATTGGGGAATGACTAGATTCCTTGATGGTACAACCAGAAGGCACGTTGGAGCGTCAGATCATTCCCCTTCAGGCATGCATGGATGGGACCAACAACATTGTTTTGACACCTCTTCCCATTGGAGAAAGAGAGACGAAGTCACCTAGTCAGATCTCATACGTTGACTTGGTTAGCAGGATGAGACGATCGGGGTTGCATAGGGTGCAACATCCACATGTTGAGGTTGGATGGCGAGATATTTTGAGTTGGTACCCAGTGGAGTGGGTTATGGAGATAGTGGCGGACCTGGGTGTAGTTCAGCAAGAGTTCCCAGGTTCTGGGAATACAAGAACCCCAGATTGGCAGTGGGGTCTAGGTGGGATTACCTATCATTTCCTAGGCAAGTCGGTTGACTATGTCTTGGAGGATACAATTGGCCTAGCAGTAGAGCATGTGCATCCACAATGGGATTTTAGGTCAGCCCCAGTGGCCAACCAGTTTATGGGCAGACTCCCTAGGTTGTCTTGGTATGACACTCATACACAAGATCACGGAGTGGTCAACATACCTTGGCAGGAGCTTGTTGGAGGAGGTGGCATTGGTAGGCCACCAGATGGCGCCTTGTATGGGGCCAAGGATTCTTCACCTTTGTGTGGGGCATAGAGGACGCAGCGGAGCCGAGCAGTGGTGGTAACACTACTGACACATAGGGAGATTCACTTCTCGGACCCCTCGAGGATGGTTTGGAGTGATGATCCATTCGTCGACGGGTATAGTGATGTGATGGTGGAGACAATGATACCAATTGGGGGTAGTCCAACATGTAGAGGCACAACTCTAGGTCATCACATCCAGGGATGTGTGGGAGCCTATAGCATTGAGCCATGGACTAGCGGTGGACATGGAGTTGCATGGTGGTGTACCGTAGTATGTATGATGGCATTGTAGAGTAGGAGTGTCCTACATCACATTGAGAGCACGCAGGGAGTGACCGATGCTTGGAAATAGTCAGGGCACGAGACGGTACAGGGTGGTACAACAGTAGCATGGGGTACCCAGTGGTGTACAAGGGTATGCCTCAGTGTGCAGTGGCATGTTGAGGGGTACATGGATGATTGGTGGTATGTGAGGGCGTACGGAGTTGCACAACAGGGTTTTAGAGTATTTCGTCCAGGGAGATTCACGGACAGGGACACTAGGCTTACCTTTGGAAGTAGTTCACCCAGGATCGATGGGGAGACATATGAGTGATACTTGATGGTATGTGTGGGGACTCACGCACCCGACCCTCTTCTACATCACTCACAGGCACCGTCGATTTTGTTGTTGTCCTTTGGCACTTTAGGCATGAGCAGCGGGGTACGCGAGGCTCACCCAAGATATTTGGATGGCACTCAGCACACTAGGGGAGAGACTTCTTAGCAGTGGCACTGGGTCGGTGCGCTAGTTGGCAGCCACAGGTCAAGGGATGAGATGATCCTCTGCAGGGGTAGCACATAAGTTATCGCTGAGCTTAAGATTTGGGAGCAGGTCATGAGGGAGACATGCGTCACTCTTTTCTCAGGGCATGTCGAGATCATGCATTAGTAGAGGATACTAGGTACAATAGAGGTAGCATCCCATTATGTGTCTAGGCTCCAAAAAAAGTATCGACACATTATCGAGAGGGTGGATGGAATATTCCATGCAGATGATGTGGCGGAGGTAGAACAGGAGGGCATTCCTTCTGTATGCCAGGGTGAGGACTCTTTTTCATATGATTCCATAGGATCAGTTGAGGTCGCTTCTGGGGAGTTAGAGCAGTCATGCAGAGGTGGTGATAGTAGACCAGAGCTACATCCTAGTGTCCAGGGTGAGCAGTTATGGGACTCTACAGGAGATACTCTGGGTGAAGAGTCACTTGTGACGATTAAGCTAGAGTAGCAGGTGATGGAGCCTGAGTCAACCGAGGAGGACACTATTCACATCAGGCACGATATTCCTTTGGGGGAGAGCCAGATGGGCGCCCACATTGAGCCGATGAGGGATATGCGACTAACATTGGGGTCAGCCATTGAAGCGGGGTAGTCAGATGCACTGACATCAAGTACGGTGACAATAGTTGTAGATCCATATACTCTGGAGGTGTTGGAGGTTGATGGGATTGTTCTGCAGGGGGCCAATTGATAGCAGTAGCATGAAATTCCTGATTAGGAGTGGGAGGAGCTGTTGGATATGGTGGAGCATCCATCTCCGATTCGACACAGGGATGAGGCGCGGATAGATGTACATGCAGTCAGAAAAGCTGCAGTATTTTTAGTGGGTAGCACTCTCTAGGAGTACATAGATGGAGCTTGCGGCATATCTTGCCCACTTGGGCCCATTATAGAGAGAGGGGCTTCCTTATACAGGTAGATTTCATTGGCAGACAGGGCAGAGTAGTGGGAGTTTATTACGGGCTGGCGGCAACACTCCAGGCGTGTTCCATATGCAGTTGTTGTTGCTACATCGGATTCTTCTTCCAGGATGGACTGGTGGGAGATCATGAGTTGGTACCCTCTTGATGGTATGGTATTCTTTGTAGGGAGCACAACGGAGAAGGGGCCCTTGGACATAGTATATGTTACAGATTCCAGATAGCAGGGGGGCATAGGTCATCGTTTCTTCAGCACTCTATCCTGATTTCAGCAGAGTAGGATCAGCATGGGATTGATTCAGGACTTGGATTGGAGAGAGGTGATGAGTTGGTATACAGTTTATGGGATAGATTACACAATCACATATATAGTGCAGCACGGGTCATGGTCTTCGCCTCTTAGAGCATCAGTCATAGCCAGAGGCAGTGCGCAGTCCGAGCCGTGGGACTTGGGCAGTTATTGGCCATGGTGGCGATGGGATCCGGGAGGATTATTGGTTGGCTGGTACCGTGAGAGATCATTTTGGGATCTTGGCATTGACAGATCCCTTCATATCAGGGTGATGCAGAGGACAGGGAAGATTTAGTGGCACATCTGGGACCCAGGCACCTTTTTGCAGTGTCGGTGGCGAGTACCAGCTAGAGAGGAGGCTTGTTCAGGCATTTCTTGAGGACACGCAATTTTTGCCGGATGAGGATGCCACTTGGGAGAGCGAGAAGATTTTTCAGCATCCATCACTTCAATTGCTTAAGGGCAAGCAACATTTTGCTGGGGGGGACTTTAATATTCCTAATCAGTGACAGCTAATTGGAATATTCTATTTTTTTTAGTTTTCCGTCTATAGTTTGTAAATAAATAGAAAGTGAGTGAAAAGGGTCTAACTCACTTAAATGAAATAAGACATCCACCTAGTAGCACAACGTTGTGACTTAAGTGGGAGTCAAAGGGGGCCTAACAACACATAGAGGAGGGGGCCTATGTACACTCTAGTAGCTTTTGTGCAGATAAGGATGAGGATGTGGAGGAGAGAGAGAGGATACGTTGGGTTTTGGAGGGAAACCAACGTTATAAAAGATGGAGGAGCCTCCTCATTTCATTCATTATTGAGTTGTTGATTTTGGAATGAGACTTTTGTCTTCTTGAGCACGCTGGTTGTTTAGCCTGTTTGTAGCACTGTTTAGTGCACAGAGTGTCTCCGTGCAGAGATCTCACCCTTAGCCCTGAGGGACTTCGAGTGCCTACTCGGGCAAGGTTAGTTTCCTTGAATTTTGTGAGTCGTTTCATTGTTTGGGTTTGTTGCGGAGCTGGAGCTTATAGAGACTACACAGTCACTGGGAGAGAGGACACAGTCCATTGTGAAGGAGCTTTGGCTTGCAGTTTCTGCAGGCGATTTCACCGGGATTTTGAGCAGAGGGTTAGCCTTTGCCTGTTGGAGGTCTTTGGAAGAGTTTGTGGCAGTATTCTAGTTGTTTCTATCTAGCTACTGCGTTGTACCTTGGAGGCCAGTGTAATTCACTGGGGAGGCAGTTTCTGGTGTTTTCGGGGGTTGGCCATTCTTGGAGTGGTTTGTGAATCTTGTCGGGGTTGTTGAGGAGAGGAGGTTCGCTGATTTTCATCTCATTCTGGCAAGGCGATCAGCCCCTAATCTTCAGTCGATTCTAGCAGTAGTAGCTACACGGAATTTCTCCAGCAGCTGGGACGCAGTTCATATAGCAGCCATTTCCTGTCTTTTCTGAGAGTGTTTTCTCACTTGCCTTGCGCAAGATCATCTCTTGTATTTCATTACATTTCTTAGATTAATAAAATGGCTCAATATTTTCTCTTTATGTTTTCTGGTTGAGTTGCCGTAGTTTCCGTTGTTGTCGTAGTTGTTGTATTCTCTTCTTATTTTTATTATTGTTTGTGAGCGCTCTAGTTCTATACCACTTGGTGTGTTTATCTTTCGCTCCTAGAAAGAGTCTGGAAAGGGCCAGGTAGCCTCCGGATCTTGTCCTCTTTTAGAGGAAACATATCCGGTAAATGCCCTCCGAGTCAATCTCTGGTTGGAGTTTTCCGTGTTTTAGAAAAATCCCCGAAACGGGATATTACAGAGACTCTGAATTATGTGCTTATGCTGCTCATTTGTGTCTAGAGGTCCATAATCCATCCATTTTCTTGAGGTTTTATTGAAGGCTTACTATTGTGGCAAAGGAAGGACATGATAGTTGGGAGAGACTCACAAGGTCAAGGCCTACAAGGTTTGTAATATTTTCCTATCATTATTAATACAAAAGTGCATTGCTTCTCCTATACTTATGAATTTTTTATGCATATGTAGAACATGAATCCTTGAGTTCTTGTTTACAGTTTTTTGCATATGATATTTGTATGTTTTAGTTCACTTTCTTATCTTGCATGATTTGCAGGTTCCACTTATAGAAACTAAAGTTAGAGTTGGAGCTAACAAGTGAAGAGAACGAGCCTCATTCAACAAGGAAGCTTGAGTTAGATTCCAAGTAGGTTTTCTTTACATATTTATAACATATCTATGGAAACAATTGAATTTTTGTCTTGGTTGTTTCTAGACTAAGCCACTAAGTCTAGGGAGATTGCTTCTGTCCACGAAAGGAATTTATCCACAAAACACATACCCTAAGGAACTCATCTATGATTAGCATCGATATTAAAGTTAAATCCTCTTAATATATGAGTTTTGATCAATTTTATTTCTTTAACTTGAACACTATTTCATTTTCATGATAAAGTTGTCTCACATTATCAATTTCAGGAAGATTCTCTTTTATGGTAGGTATGATATTATCTCCCATTGAACTCCATAATTATATTAATTTTAAGTATAGTCCTTTATATAGATTTTTGTAAATGTGTCAAATCAACATTTTTAATTGACTTATTTTATAAAATTCTTTAAAACATTTTTTCACAATTTGGGGTACTTGGTTTTACATGTTTTCACTAGCTTCACAAGTCAGGGACGAGCTCTATAGAGGTTTATCTAGTGTAGAAAACTTTCCAACTTCCCCTTCCATTTGAAAACAATAATATTAACTAAATTTATTATCTATTTTATATTTACCTTTCCTTTATAAACACCTCAATATATATTCGAACCAAGAATTATGAAGTTTCAAGTGAACATGATTTTTATTTCCTACTCTCGCATATAAAAATAAATAAACATCTCAGCATTTCTAACTCTATATTTTTTACTTATATTAGTTGATATTTCTTATCTATAATTCCATACATTTGATCATATTTTAATATGTGTACTTTTTCATATAAAAAAATAAACATTTCAGCATTTCTAAGTATATATTTTTTACTTATGTGAGTTGATATTTCTATATATTCTAATGTGTGTAAGTGAAGTTTCGGTAACTTTTCAAAAAAAAATTGATTTTTAACCCTTTCGAAAGAGCAAAATTGTGAGACTACAACATGTCCAATTTTTTATTTTTATTTTTTTTAATCTAAGCCTAAAAGTTTTACCTAAAATATTTCATTTCATATTCTATTTTGCGAAACGAATTTAAATCCATTTGGAGCTTGATATATTTAGATGTTTTTTTACTAAAAACACTATTTTAAGAATGGTTTGAATACTGACCAAAAAAAAAAATATTTAACTTCCATAAACCATTACTCTAAAATTAATAATAATGAGAGCCTAGAAGTTTTAGCATAGATACACTAATATGTTTTCTTAGTATCCTAAAATTTTCATATCAATAGCTATCATGAAAAAATTAAAATAATCCATTTTTGTTAAATGAAACCACAAGTTGCAATATCTAGTACCATATGTTTTATATTAAATATATATAGAAATAAAGCAAAGAAGATATCTCATGCTTTTAGAATGACAAACAATATTTCAACAAGATTGCAATGCAATGGTATACCTGCCAAAAGAAGAAACAACCTTATTCCCAAGAATTAAACCAGCAACAAATATCATAATTTTGGTATTGGTAAATGAAAGTTCTGGCAGTTTGAATGTGAAGCATAAATCTATTAAAATCCAAGGCCCAACCCAGAAGTAAAACATTAGTTTTTCACCGAATTTGTAGTGACCAAATGGAGCTTGTGCACCATCTCTTGCAACTAATCCTCCTATGGCAATTATTCCACAAGCTCCATCTCTTGCAACTAATCCTCCGATGGAAATTATTTCTAAAGGGGAGGTTTCCTGGGCTTGAGTGTACGAGTGCAAATATTTTTGTTCATATTTATAGTATTGGCATTTGAAATTTATGGCTGTTCAAGTGAAGCTTGTGCACCACCTCCTGCAACTAATCTCCTTATGGGAATGATTCCTAAAATATTTCCTACAAGGAATCCTTTTATGGCAATGATTTCGCTAAGGGTTCCTGCGTTTGAGTGTGCGAGTAACAATTATTGGCAAGGTCAAGGCCCAGACTAAACATAAAACGTTGTATATTCACTACAGTTCACGAGATTCAACTTGAGTTTGTACACAATCTCTTGGAAATTATTTAGTCCCCATGTAATTCTGAATTTCTATTGTTCATATTTCTGAATTTCTATTGTTCATACATTGAATTTTAGATATAACGCATTCCCCAATAAACCCTTCGTCGTTAATATTTTACTCATGATGCACACTTAATAATTATAAGTAAAAGATATTGTATATTTTAATTTTGTTGGAAATTAATTCCAACTATTGATATCAATCAACAGTAATTGTAGAATGACTAGAGAGCGGCACATTGAAGCCTTAGCAAAGGTGGTCGCCGCTTTCTTGAAGAATTGCAAAAGGATTGGAAAGCTCGTACAAGCGAAATGCAGAGCAGATAAGAATCAGCCCCTTGATATTTATCTAAGGCGGTAGCCGACTTCTTAGGAGCAGAGTAAATGCTCAGACTCAAAGTCTCGCCAACAGCACAGAGCTTTGATTACAAAGTTAAATCAAGCTTTAAAGCCTTACGAATATAATCGGCGGAGTTAATGATCGAGGCGGCATAAGTTCGCTGCATCACAAAGTAGCGATGCGATGCGATGATAGTTCTAAACACTATCGCATCAAAAATCTTCAAAGAACTTAAAATGTGCATACCGAAGAGTCTTAGCGATGAGATGAGGTCCCACCTCAATCGCAATCACGACATCACAATGTTACTTGCATGCCTGTTGCACTATTTTCAATATTCGATGCGATGTAGACCCCGCTCCAATTGCAATCACAAGTTTGATATGAACGTCCGCAAAGGATTTTTGAAACAATGTTCCGATGTTCCGATGTGATTGAAGTCCCGCGCAATCACAATTGCAAATCGCAGGATCGCAAGATCGCAATCGCAAATGTTACGACTTGCATTATGTTGATCGCTTCCAATGTTGCGATGCAATATGGGCCCGGCCTAATCGCAAATCGCAAAGTGCAAAGGTATTAACCTTTTGGCTGCTAAAATGCCGATCACTGATTGATTACAAATGTGATGAAGCTATCAAAAGGATTTCATATATTTTGAAGTCCGGTTTTATTTGTCGGTTGAATCGTTTTTATTATAACTGCGACTTATAAAAGGGAATGAGCCCGAAGGCTTTTGTAATGAAATTTTTTGCTGTGAATGTGTTTTTATGTATTGAAACTTTATTTGAGAAATAGTAAAATTGTTGTAGCCCACAGGCTAATTACACAGCAAGGTTGTAAGCACTGTATGTGCAGTTTTTTTAGGACAAATAAGTTTTGTGAGAACTGTTGTTTTACAGTCCATTGTTACACTTTGTAAATCCCTCTCAAGGAGGAAGAATCAGATTGTTGATTTTGTATTTCTTTTATTCTTTTATGAATTAAGAAAACTTGTCCTAAATTGCTTCTATTCATTCTGCAAATTAAGTTTGAAAACTCTATGTGGTAGAGGGAAACTCCATTCTCTCTTGTTTTTTTGAAGTAATTAGAAACTTCTACATGGTATCAAAGCTAGTCTAGGAACTCAGTGAGATAAAACAGAGTTTGTTTTTCACTGCAGGAGCTATAAGAAGTTTTTTTTTTAAACAGATTTCTCCAGTAGAGAAAGTTCTTGCCTGTTTTATTATACATTCTATATCCTTTCTTTACTTATACAGTTAATATGGAAGATGCTGGAACTGGTTTGACAAATTCCCAACTTCCACATTTTAATGGGAAGAATCATAGTTATTGTTCCATAAATATGAGAGCTTTATTTGCTTCTTAGGGATTATGGGAGCTAGTTGAAAATGGCTACCCTAAACCTGTAGATGCAACAAATTTGGCTACTTTGATAGTAGCAGAAAGAGACCTGTTGAAGAGCGATAGGAAGAAGGACTCCAAAGCCCTCTTTGATCTCTTTCAATCAGTACATGAGAGTTTTTTCCCACGGATTGCAGTAGCAATGAAGTCTAAGGAGGCATGGGATATTCTCAAAACTGCTTATCAAGGCATGGAGAAGGTGAAGACTACAAAGTTGCAGATGTTGAGGAGAGACTTTGAAACACTCAGCATGAATGAATCTGATACAATAGATTCATTCTTCACTCATGTTATTAGGTTGATAACCCAGATAAGATCTCATGGTGAATTTCTTGAAGAAAGAAGGATCGTAGAGAAGATCTTGAGAATTTTACCCTCAAGGTTTGAAGCTAATGTGGTAGCAATAGAAGAGACAAAGGATCTCTCACAGTTCACTGTAGATGAACTGAGTGCTTCTCGTATGTCTCATGAACACAGAATGAGTAGAGGAACAGATTCCTCTTTGGAGGAAGAATTCAAGACTCAGATGTCATTCGGCCGAGGCAAAGGTCAAGGCAGAGCAAATAACAAAGGTCGAGGAAGAAGCCAAAACAAAGGTAGAAATAATCCTGCTAGCACAAGTGGAAGGAGCTAAAATCAGAACCAAGATGAAGGTTCAAGAAAACAACAAGCTCATGGAAAAAGGTATGACCAATCCCAAGTCCAATGTCATTATTGCAAGAAATTAGGCCATTATGCCAATGAATGTAGGAAAAAGCAAAATGACATGAAAAATAAGAAAAATGCTAATTTAGAAACTGAAGAAGATAAGAACACAAAGATTGTGTTGTTAACATGTAACATTGCACAAGATAAACAAGAATATTTTTGGTTCTTAGACTCAGGTTGTAGTAATCACATGACTGGAAACATTGCAATGTTTTCCAATCTAGATGAAAATGTGAAATCTAAGGTAACAACAGGAACTGATAGTAAGATATCTATCAAGGGTAAAGGCAAAGTCAGTATCCTAGCAAGAAATGGAGAACAAATGATTGTGCTAGAGGTATACTATGTACCTGGTCTGAAATGTAATCTTTTGAGCATTGGACAACTCATTGACAAAGGTTACAATGTGTTCTTCAAAGATGATATGTGTACAATCAGAGACATACCTCCAAGTAAGAAGATCATTGCAGAGGTGTAGATGACCCACAATAGAATGTTTCCTCTCAAACTTAGAGCAGATTTTAAGGAAGGAAGAACTATTGTAGCTGTAACATAAGAAGTCTTTTAAGAAGAAATGAAAGATGAAAATTGATTGTGGCACTTGAGATTTGGGCATCTCAATTTCGGAGGCTTGAATTTGTTGCACAGAGATGGAATGGTAAAAGGATTGCCATTGATTGAGAAGCCATACAGCCTTTGTGAAGGCTGCATCTTGGGCAAACAACACAAAGAAAGCTTTCCAGTAGGAAAGAGTATAAGGGCAAAAGCACCCTTGGAAATTGTTCACTCTGATGTGTGTGGACCAATGCAAATACCATTATTTGCTGGAAATAAATATGTTTTAACTTTCATTGATCATTACACCAGAAAGACATGGGTGTATGTGTTAAAATAGAAAAGTGAAGTGTTTGAGAAATTCTGCCACTTCAAAATTCTTGTTGAGAAGCAGTGTGGGCATTATATCAAAGTACTCAGAATTGATAGAGGTGGAGAGTACATCTCCAAGGACTTTTTGCATTTTTGCAGAGAGAATGGCATACAAAAGCAATTCACTGCGATGTATACACCTCAACAAAACGGAGTTGCAGAAAGGAATAATAGGACCATTCTGGACATGGTTAGAAGTATGTTGAAGGAAAAACAGTTGCCTCATGAGTATTGGGCTGAAGCTGTCACTTGCGCAGTTTACATCTTGAACAGATGCCCAACTAAAGTTGTCATGAACAAAATACCAGAAGAAGCGTGGAGTGGACAAAAGAAAATTGTCACTCACATGAGAGTATTCGACTGTGTAGCATATGCACATGTACCGGACCAGCTAAGGAAGAAGATTCATAATAAGGGGGAGAAGTGTGTCTTTATTGGTTACTGTGATGAGTCAAAAGAATACAAACTTTATAATCCATCCACTAAGAAATTGATAGTAAGCAGAGATGTGCAGTTCTGTGAAGAAGAAGCTTGGGATGGAAGTCTAGCAAATACTGTGAATGTGAAGACAACTCTGTCTCACGAAGAAGAAGAAGAAGGAACAACAGTTGTTAACCCTTCTTTGGTGGCTCCTCCTCCACCACCGCAAGCACGACAAACCACACCACAAGCTGGAAATCGAACAGCCTTGAGAAGTCAAGGGAGTGCTACTCCAAGCACATTGTAGGGATCTGAAACGCCCTCAAGCTCGAATGAAACTTCAAGCACACCAAGAAGACCAAGATTCAAAAATCTGAATGAGATTTATGAACAAGGAGAGGTAAGTAACAATACTGGTATGAATACATTATTCTCTTTGTATTTTCATTTTGATGACCCAATTCATTGTGAAGATGCCGTAAATGATGATAAATGGATTGATGCAATGAATGAAGAAATTGGTTCAATTGAGAAGAGTAAAACATGGGAGTTAGTGGACCTCCCTGAAGGCAAAGATGCCATTGGAGTTAAGTGGGTCTATAAGACCAAAAGAAATGCTGAAGGCAAGATCGAAAGGCACAAGGCCAGACTTGTTGTTAAAGGCTACAAGCAGCAACAAGGTAGAGACTGATGAAACCTTTGCACCAGTAGCAAGGATGGAAACAGTCAGAACTGTGTTGTCTATTGTAGCACAACACAAATGGAAGATTTGTTAGATGGATGTTAAATCTGCATTCCTAAATGGAGTGTTAAAAGAAGAGGTTTATGTTGAACAACCTCCAGGGTATGAAGTTGAAGGGAAAGAGCATAAAGTATGCAGACTGAAGAAGGCTCTTTATGGGCTGAAGCAAGCTCCAAGAGCATGGTACAACAGGATAGATGCTTACTTGATTGAGAATGGGTTCGAGAAGTGTGTTGGTGAACCCACACTCTACTTAAAGGAGAATGACGGTAAGATACTTATCATTGTATTATATGTAGATGATTTAATTTTTACTGGCAATGATGCTTCTCTTATTGCTAATTTTAAAGTTGTCATGAAAAGTTAGTTTGAAATGACTGACTTGGGCTTCTTGAGATATTTTCTTGGAATTGAAGTAGACCAAAGTGAAAATGGTGTTTTCATTTCTCAAGATATATATGTAGAAGTAGTGTTGAAGAGATTCAACATGCACAAAAGAAAAGTAGTTATGACTCCAACAGTAATGGGGTTGAAATTGAGTAAAGAAGATAGCAGTAAGGATTTTGATCCAGAGTTGTATAAGAGCATAGTTGGCAGCCTTATGTACTTGACTGCAACTAGGCGAGACATTATGCACATTGTTAGCTTAATCTCCAAATTCATGGAAAGACCGAAAGAAGCTCATTTGCAGGCAGCCAAGAGAATTCTAAGGTATGTAAATGGAACGAAGGGGTTTGGTATATTATACTCCTCTTCTTAAAGTTTCATGTTGACAGGATACACTGACAGTGATTGGGTTGGAAATGTTGATGATCGGAAGAGCACATCAAGATATGTGTTTCATTTGGGATCGGGAGCAGTTTCATGGGCTTCCAAAAAGCAACTTATAGTTTCTTTATCTACAGCAAAAGCAGAATATGTGGCTGCAACAGAAGCAGCATGCCAAGCAGTATGGCTGAGAGTTCTTAGATATTTGTGTCATGAACAAGGAAAGGGCACAACCATTTACTGTGACAATAGCTCGGCGATAACATTGTCTAAAAATTCAGTCTTTCATAAAAGGACAAAGAACATTGACACCAAGTTTCACTTCATACGTGAATTGGTTAACAATGGTGAGATTGTTTTGCAACACTGCAGAACATAGGATCAATTTGCAGATATCCTCACAAAGCCACTAGCACAGAAAAGCTTTGATCATTTTAGGGAATGCCTGGGTATGCAGAAAAACCCAGTAGTTGAAATTAAGGGGGAGTGTTGGAAATTAATTCCAACTACTGATATCAATCAGCAGTAATTGTAGAATGACTAGAGAGCAGCACATTGAAGCCTTAGCCAAGGTGGTTTTTGTTTTCCTGAAGAATTGCAAAAGGATTAGAAAGCTCGCACAAGCGAAATCCAGAGCATATAAGAATCAGCCCCTTGATATTTATCTAAGGCGGTCGCCGACTTCTTAGAAGCAGAGTAAATACTCAGACTCAAAGTCTCGCCAGTAGCGCAGAGCTTTGATTACAAGGTTGAATCAGGCTTTAAAGCCTTACCAATATAATCGGCAGAGTTAATGATCGAGGCAACATAAGTTCGCTGCATCACAAAGTAGCGATGTGATGCGATGATAGTTCTAGACACTATCGCATCGCAAATATTCAAAGAACTTAAAATGTGCATACCGAAGAGTTTTAATGATGTGATGAGGTCCCACCTCAATCGTAATCGCAACATCGCAATGTTACTTGCATGCTTGTTGCACTATTTCCGATCTTTGATGCGATGTGTACCCCACTCCAATCGCAACTGCAAGTTTCATATGAACGTTTGCAAAGGATTGTTGAAACAATATTCCGATGTTCTGATGTGATTGAAGTCCCGTGTAATCGCAATCGCAAATCGCAGGATCGCAAGATCGCAATTGCAAATGTTACGACTTGCATTATGTTGATCGCTTCTGATGTTGTGATGTGATACGGGCCCCACCCAATCGCAAATCGCAGATCACAAAGCGCAAAGGTATTAACCTTTTGGCTTCTGAAATGTCGATCGCCGATTGATTACAGATGCGATGAAGCTATCAAAAGGATTTCATATATTTTGAAGTCCGGTTTTATTTGTCGATTTAATAGTTTTTATTATAACCGCGCCTTATAAAAGGGAATAAGCCCGAAGGCTTTTGTAATGAAATGTTTTGTTGTGAATGTGTTTTTATGTATTGAAACGTTATTTGAGGAATAGTAAAATTTTTGTAGCCCGCAGGCTGATTACACAGTAAGGTTGTAAGCACTGTATGTGCGGTTTTTTGAGGACAGAGAAGTTTTGTGAGAACTGTTGTTTTACAATCCACTGTTACACTTTGTAAATCCCTCTCGAGGAGGAAGAATCAAATTGCTGATTTTGTATTTCTTTTATTCTTTTATGAATTAAGAAAACTTGTCCTAAATTGTTTTTGTTCATTCTACAAATTAAGTTTGAAAACTGTGTGTTGTAGAGGGAATCTTCATTCTCTCTTGTTGTTTTGAAGTAATCAGAAACTTCTACAAATTTTTGATATTCATAGTTTTTTCAAAAGTGATTGCACGTTAGGTCTCTCATGCTCTTAATCAACCCTCAATCCTTAATATTTCACTCTTAATAATCACACTTAAAAATTAATCAGCCCTCTTTATAATCACACTTAAAAGTGATATTTATATTTTGATTGGTGAGATTCATATTTTTTTCAGAAAGGATTACATTTCAAGTTTGATTTTTTTTAAGTAATAATGCTTTTGTTAGCAATGCAGAAATGAGTTTTGTTCCTTTTTCAAAAAAACATAGAATTACTAGGTAGCCACATACGCTCTTCTCGAATATGAGAGTCCTACAGCATAATATTCACAATATTAATAATTCTTATTCTATTCTAATGTTATCAAATATAACGTGTTTTGCGGCAGGTGGTTTCATGCATGTAATCACTCACAACTGGCTTATTACAGAGTTACGACTGAAAATAAGTCTGGCCCATGTAAATTGGCTTATTTCTGGCTCAAACGATAGGCCTTATGGGTCGAGTGCCTCTTTCTTCAATATTGTCTATGCCCTGTTTTTTTATATTTTGTCGATTTTTGTGATTCGAATTCTGAAAGTTTGATATTTCAAGATAACCCACTAGCAGATGTTACAGTAGATTGAATACCATTTTTTTGTTGCATAAGAATAGCTCTTTTATGAAAACAACAACAACTCATATGTATTTTGTGAAAGCAGCAACAAATCACTTCCACCCCAAGCAGCAATTGCAACCATGATGGTGAGGTGGGCAGCTTAGCAAGGAGCAGATAAGTGTAGGAAATATTTTCTCAAAGAATGGAGGAAAACAATTTAGCGAGATCAAAACTGCGGAAGAAGAATCTCTAGCAGCATAAAATTTAGCGAGATCGAAACTGCAAAAAAAAAATATCTAGTAGCATCTTTAGCAGTGAAATCCCATGGCTGAGACTTCTATTGAAGTCACTTTACAACCTGGGTTGGGCATCATACTTCAGCATCTGGTGCTTCCTGTAAATGTAAATGCCACAGGTTCTTTCCCTAATCTCGGTTATATCTCTAGTGGTAGCGATCAATAAACCATTCCTCCTGGGGGCAGCTAGAAGCAAGCCGGAATCTATGTGGCAGGTGTACGACTAACGTTGCGGCAGGTGTAATTCAGATTGGTGGAAAGTGGAAGCAAGCATAATACAAATTCTCACATATTTTTTGAAACAATTTACATTACATAAAATGCTATGAATTAATGCTAGCTTTGAGACTGGCATTAGTTCGCAATGATTCATTTTTATCGGAAGTTTATTGATGGTTAGTTTTCAAAAACTTTGGATATTTCATCTTTCCCTGCAATAAGATCTCCCATACAATACACAATCACACAATGACAATTTCTTTAAAATATTATTAAAATATACATATGATTTAGAACTTTGGCTAAAATGCACTAACGAAAACAATTCAACGGGAACTAATGCCAGGTCAATGCATAGTGGTTGCTATATACCTACCTAGGTAGGTATAATAATAATTCATTTTGAGGAGATAACCCCTTCTACAATATATCCATTGAAGAAGACAAGATGCATATATTAGTTAAATTAATTTATTATGAATAGGAGATAAAGTGGAGATGATGTATCCTACCACCACGATGACCTAATGTAAATAATTTACTAATAATTAATGACCGTCAGGTCCATAACTACACACTTTAAGTAGAATATAATTGTAGAAAGGAAGAATCAAACTTTCATAGAAATGGAACAATGTTTACTCCAAGTTAAAAGTTTACTAACTAGTTTTTAAGTAGAAGATATTTACTACTCAAATCATCTTCTCAACTTAATTTTTACTAAGCCAGTATTGGACATGAATCTTTTGAGAAACGTAGTGGAAGAAAGCATCCAACATGATATATCAAAAAATATGGGTGCATTGCACAAGGTTATATCTCAAGCCTTACGAAAAATAAACCAGATGCAAAGGGTCGTGCTTGTATCGTGATGGGATACTATAAAGAGTCAAAGGCCGCTATATAGATTGATTCACTTGAATAAGATATTATTTGCACGAGAGATGTTTTACTCAATGAGAATATTACAGGTTTCACTTTTTTGAATTGCTCCCTTAGCTTGTTAAGCAATTATTCTTTGTAAAATTGATAGAATTATAGATCCACTAACTACTACAAATGACCATCAACTTAAAAAATTGATCCCTTTAGAAATATTGGCTTGTATTATTTATTTCAAAATGAAGCTGACCAAAAAATTTGGGTATAGTATTCTTTCTGGTAATGGTGATTTTGAAAATAAAATTCCTCAAAAATGGGATTTGTCTTCTCAAATTGCCATCTAAGATAGAGGGTGTTATTCGAGGTACTTCGAGAGGTATAAATTATTTGAGAATAACTAGAAGTAAAAAAAGGTTTAACAGTAATTCTTTAGTGGCATGCATTATATGGCCATGCCATCATAGGAAATGCACAAGGTCAACGTAAATCGAAGGATTATATGACCTATGAGTATAATTTTTTAATGGAGAATGAAACATGGGACTTAGTTTCTGAACTAAAAAAAATAATGTGGTGAAGTGCCAATGGATCTAGAAAACATTTCACTGCTATGTAGGTGATGTTGAAAGGCATAAGGATTGATTTGTAGCAAAGTATTTATCTGAGCAAGAATGCATTAAATACACTAAAATATTTTCACTTATTATCAATATAGATTATGTTCATATTAATGGATTTTGGATTCATTGTGTCCATAGTATTCATGTTAATGTTTCAAACCTGTGATATGTTGTCCATATTTACGATGAGAAAGGAAGCAAGAAATAATGATTAGAGAATAGTTATTGAAAGAAATCTTGATTTTGGGTTGAAGTGGGTCTATTACATTTAACTTTAGGAATATGATTCCTTCAAATAGATGATGGTATCTTTATGGATTTAGTTTGTAAGATAATTATGGAATACTATAAATTTTATTCTATTATTTAAAATTTAAAGTGAAGATAACAATGAGTGAGACTCAACGCAACTTTCTTTGGGGCTCCTTTGGCAGGAATCAAAAGTGGGCCTTAGTGAGCTGGGATACTGTTTGCTCTCCCAAGGATGCAGGCAGACTCAATCTTCGAGATCCCAATCATAGCAACGAGGTGATGGCTGCTCGCATCTGGTGGAATTGGACGTCCAAACCTCACACACCTTGGGCTAAATGGTGGACTGCTAAATACGCTAATAATAGACCCTCGGTCGATCTAATCAGGTTCATTCTGGGGCAAGAGGGCTCTCTCATATGGAACTCGGCCAAACAGCATTATTTACTCATTCAACAAAACAGCTTCTGGGAAATTCGCAATGGCAATTCGGCAAGATTTTGGCAGGATTCGTGGCAGCAAAATCCGACTCTTCTCGAGGCCTTCCCTAGCATCAACGTGGATGATAATAGCAATGCTCATGATGTCAAGGTCTGTCATCAATGGCAAGCCACTAACAGCAGTGAATTTAGACAATGGAAATCCCCTCAACTTATTGCGCCTCACACTCAAGGCCCTGACTTGGAAGCTCTCAACTCTGAACTTCGCAAGAGGCAAATCAGAAGCACAGATGAACCTGATATACTCAGGTGGGGTTACTCAACTAAAGGAATGTTCACTAAAAAAGAAGCCTACACCCTTATGCATCCCGTGCCTCTCCCCCGTGATCCTCTTTGGGTGACGATCTGGAACAAGTTCACTTGGCCTAAGATCTCCACATTCCTATGGCTTCTTAGCCATAAACGAATTCTCACTTGGGAAAATATTATTAAACGAGGATTCTTCGGACCTTCCCAATGCCCCAACTGCCTTCAAAATGAGGAAACTATCCAGCATCTCATGTTGCTTTGCCCTCTCGCCAACTCCTTCTAGGAGAAATACAGCTTCCGATGTCAGAAGAACAAACCCATGGGAGATATCACCAACATTCTCCGCAGATGGCCTCCTCGCCCCTTCCTCTCTCCCCTCCTTAACACTCTGTGGTCGCTCCTTCCTGGTCTTGTGTTTTGGTCTCTGTGGAAAGAAAGAAATAAATGAATTTTCAAAAATCATGTCTCTGCTCTCGACCCTATATGGATCTCTTTTTGCAGCAATCTTCAGGAATCTCTGGCTCTCCGCTCCTGGAATGAAGAGGATTTTCCTAACAACCCCAAGGAAATATCCATTTGGCAAAATTGGAATATCCGTATTGCTTTCATCCCTTCCCTCAAAATTCATCCTCATCCCACTCCGCCCTTGCATTGGTCACCCCCCCTTGAAGGTGTCTTCAAGCTAAATTTCGATGGCGCCTCCAGAGGGAATCCTGGGCCGGCTAGCTTTGGAGGCATCATAAGAAACTTTAAAGGAGAAACTCAGATCATCTATTATGGCTCTATCGGATGGGACTCTAACAACTCCGCTGAATTAGAGGGCCTATGGCAAGGTCTCTGTCTGATGCAACATCATAATTTTTTTCCCATCATCACAGAGGGAGACTCTCAAATTCTGATTAACATAGCCAAGAGGCTTCCCTGGGGAACCAATCCAGAAAAAGTAGCCCACAGTTGACGTCTGGAGGCCAGAATAAAGCGGTTGAGCAGATGGTTAATGCAGCACAGAGCGGTCTCCTTCAACCACATAAAGAGGGAAGGCAACAAAGTTGCAGATCTTTTGGCTAATTTTGGTACTGAAAGTAATAGCACTCTCACTCATGGCTCTTTACACAGTATCCATGATGCAGCTCTACTTCAGCAATGTATCACGCAGGTGCACAGCGATAGTGCTACACCGGATGCGGTTGATTAATGACCATCTGGGAACGTGGCACATCGTGCACTTCCCGATGGATTCCGCCTGGATAACCCATGTGGCTCCCGGTACAGGCATTTACTATGGCCATTACTCACCACCCTGCGCAATTTTTCTTTATCTCGGTCGGCTCAACCAGCTCCTGGTTATGGCGGTTATTCTCGACATGGATTGTATTTGCAGAGGCTTGACTGGTGTGGCGGACGGCTGCAGATCTCCTCCTCCTTTGCACACGATTTGCTCGCCTGGATAAGTTGAGGCCAGTGTTAAAACGAATATGGGGAGGCGTTGTTCGATCGATGCTTGTTTTGAGCCGGTTCCGAATTACCACTTCTCCAACAGTCCGTGGTGCAATCGACGTGGTCTTGCTCTAGCTTCTTCTGCTCCACCCAGTGGTCTTGCTCCAGCCTCTTCTGCTCTGCCCAGTGGTCTCAGTGGTCTTGCTCCAGCTTCTTCTGCTCCGCCCAGTGGCGCCCAGGATTCTCATTCTTCCCCTGTCAGTTTTGCATGTTTTTCTGAGCCCAGCCCTGAACCGGTCACCATGCCTCACCTCCGCGAGCGCATGAGAAGCAGAAGGGGCACAAGCCTTGGGCATTCTAATCAACGACGCCCGCCTCCTATTCCTGCTACTGCGTTTGATGTTGACTCTGTCTTTTCTCCCGGCGCTTTCTCCGCCCCTCCATCCTCCACTCATGAGTCTCCCCACGTTGCTCCTCGTCCCCTTCGGCCCTCCATTCGTCAAACCTCTCAGCGCGCTGAGCTATAGTTTGACTGCACTTCCTGCAATGCCACCCTTACAGCTTTTATTACTGTCACTCTTCGGGAAGAAGTCCCCAACATAGCTCCGCCCAGCTCCTCGACTTCGCCATCTCCCCCTCTCAGCTCCAGCTTCCCTCGAGTTGCTCCAGCCTCCTTTTTTCCTCAGCACGAGTCCAACATGGAGACAGAGCGCACAGGTGGAGGACGCGCTCCCAGCGAAGGCCAGGCGAATAGAAGCGATATGTTTGCTTGCAGAATTACCGAAGAGTCTCCCTCTCCTACTCATGGATAGCAGTTGCATCGTCACTCAGGTTTTTTTGTTCTGTTTATGTAGAAATCATAAGCTTCTTAGCTATACTGCTTTGCTGAACAGGCAGTTCACTTTTTCCAGCTCTGGTGTTATTTTGTTTTTTGTAAACTTAAAATTGGTTTCCCTCTCATGGGCGGTTCAACTTTATGGTTTAAAGGACTGGTTTCCCATTCTTGGCAGTCCAGACTTTGCTTGCCTTGCTTGACTATCAAGCCCAGCGCTCAGGCTTACCAAGCTGACACTGGTGAATTTTTGTATCAATACTTTTATACATAATAGAAATTAGTCATACTCGGAAAAAAAAACAATGAGTGAGACTCTCTAAATGTTGTTTCTATTATCTACAAGTATCTTATTCAGAATACTATTTATTAAAGAATCATTAGAAGTTTGCAAAGGTAATTGTTTATAGGGGTACTTATCAACTACATATATCGTATTGCTATAGTAATACCTAGTTGTTTGACCACATCAACTTGAATGGGGATGGGGATGGAGATGGAAAGAATTCTACATTATGCAATATGTTTAATGTTGTCTCGATATATGTATTTTGATATGTGAAAAGTGTAAGATGGTATCATTTTCCATTAAATTTAAATGACATAATGTCATGAATCTTAGAAAATGGAAATGTGAATTCACCTTTTAATAGCTGATTTTTTTTTTTAGTCAAGGAATTTACTATAGTGTATTGTGACAATAAAATTACTATACAATTTGTGGAAAATTATCTTACCAATATTCATAATTGGGTGAACCAAAAGGAGTCTTATCCTTGTTATTAAGATAATTAATGCAATACAATATTGTAAATCTAATTTACTATAGGACGTATAACAAAGTTGGTTGTATCCTCAAGAATTCATTACCATAAAATAATTTTATGAAACCATTCATTATTCCTTGGCTTTAGGTATTTGTAATTATGGGTGAGTCTGCAACAACAATTTAACCTATGGAATGTTAAACCTGTTTTTCTAATTGGTGGGTGGTGGTGGGGTGGAGGGGGTGGAGGTGGGTGTTGGAATGATGGGACAACTAGGTTCATGACATCTCTAGATCTTATGGAGATAATCAACTAATAATCAATAGTTGTGTAGGGTAGTTGATTGAGAGCTCAACTAGGCATTTAGTTGACTAAGATATTTAACTAGTGCATAAGTGAATGCTAATTTCAAGGAATTTGCTATGTAATATGTTCAATCAAATTTGATTGTGTCTTCTTAATTTAAAGGGATTTAGTTACATTTTGGTAAGACGTTCTTGTGTGCACTAGTGTGTGTGGGCGCGTGCACACACACACACACAGATGGTATTATGGATCTATCAAGATTGAAATATATTTTGGATTCATTTGTATGTTTCTCTACATTATGTTATGCTCACTCGTGCTTCAATAATGTACATTTATGTTTAGGAACCACCTCTTCTTTAAATCATTATATTTCTAATTTATCTAATTTCCTAGTTCTCTAAAATAAATAAACTTTTGTAGGCTTGGTTTCTTACTCACATGTTTGATGTTTTCTCCTACGACACATATGCATAATTGGATTAGTTCCCTCCCATAATTTGGATGATTCAACTTTTCTAGCTCTATAAAGTATGTTCCAATAAATCTAGGGAAAGAGAGGTACCACATCTAAGAGAACTTTGGGTCACCTTACATTATTATATTATTTCATTCTTTATATGGTATATATAGGTATATTTGAGATTAGTATCAATTATTTTTGGAAAAGGGCATAATTACATGTGTAGGTTTACTCAAGTGGAGTAATTCAGTTATTTTTCCAAATAATTTCATTCATTTACATCTATTTTCCACCTTCAAGAATTAGGTTAATTAGTTCACCAAAGGAGTTCCGTACATTAAAATTAGTTAGTTACTTTCCCATGTTAATTAATTGTTTGCTTTTATGTTGAACACTAATTCTTTTACATCCTAGGGCCACATAATTAATCTGAAAATGTTAATTAACCTAATTCCAGGTATGTTTTTCTCTCCTAATATTTCTTAGTTTTTCTCTAAATCTAAGCGTAAGTACACTCTCACGTTCTTTTGGTTGTGTGGTTGCATACTCGAACTATTAAGCGAGAAAGTATGTTGAACATACTCCTGAGAATAAGAAATACCAAGGTTTATCTAATTGTTATTGGTGGAGGGAATTGGTTTTTTAGATTGCAGTCATTATTAGGTTCTTTAGAAAGAGTATTCTTGATGAGGTCATATTTTGAGTCTAACTATCATAGGTCTTCAACAACAAATGTCATTTCACTATATAGTATCACCATTAGATCATGGTTTAGATCATATATGCCATGGGTTTGATGTGGGAGGATTTGGGTTTTGGTTAGGCTGTTAAGCAAGGATATTATCTATATAGCCTCAAATTTCTCCCTATTCGATCTAAACCTAAACATATTCCTTGTAATAGACCTAATCTTAATGATATGATTAATCCGGGAGACATTTATCTAAAATATTTAAATAATAACATCTCTTTTACAAGTGTTTGTTTCAAAAAATTTACCTTAATCTAGAGCTCTTATTATTTATTTGAATATAAATATGCTATAATTATTGTAATAACTCTTTAATATTCATGTCCTCATTAAAAAACGAAAAACAATATTCTTTACGCATCATAAGTCTTATTCAAGATGGAATGTAGTCTTTGAATCAACACATGGAAATTGGGAAATAGCTAAAATACCCTTTATGAATTTTAGCTATCCATGTACTCTACTATTATGTGCATCATCATCCAAATATTATAGTGGCACAATCAACTTATCATTTTTGAAATGAGTGGTTTTTTTTGGTAAAGTCCGACAAAAATTTATATTGATATTAAAAAGTAGACTTAGTGTAAATCTTTGCATCAAAATCCCACATTATGACTAAACAAGGTCCAGTTCTTATTCTCATTTCACATTCCCGATGGGGGTGAGTTTCTGGTAGATGGTTATCGGAGAATTCCTTCTGGTGATTTCACCATGCATTTATTCTCCACCTAATGCTTAACCAATAAAAAATAATGATGAAAATCTATTCTTCACTTAAATTAATTGACACAACATATCACAAGTCGATTCTTATTCTTGTGAAATTATCATATTCAGAAGATTATCAATAGATTTGTCAAATAAAGAAAGCATATACTATTACATATATTATTAGACTTTTTAATTATAAATATTTGAAATCACATAAGGAATTTTGGAACCTAGGCATTTGAACTACCAACTGTAGTTTATCATCAGGATAATGATGAACTACAGTCGATGGTCAGGCTGTCAGTTCCAAAATGCCTTATGTGTTCCCAGAAAGTATAATTAAAATGTTATTAATCTTACAAACTTGCACCCTCAACTATTAGACTTGTTTTTATTAGCCGAAGGTGTCCTATTTCATCCTACGGTAGGTAGATGAGGACGTGTTGACTTTCTTATATATAGACGAGCGTGATTAAATATAAGGGAATATACTTCAAAGATGCCTCGTCTGATCTACGAACGAGATTTCACCGCTCCTCATCCTGGACGTTACAATCTTCTATTAAATTAAATTTAATTGAAAATGTGCAGATCGAGCTGCCAATATGGGTAGTCTAACTGAAACGACTACCCTACCCTGCCAATAAAATTTGTTAAAGATTGCCGACTCACAAATTAACAACATTTAAAAGCAAAAAAATAACTCTATTTTAAAAGGGATGTCGAGAATTAAAACTTGTAAATACGAAAATCAATGAACTGCCAAGTTAGCCAATCAACTCGGCAATGAAAGCAACATTAAATGCAAAAATACTAGTGTAGGTTTTAGATTTATTTTTTCCATTAAATATTTTGATTTTTTATTTTATTTTTTAATTTATAAAGTACGTATTGAAATTATGAATTTAGATTGTGGTTATATAATTCGAGTGTTATAGGGTTTGTGAAGATATTAAATTTATTGGTGTATTTATAAATATATTTAAAAGGTTAATATAATTAAGAAATGAAATTGTTTTTTTGTGAAATTGTGATTTTTTATTTTTGGTAAAAATATATTTTTTAATGTATAAATAGATTTTTAATTTTTAAATGTATAAATAGATTTAATATTATAAAAATCTTTGAAATATTTGAATTTTGCAAATTAAACTCTTAATTTTTAGGAAAATTTAAAGAATTTTGAAATAACTCAAAAAAATCTTTCTACAAAAATAATTTTATATAGTAACTAAACTGCACACATAGGGTTTCACAGATTATTCGTATCGCAAAAGTTTCATGATTTGTTGATAATTTGAAAGTTGTTTTTGGCTTCTACGCGTGGGATCACGTAGGGTTTCATAGCACCAAGCATATCGAAGATGCGTAGGGTTTCGCAGATCGTTCGCATCGCAAAAGCTTCATGATTTGTTGATAATTTGAAAGATGTTTTCGGCTTCTACACTTGGGATCGCGTAGGGTTTCATAGCACCAACAATATCGAACACGCGTAGGGCTTCACAGATAGTTCACATCGCATAAGCTTTGTGATTTGTTGATATTTTGAAGCTGCTTTCAGCTTTTGGCTTCTACACTTGGGATCACGTAGGTTTCACAACACCTTGATTTTTTGAAGTCTGTGTCTCCTCCTTCATCCAGAGTCCCATCATACCATAGCTCCAGACCATTATCATATTTGGAGTTAAGAAACTTTTGGTAGACATCCCAGTAATACAGTTGCACCACAAACATTCTTCGAAACAAATACTCAATCATCACAGAAAAACCTCACTGCCTCCATAGATCCCAACATCAACCTCCTTTTTGATGCAAGATTCATTCTCCATACTAAGAAAGAGTCATTACCAACAAATTTTACAAAGCAGATTAATGGCATACCCTTACGTATTAGATGCAGGCAACATAGATTGATAAATTCATGCATTGAATGGACAACCATACTCTCCCTTCGATACTCACTGCGTAGAGATAAAAGGGCTTCATCCATGCATCAATATTGGTCTACGTAGCAACTCATAGGCGTGAATCCTAAGGCAACTCTAAGAAGAAAATCTCCAGAAACCCTAACGGTGATCCAACGTGATGCCTCAATTGTTCTCTCTTTCTCAATACCCATAAATACATGCCAAAGCAAGTATAGGTGACGGTTCAGTGGGAGAGGAAGACAAATTTTTGTGACTCTTGAGAGGGTGTGTTTCTAAGCCGCTAATTGGTTTTGGGACTCTCAAGAGGAGGCTCACATCATATATTAGTAAATATTGTTCTCAAAAGTATCACAGATTGTTCGCATCACAGGAGCTTCATGACTTGTTGATAATTTGAAGGTTTTTTTCGGCTTCTACACTTGGGATAGCATAGGGTTTCACAACACCAAGCATATCGAAGATGCGTAGGGTTTCAGAACACCAATCATATCGAAGACGACGATGCATGAGGGTGATCGCATAGGGTTTCACAACACCAAACATATCAAAGACGACGACGCATGAGGGCGAGGATATTTTTCGAAAAAATCTTCGTGAGATTTCCATAAGGACGCACAAGAGCGTGGACTATTTTATCAAGCAGAAGAAAGAGGTTTCACAGCACCAAGCATATCGAAGATAATGACGCATGAGGGTTTGGAGATTTTCGAAAAAAATATTCTTCAGCTATCCATAAGGACACATAGGAGCATGGAATGTTTTATCAAGGAGAAGAAAACGTGAAAGACTCAATATCCAAGAAAAGATGCAGTGACAACCTCACATTGGTTGCATTCATGCACACACACACACATTTTATTTACCTTTCTCGTGTTAGAAAGTTTTGTTTTAGTACACGATCGACACTTTCTCTCATATTTCTAAGCCCTCCTGTTTGTGAGGAGACCAAGTAAAATTACATTAGATAGTTTCTGTGAGTACATTGGTATTTAGAAAGATGAAGAGAAGAAAGAAAATCATTTTAAACTACAACTAACGGTAATGCTTGATAACAACCACAAATCATTAGAAAATAAAATAACCACATTCGAAATTGAACTCCAATAAATGAAAGCTAAAATTCAAGAAATATAACATGGTAAACAAACAATGGTCGAAGAAAATGACACCTTTAACGGTAGGATTAAAAAATCTAAATGAACAACTACATTGTAACCTGGTTAAATAATACGGAAATATAACGAATATTAAACCCATCGAAAGAGGAAATTAATAAAATTAATTGTTTCTCGACAGAGTGTCATAAAGAAGCCTTAAATCTTATAGTTGCATGTATAGAAGAAAAAAACAATGAAAACACATTAGAAATGGTTAAAGAACAATTATAAACAAATTATCAAATTGAAACAACCTATCTTACGGAAGAAATAAGGGTCGGAAAGATACTTGAGCATAAAGACAGACTCATCTGTGTCAAGTTCAGTTGTTATGAACATAAACTAGATATACTCAGGAAATCCCCAAACCTAAAAGGAACACGAATCTTTAGAAATGAAGATCTCATTCTAGAAGACCAAGCTGATCTTAGGAAATAAGTCTAAAAGGTCAGGGATGCAAGAAAGGTTGGGAAATGGGAAATCATTAGGAATAGAAAAGCTATTATTAAATATACTGTCTCAAGCATGAGTGATCAATATGGATTTGCATCACTCTAGAACCTTTTCTGGAACTATCGTGTCTTTCCATGGTGTAAATATTCTATGTTAAGTTGGATCCCGAGTTATATTAAAATTTTTATCTTAGTTGAAACATGGGAGCATGATGAATCTAGGGTCCCTCACAACGACAATTTCACTCTTTGGTCTAGTTGGAATAAGAAATCCTCTCGGAGTGGTTTTGGTGGTATAGCCTGCTATATAAGGAACACTTTTTCCTCTCACATCCGACTTCATAAAATCAAGCCCTTCAATCAATACATTTGGATCGAAATATATAATTATACCTCCAATAGGATATTTCTTGCAATTTGCTATTTCACTCCTATCAAATCTACATCCCATAAGAAGGACATCTTGGATAAGAATTGTCCTTTCAATTCTTTAGAAAAATACATATTGAGAAATGATAGTAATATCCTTTTACTAGGAGACTTCAATGCTAGAACTTCTACTAACCAAGCCATTACATTAAGTAACAACTCTAACCCTAACCCCTTGTGGCTTGATGAAGATAGTAACTTAGCTAATAAATTCAAGAGAAAATCTGAAGACATTATCAAGAAATTATTTTCATTGATCTCCTCAAACTTTGTAGTTCCGAGGACCTAATTATTTGTAATGGTATTAACAAGTGGCGCCTCTCCAGTTAAATGACATGTTTCCATGTGCTGGGTAGCAGTATCATGGATTATGAGATTTCTGACATCCTCGCCCTTAACCATATTACACACTTTGAGCTTCTCAATGGATTCGAGCCTCACTATGACCACAGACGTCTATCCCTATCCCTGAATATTTCTATGCATACCAACGAGATGCATGAGACCAATGAAAGAAAAAGACACATTCACTTCGATAGAAGTAAAAGTGGCCTCTTCTTAAGGGATTTAGAGAGGGTTTAGGCCTCATGAATTATAATAATAAAATTGATCAAATTTATTACCATTTCACTACTATCATTTCCAACACCATTAACAAGTTTTCTAATGAGATTTCGTTTAAGGAGTCTAATAGAAATTCTAATCCATGGTATAACAAATATTTCAAAATTGCTAGGAAAATAATCAGAGACGCTCCTAATGAAATAATTAAGCTGTAGAATATCAATATATACAAAAATATCATCAAGAGGAAGAAAATGGCATATATTAATAAAAGACATGATTATCTCCTCCACCTTTCTAAATTCGTTCCCAAAAATATTTGGCGGAATGTTCTTGTTTGTAAAACCAAGGACAACCATTCTATCCCCTTAGAAAACTGGGAAAACTACCTTAAGAAGTTGTATGAATCTCCGGACACTATAGGTACCACCTTAATCACTCCAATCAAGGAGTATGTATTCTCACTTGATGACATTGAGTCTGGTATTAAGAGCTCACTAATGGGAAAGCTAAAGATATTGAAGGATACCAAGATGAGATCCTTAAAATGGAAAGATCCATCCTAATGCCTTATCTCCACAAGCTTCTCAATTTGGCTGTAATGCATGGCTTCCCTCGACTTTGGACGTGTTGTATTATTACAACAAATCCCCATTATCTAAGTAAAATAGATTAGAAAGGATAATGGGGACCCTTTAAAAAATTTTAGGTTAATGTTTGTTTTAGAAATAAAACTTAATGTTAGATTTTCTATTCGATTAAGCTTTACAAAATAAATAAAAACACCTAAAAAATAACCCTGAAACCAAAAAAGGCACATAAGCAGGGGAAAACATCAGTGAAACCACAAAAAATGAATTTTCGAAATAACGCATTGTCAAAATCCAAGTAGCAACTGTACAATTGCGAAACGTCGAAATGTGAAGTAGAGAAGTCATCACTTAACAGATACCGACATCATAAATTGTCATCTAAAACATCACAATGCCACACTTCATGTTTCGGAGATTGATTGAAGCGTTATAATTCACCAACAAGCAAAATTGTCGATCAATCAATCCCGATATAATGACATCTATCAAAATCACACGAACCTATGCTTGTCAATTTAATGTTAATTAAGGTATTTTATGATCTCGAGGTTTTTAATTGAATTGTAATTATTTCAAATATTAACAACAATCATTTCCCATTATGCGTGAGTTAAGTTGGCAAGACAATTAATATTGTTCAAAGTGATTTCAGCTTGTCCTCTCTAGTTTTCATTTCAACAGGGTAAATTCAAACACTTAGGCATAAAAGGATGTTAAGGTTGATTAAAGCACGAAAGAAATCAACCACCCCATCACTGTTAGTCATGCAACAAGAGAAAAATGATGAAACAACTCTCCTAATATTGGATACTACATGCAACCCAGAAATTGGTTCTTCCAGATGGGAAGGGATATATCAATTGTTTGAGAACGAGAAACCATAAGTAATTATGGACAGAAAATCTATGGTCGATGATACTTTGTCCAGTGATTTAGAATCATGGAAGGACACTGCTAATTCTTTTCTTCATAGTATTGGCGTTTGTCCTAAAATGTTTGCATATACTGACTTAGTAAAATGGGTGTTGGACAATGTAGATATCAAAGATAGAAAATTTGTTACTTGAAGCAGAAATTTCATTGGTTCTTTCAGGCCATCAAATTTAAAGAATATGTATAAAATAACAAAACCCCATAAGAGATATGACGGCTAATTCGTTCAAGAGTTCATGCACGAGAATGACCATCCCGTAGCTGTAATTAAAGAATCGAGAAATGACCCTAACCAACATAAGCATGAAGATAAGGGTATGTATTCAATGGTCTCTCTCAAAATCCCATTCTATCAAATAGCTGCAATGATGTGTCATCTCTTTGGATCTGTAAATATGACCAAATTTAAAGAAAATTGGACACCCTTTATAGAAGCAGCATCTGATGGCTATATTATAGATTGGGCTACCATTCTTTCTGATAATTTGATCAGATTTATTATGGCGTATAGAGAAAATAAAAATGCCCCACCCAATTTATTCTCTTATTTTTATATGAGCTCCTATATCTTAGATACATTCTGTTTTTCCTTTGAATTTTCATCATTAGGATGGAAATGGACTAGAGAAGTTGAAACCCCCATTCACTTACAGTTATATTTCTTATGGGAGTCAAAATATCATTCTCACATGTTCAAAATAAGAAATGACATAATGCTTCTAGCCTTCCATGTCATTTTTGAAAGAAAAATCACTAGGGTCACTCCTGAAGCCAATAAGAGTCTCAAGCCTGTAGGTTAGTGGTTTGGTGAAGAAAATTTTACATACATCCATATTTTTGGAAGTTATCTTGAGATTCAACAAGATGATGAGCTTACTGAAAAGTAAGCACCTTCACTAAGTGGGGCCTGCCAGCTATTTTTAGGTGTATGTCTATTTTTAGACATGGTGAGCATATTCTAAAAGTTGCAGGATGCTATTTGTATATGGTTGTTCAAATGTGGAAAATATATGAAATTCTATTTTTAGAATATTAGGAAAAATCTATTTATATATTTTCGATCTAAAAATAGGTGCATGTTGATTATTATTAGCTCTTAATAATAATCAGACAATAAACAACATCTTATTCTCTTGGAGCACTTTATTTCAGTGAACAGATTTGGAAAATCAGTGGGCAGAAGGAATTACGCAATTCCTAGGGTTTATTGGTGGCTCATGCCTGGAGGACTCATTTAGAACTGAAGTGGACAAGTTATGACGGAAATGGAAGAATAGTTTATGGAGTTTTTATTTAGTTTAACTCAGTTAAGTGAGCTAAAATCAGTTGAGATAGTTGTATATAGTTTAACTGAAAGATACACTAGTGAGAGTTAAGTTAATTAATTATTTAATGAATTCACAACTAATAACTCACTAACAACTGAACAGAAACAATAGTTAACTACATTGCATGTCAGTTCCAGTGGAGACCCAGTGGAGAGATAGGTGAAAGGGTGAGATGGACTATCTGTTGTGACTATAGTGATGCATTCAACGCATCAGGCACACATTGGAGTTTCCAATGAGGATTGCACAATAAAGGCAAGGACAATTCGAATTCATTTAGGGGTCTTCTTCAGCAGGGATTGCGCAGTGGAGGTAGGCTATTAGGAGGCAAGAAATTGGTGCATGGAGATGCAAATTTCTGCATAACAGTGTGTAATGATTGTTGATTGTACTGAGAGCTTGATGTACTAATATTTGTATGATATTAGTACATTATTCCATTGATATACATAATATATGATAGTTGGGGTTTTTAGATTTAATCTTTCTCGTTAAACAACTGTGTTATGTGCGATTAAATTTATTCACATGTGTTTGCAATTGAGTTTTAAATTTCCGCAAGTTTAACAGTGGAAGGATTCTGTATTTAGAAAGAAGATAATATTTTTAGATCAAGATAATATGGTAATACATCAATATTAATAAATTTCTACATAGTATTAGAGCAGTATTGATTACTGGAGATTGCAATTGTAAATAATTGTTGAGTTTTGTGCTGGTGGAAAATTCGAATTTGCTGCAGAAATTTCTTGGTGCGACAGTTGAGTATTCATTGAAATGTATTTCAATGGGTTGCGATTGGAGTATGCCGTTGAGGGTAGCTTGAATTAAATATCCTGGAAGTATAGGATGGAGGCGGTGCTTGAAGATAATGGGCTTAAGGAGTTCATCGATAGCGATCTTCCTAAGCCTACTTCTAGCGATGCTCCATGACTTGACGCATGGCAAAAGAAGGTAGCAAAGACAAGAAGAATTCTGTTGGAAGGTGTGAATGACCATATTGTGTCAAGCCTTCACAGGAAAGCCACTACATTTGCAATGTGAAAGGCTTTGACATATATTTTCCAAAGCAGCAGCGACCAGAGGAAGTTGGTATTGAAAGATAAGCTCATAAAAATAAAAATGGAGAAGGGCGACAATATTCCAAAATATCTCACGAAGTTTTTATACTGTAGGGATGAACTAGGAAGTGTGGGGATTACAGTTTACAATGATGACTTGGTGAGATTGGCTCTCCTTGGGATTTTGAAGAGTTCGCATAGCTACAAAGACTTTGTCAATGGACATGAGAAACTTCCGGGTTGGGAGCGACTTTGGTCGAATCTTGTGTAGGATGAGATAAGGAAAAGTATCAGGGATGGCTCCTCATCAAAGAATGATGATGAATAAAATTGTGCTTTGGCTGCCAAAGCAAGGAAAGGAAAGGGGAAGAAATCCCATAAAAAATCCGAGGCTAAAGGCAAGTAGCTGGATTTGTGCAAAGTGAAGTGTTTTCATTATCACGAACATGAGCATCTCGCCACTAACTTCCCACAGAAAAAGAAGAAAAAGAAGTTTGTTGGAGCTACAGTTGGAGAGGCCTTAGCCTTGCAATTTGAACTTGATTTCTCTTTGATCGCATGCTTGGTTTCAAGCTTAATGGGATCGGTGTGGTATCTTGATAGTGGTGCATCTTTCCATATGATGGGAGACAAGGAGTTGTTTAGTGACTTAGAGGAGAAGGATCTCCAAATGCATATTGAGATGAGCAACGATGGCAGATACAATGCGACCGAAATTGGAACTATTACCTTTAAGAGGGAGTCAGGTAAACCATTTTTGTTGAAAGATGTTATGCATGTTCCAGGTCTGAAGAATAACTTGGTCTTAGTCGCAATGTTGGAAGACAGAGGTTATGACGTTGTTTTCAGTGAGGGAAAAGCTTTCCTGCGACATAAAAAAACGGGTCAAACCAAGAGGATATGGATTTGAGTTAAGAATCTCTAAAAGCTGGAGGTAGATGGCTGCGCTGCAATGATGGGCAAAGAAGAAGAAGTGATGAGCCGAGATGAGGGCGAATTATGGCACAGGAGATTGGGCCATATTCACCACGACGCCTTGAATATTTTTCAACATATTTATATTGGACTTCCCAAGGGTACTCTTGCATAGTCAGATCAGTGCAAGGGATGTACTATGGGTAATTTTTTGAAGACCACCTTTCATGAGAAGGAGAACCGTGCTTCGATGATCCTAGAGAGAATTCACACAAACGTGGGTGGACCTTTCTCAGTTTCTTCAATAGAAAAACATAGGTATTATGTTATATTTTTTTATGAATATTATCGTAGATGTTGGATCTTCTTCATGAAGAATAAGCAAAAAACATTCTCAAAGTTCTCCGAGTTTAAAGCATTGGTGGAGAAGGAGTCGGGGAAGGAAGTGAAGGCTCTGCGGAGTGATAATGGTGTTGAATGTATCTCGAATGAATTCAAATACTTATGTAGAAAATAAGGAATTTGAATAAAAATCATAGAGCCTCATAACCCTCAGCAGAATGGGGTCGCGGAGAGGAAGAACAAGACAATCATGGGTGCTGCACCATCTATGTTGCATGAGCAGGGCCTACCGATGCACTTGTGGGAAGAAGCATGCAATATGGCGGCTTATGTGAAAATCCATTGTCCTAATAGAGTACTTGGCATGAGTACACCTGAAGAAGATTTTACTGGTAAGAAGCATGGTATTTCTCATTTGAATATTTTTGGCTCATCTGTTTACATTCACGTGACAAAAGACACCAGGAAGGAGTTGGAGCTGACTGCAGAAGTTGGGATATTTGTGGGGTACACAGAAACACCTCATAATTATTATGTGTATTTTCCAAACAGGAAAATGACTGTGGTGTGATGGGATATAAAATTCAAAGAGGTGAAAGCCATGAAGTTGTTGCTTGAGAGGGAGCTACACTTGCATGCAGAGGAGGAACTTTTTGTTCCCAAAGATGAGCCTCTAGATGTGGATCAGCCATAGGAGGAGATTCATGGAGTGGAGGAGTCCACTCATCTAGAAAAAAACATCATAAAAGGCAGAAGGCGTACCACAGAAGCTGAGAAGTAAAGCTTGATGCGGTAGAGAATGTAGGAGTCCTTACATCATAGCGCAGACAGAGACAGTCACCTGACTGATTTACTGGATACATGGCACTTATGAGTAAGTGTGTCATGAAAAAGGCATATTCTTTTGAAGAAGCAGCGTAGCAGCCCACATGGGTAGATGCCATGGTGGAGGAGTATGACTCCATTGTCAAAAACAGTGCTTGGGATATTGTTCTAAGGCCGGTGGGTAAATCAGTTGTAGATTCTAAATGGATCTACAATGTAAAGTAAGTTACTGATGGGAGTGTTGAGAAATATAAGGCAAGATTTGTTGCCCGGGGTTTCTCACAGATCGAGGGGATTGATTATGAAGAAACCCTTTCACCTGTCACACGGTATTCTTCCATAAGGACCATCCTTTCTCTCTCAGTGCATATGGGTTGGCACATTCATCAGATGGATGTGAAGACTACGTTCCTTAATGAGATCATTGAGGAAGAGGTGTACATTAAGCAGCCTGAGGGACTTGAGATCTTCAGCATCGAATCACATGTGTGCAAACTCAAAAGAGTGTTGTATGGGATGAAGCAAGCACCACGTGCTTGGTACACATGGATCAAAAGCTATTTCACTAGACTTGGCTTAACCAAGAGTGAGGCGGATGAAAGCCTATACCAAATCACGGTGGAGGGTAAGCTTTTAATCATTTTTCTTTACGTTGATGATTTAATACTAACGGGTGATGAGAAGTTGATACACTCATGCAAGGAAGATCTTGCAAAAGAGTTTGAGATGAAGGATTTGGGCTTCCTTCATTATTTCCTTGGATTGGAAATATGACAGTGACAAGGTGAACTATTTGTGTCTCAAGGCAAGTATGCTCGGGAGATACTTGGCAAGTTTCACATGGAGGACTGCAAGCCCATGGATACTCCTCTTCCAAGAAATTGGAGGAAAGAGGATGCTACATCGGCAGATTTGATGCAAGGGAATTAGGCCCAAGACAATATTTTGTATATGGGTCTTATATTTTACTTTCTCATGTAATTATTGAATAAATTGAGTGATTTTTAGCAAAATATGGGGACAATTGTAACTACCTTCGAATTATTAGTGGGCATATGAAGAGATAGTCAGTTTCTGTTAGGGTCTAGTCTAAAGTCAAGAGTTTGGAAAATTATGGAGTTTTTCTGAGTCATCAAAGAATCTGAATCGATTCATTTGTAGTATTTGTATAAAAATAAGTCTCGAAGGTATTAGTAGGAGACCTGCATAGAGCTGCATAGACTTGGGGAAGAATTAGGGACAGAGTAATGTAGCAGAAGGCCATCAGATTGAAGATCTAGCCAGCTAGAAGTTTGTAAGTAAATTCACTATATAAATGAGAAATTTGTTTTAGTATTACTATGCATTTGTTGAGTGAAATTCTGTGTGAATATGCCTTGAATCTCAGGAAACCATGTATAAGTAAGGCTCTGTGATTGTTTTAAGCCTGTCTGTGTATTCAGTGAAGTGAGCACATAAAGAACCTGTATGGTTAAAATCCATGTTAAGGACTTCATGGATGAATGTGTGTGAACTTACACTCTCTTTGTATAATTTGAAGGGGTTTTGTCTATATGAAAATCTAAGGAAGTTCTAATAGTTGGCCCCATTGGTTGGGTGTGACCATAGTGAGTCTCGATTTGTCTAGCCATACGAAACCTTGCATAGAAAGGAATCTGTGGCATCGAGTCTTATTTCAATCACTGAAATCGATAGAGTTGAATCATAAGCTGTTAGGTTAATAATGTCAGGGGAAATACTTATGTTAGAGACATTAACTTGGACACTACACATTTAAATCTGTGGGTTTGGTTGCCCTCATTGTAATCTTGCAAGAAATAATTATTACACATATTTCACTAAAATGGTGATGGCGCAGTTATAATGAAGTAAGAATCGAGTAGAATGGAACCTTGAGCCAGACAGAAGTGGAACCGCGAGTAGTCGAACAGTAAAGATGGTTTTAAGATAAGATACTGGTGGTATTGTGCGACTGCAAGGGCGGTAAGATGTATCACAAATAAAAACACGATATATGTATTCTCTCGACACGTGGAAAAGGCGGTATGTGCAAACCCACCCTCATCGCGTTTTTTCTAAGTGTTAATGCTTGGACAATCAAAAAACGCGAAACTTCACTCAAACCGTCGGATTGAGATTTGGGGCACGACGTAATGTGGATCATTGGATCCATTCACCATTTAACCCAAGGTGCATTCATTTGAGTTGTGGGACCGGCGGAATTTAATGTCTATTGGGTTTTATTTTAAGTTGAGATTTACTAATGGAGTTAACGTTATAAACCCGGGGTTTGTGTTTGCCAAAGGTTTGAAGTCGAGTTATTAACCTTGGAAGCAATATTTCGAAAGGGGTTCCGAACTATAGTCTCAAACATGCTTAGTGTCGAATATATAATAGTCGAGTGCTTTGTAAAAAGGCCAAGTATTGTATTAATTGAAAGGAGCGATATAAATAAAAATAGACTGCGGTATTTCATTAAGCAGATCATGAGAAGTTGGGAATGAATCTTGAATGCGTTTTATACACAGCTGGAGAATGTTTATATATGGTTTAGCCTTGGATTTATTTGAAAGGTTGGACGCATATACAATTTAAGTAATATCGAATATTTATTCAATAAGTTAAAAAAGGGTCCTTCAACATATGGTTAGAATGGGTCGGAGAAGGATAGGCTTACGCCTCTAAAGTTGTTGTGTTTGGGTTTATGTGGAATCAAAATAGTTGATTCAAAAATCATAAGAGGTTGTATTCTATGGCTTTATTAGAAGAGCATTTTTATATGCATTTTGTGTTCTATAACCTTTGAAGAAAAAGCTCCCGTGCCATTAATTCTAAGAGGAGGTGCGTGGTTTCATAACCAAAGGACGGATTTTATTTAATATCTCAATCTCATATTGAGATATTAAAGCACATATATATATTTAAATTTCTAGTTCAAGAGATTAGAACAAGTGAGATTGCCCAGATTGTTTGAGTTCTATTTGGGTGAAAGTTTAGGATGCATTGATATCAACAGAAAGTAGGGATTTTGGTTTTTACCCTACATCATGTGGTATCAGAGCTTGAATTGAAATACCTCTTTGAAATTTTATTTTGAAATGCATATGTACTGAAAAACAAAGGAAGTTGGTTTTCAAACCTGTTTGACAGGAATTGTAGGTTTGAATAAGTATACAATGAAGGCTGAAAACTCAGATTGCAGAATCTGAAGTTGAGGCAAAAGAATTTTGAAGCTTGCAGCAGACAGAGGTGCAGTGCAGGTGAAAGAAGAAGATCGTTCAGGGATCTTGGAAGGTGAGTTAATGAGCCTTATTTGACTCTGGCTTGAAGGATTTGTTTGCAGAGTCCAGAGTGCAAGCAATTGAGGAAGGAATCTCAGCAATAAGAAGATCACAACTTTGAGAGAAGTGATAAGAAGAGTTCAGCAAGGGATTTTGAGTGAAGAAGAAGTGTGGCAGAACCTAGAATATTCCCAAAAGAGGTTGGATGAAAGAAGAACATATGTGTTCTTGAAAAGTTGCAGAGTGAAGCCTAGAGAGTAGAAGAGAGTGCTCAGAAGGTTCCAGTAGAAGGGGACCAGTACTTGCCAAAAGTGAGATCCGGAGGAAAGGATTGGTGAGGTAAGTTGAAGCAAGAGAGCTTGTTGTTGTAGAGGCTTAGTGCAGCTTGAGAGTGAAGAAATCATGGTGGAGAAAATGGCTACTGGCAGCCATAACAGAGATTGTAGAGGTTCTGAGAGAGGCCACACCAGAAGAGTGAGGGAAGATGCCAAGGAAAATGGCATGAGGAAGAAACTCACTGATAAAGAATATTGAAAAGATATAGTTGGGATCAGTAAGCAGCTCTATGAACTGGAGAGGATGATATAGGAAAACTAGAGAGTTGGCTGGTTCATGAAGAAGAAGGTAAAGTGGCAGAGGCTACAGAGGAAGAGAAAGCAAATGATAAATTCTCAGCTGAAAGAGAAACTACTTAGAATGATTGAGTATTTGTAGAAGGACTTGAAGAATAAAACTTCAAGTGAGACCAAGGGGTACAAGGGCCTTACATCTGAAAAATTTTGTGTGTTTTTAGGAAGAACATGTGGATAAGAACAAACTGTTGATGTTGTCACTAAGGAGGAAAATGAAGCAGCGAGATGTTTTGTAGATGTCCATACACAGTTGGGGAAAAGTTTTGCTTTTCAATACATTGGAAGCAAAAGAGATTTAAATTGTGATGATGGCTAGAAGCTGGAAGTTAGGCAGTTTGAAGAGAGTGAAGAGAGGACCATTGAAGAATCTCTAAAGTGTATAGAAGACTTGGGACAACAAGAATATTTGATGATTGAATCATCAAAGGAGACCATGTGGTCTCATGTTTTTACAACTGACAAGTCGTGTGTGAATGCAGGTATTGATGAAGATAGTTCATATGATGAAACTATGATAATTGAAGGTGAATGTTGCCAAGAAAAGTATGATGATGATTATCTTTCGGATGAAGATCAGATTGAGTTATTGCAGCAAAGGGAGTTCATAAATTCCTTGTTTAATGAAAGAGATTGTTTCAATGGAGTTGTGTTTGATGATGATGAATTTGTCATTAATGCTGATAATGAAAAATTATTTTATTAAATGGCCAAGTGAAGGGTGATGGACATATAGCTGAAGTTATTGCAGAGATGGCAGATTAGAATGCTGAAGAGATAGTGACAGCAGGAAACTCGACCTGTGATAGAAAGGAATATAGTGAATATTGTGAAGATATTTTCTCAGATGAGATGCCAGGATTGTGGCATGAGATAAGTGTTATGGAGCAGAGAACAGAAACACTGAAAGAAGGTGTTCAGATTGTAACGGCAAAGATGAATGAGAATGAGGAAGTTCATTTTTATGAACTAGAGCAAGGAAAAATCCTTGAAGAGGATGATACAGAGGAGAGACTAACTGACAGTCTCGAAGATTGGTTGAAGGATTGGAATCAACATATTGATGTGCTGATAGAGGAGGAAAGACATTTAGAATAACATGCTGAAATGCTGGCAGTGGAGAGAAAGGCACTGAGGCCTTGTGACTTTTGTTTTAATAATTGTTTTTTGAATGCAGATCCTGTTGATGCTGAAGGAAAATTGACGCCCTTGGGCATTCAATTAAAAATCGAGTAGAATTCTGTGGAAGATTTTAATCCATGGAATGGATAATTTGAGTTGCTGGAGAGTATGTTGAATCAAAAGGATTCAATACAAAAGAGGGAACCTTCATTTTAGAATTGGGGATTGCAGAATGTAAAGACACAGTGGAATGAAGACAGTGAAGGTTTTCTCAGTCTTGGGAAAGACTTAGAACTGCATAAAGAGGAATTGGTGATTGAGTCATCAATTGAGACCATTGGGTCTTGTAATTTCAAAACTAATAATTTGGTTGTGTTGACAGGGATGGTAGAATACAATCCATCACTTAGAGTTGTCTTGAATGAAGATGGCCTACTAAAGGAAGGTGAGGCTATCATGCCTCCTGTAAAGGAACTTATTATTTATGCAGATGACAAGGAAGAGTTGGCTTGTCTGAATAACTAAGAGAAGATTGGAAAGCAAAATTGTTGGGCTACCACAGCAGTAGAGAATCAGATTTTTACTCTGGCAGAGGATGAAAATGTAGCATTTGAAGAACTTGATGTGATCAGTAGAATAAATCAAGAATATGGAAGGCAATTACTAAATATTGTCAAGGGAGAAGAAGAAGAACATGCTGAAACAAGTCTGCAACATAGTGATGATATGGTTATACAAGAAGGATGGCTGAAATGTTTGCTGAAAACATTTGGAGAAGAGGATGAAATGGCAGAACAACAGCTTGGAGTGTTGCTGGAGGAAATGTTGGAGGAACAAATTGAAGTGTTTCCAGAAGAGGAGGAAGAGACATGAAGATTTTATAACCTTCATGTTTGTTTTATGACTACGGGTACTGAAAGAAGGACTAAAGGAGGTTTAGTTCGGAAGAAGAGAAGAGATGTTGACAGTGACTAGCAATTTAAATACCAGTCCAAGAGAGTGCTGAAGTTAGGGGTTGGAGAAATTTTCATGTATGACAATCAAGAAGAGTTTTACTATTGCAGAGAGCAAGAGGGTATGGATGATTGGGTGGTAGCTAGGCAGCAGTAAGAATTGAAGAAATAAGAACTCAGCAAGCATAAGTAGAAGTAGAAGTTCAGAAATCAAGGAGAACCAGTATCCAACAGTCAGATGACATTTTAGACAGGGAGATTGAATTTATGAGGAAGATGATGGAGAATGTGTCTCAGAAAAGGACAGCAGCACGAAAACAAAGACGCAGCAGAAAAAAAAAGATAGAGAGATAATGTAAAGGTGTAGCAATTGGAAAGATGCAACATAAAGTGTGGAAGCCTGGAGGAGTGCAAAAGAAGAATGTTGCAGCAGATGATCAGCTGCAGAACAAAGTGTGGGATCTAGGTAGACAAAGATGAAAGCACATGATCATGATATCATGAACAATTTTAACCTGGGGATTCTGATGCAGGGGCATTAGGCCCAAGATAATATTTTGTATATAGATAGACATAGGGGGTCTTATATTTTACTTGCTCATGTAATTATTGAATAAATTGAGTGATTTTTAGCAAAATATGGGGAGAATTGTAACTGCCTTCGAATTATTAGTGGGCATATGAAGAGATAGTCAGTTTCTATTAGGGTCTAGTCTAAAGTCGGGAGTTTGGGAAATTACAGAGTTTTTTTGAGTCATCAAAGAATCTGAATCGATTAATTTGTAGTAGTTGTATAAAAATAATTCTCGAAGGCATTAGTAGGAGACCTGCATAGAGCTGGATAGACCTAGGGAAGAATTAGGGACAGATTAATGTAGCAGAAGGCCATCACATTGAATATTTGGCCAGCTAGAAGTTTGTAAGTAAATTCAATGTATAAATGAGGAATTTGTTTCAATATTACTGTGCACTTGTCGAGTAAAATTCTGTGTGAATATGCCTTGAATCTCAGGAAACCATGTATAAGTAAGGCTTTGTGGTTGTTTTAAGATTGTCTGTGTATTCAGTGAAGTGAGTGCATGAAGAACCTGTATGGTTAAAATTCGTGTTAAGGACTTGATAGATGAATGTGTGTGAACTTATGCTCTCTCTGTATAATTTGAAGGGGTTTAGTCTGTATGAAAATCTGAGGAAGGTCAAATAGATAACCCCATTGGTTGGGTGTGACCATAGTGAGTCTCGGTTTGTCTAACCATACCAAACCTTTCATAGAAAGGAAGCCGTGGCATCGAGTCTTATTTCAATCACTGAAATCGACAGAGTTGAATCATAAGCTGTTAGGTTATTAATGTCAGGGGAGATATTCGTGTTAGAGACATTATCTTGGATGCTATGCATTTAAATCTGTGGGTTTGATTGCCCTGGTTGTAATCCTGCAAGAAATGGTTATTGCACATATCGCACTAAAATGGTGATGCTGCAATTATAATGAAGTGAGAATCAAGTAGAATGGAACCTTGAGCCAGACAGAAGTGGAACCGTGAATAGTCGAACAGTAAAGACGGTTTTAAGATAAGATACCGGTGGTATCGCGCGACTGCAAGGGTGGTAAGCTGTATCGCAAATAAAAACATGATATCTGTCTTCTCTCGACACGTGGAAAAGGCGGTATGTGCAAACCTACCCTCATCGCATTTTTTCTAAGCATTAACACTTGGACAATCAAAAAATGCGAAACTTCGCTCAAACCGTCGGATTGAGATTTGGGGCGCGACATAATGTGGATCATTGGATCTGTTCGCCATTTAACCCAAGGTGTGTTCATTTGAGTTGTGGAACCAGCGGACTTTAATGTCTATTGGGTTTTTTTTTAAGTCAAGATTTATTAACAGAGTTAATGTTATAAACCCGGGGTTTGTGTTTGCCAAAGGTTTGAAGTCGGGATATTAACCTTTGAAGCAGTATTTTGACAGGGGTTCCAAACTATAGTCTCAAGCATGCTTAGTGTTGAATACATAATATTCAGGCGCTTTATAAAAAGGCAAAGTATTGTATTAATTGAAAGGGAGCGATATAAATAAAAATAGACTGTGGTATTTCATTAAGCAGATCATGAGAAGTTGGGAATGAATCATGAATGCATTTTATACATAGCTAGAGAATGTTTATATATGGTTTAACCTTGGATTTATTTGAAAGATGTAATATTCCTAATTAGCGACAGCTAATTGGAATATTCTATTTTGTTTAGTTTGCCATCTATAGTTTGTAAATAAATAAAAAGTGAGCGAAGAGGGTCTAACTCACTTAAGTGAAATAAGACATCCACCTACTAGCACGATGTTGTGACTTAAGTGGGAGTCAAGGGGGGACCCAACACCACGTGGAAGAGAGGGCCTATGTACACTCTAGAAACTTCTACAAGCTTCTGCGTAGATAAGGATGAGGATGTGGATAAGGATGGGGATATGGAGGAGAGAGAGAGAGGCTACGTTGGGTTTTGGAGGGAAACCAACATTATAAAAGACGGAGGAGCCTCCTCATTTCATTCATGCTTGAGTTATTGATTGTTGAGTGAGACATTTATCTTCTTTGACACGCTGGTTGTTTAGCCTGTCTGCTCCAATGTTTAGTGCACCGAGTGTCTTTGTGCGGAGATCTCACCCTTAGCCCCGGGGGACTTTGAGTGCCTAGTCGAGTAAGGTTAATTTTTCAGCATCATCCTCCAGGATATCATTATTGTTGCAGCAGCATAATATTGTGTTGTAGGGTGTTTCCGTGGTGAATTCACGACACCACTTCCTTCTCTTGTTTTTCAGAGGGAGAGTCTTTCTTTACCCTTGGAGGATCATATTGGGAGAGATTGGAGCTGATTTTCAGATCTTGGCATCAGGCCAACACTTATTATGCCCCTACTACGCAGTCCCTCTCATTTACTGCATTATTTTTATGGTGTATCTGCAGTGAGGGTTTGCAGGTTGTTTTGAGGGGAAGATATCAAGTGTAAGGATTAGCCTTCCACTTTGGAGATCTATTGGAGGAGGTATACTTCAGTTTCTCATCATCTTCAGCCTTCTCTACTTGGTTTCAGTTTGGAGTTGCAGCAGCTGTCCAACAACTCCAACATTTTTGTCATATTGTGTTTTTCAGCCAATCCCTTGGAGGATTGAGGTATTTTTACTTATAAGGGTTAGAAATTTTCTCCCCTATTGTGTTTGGGCCATATATTGTCATATACATGTATTTAAATAATCTTGGAGCAGCATTATATCATTGAATGCATTTTTCATAGCCTGGTTTTATGCAGAAATAGCAGTGTTCTTCATGTTCATGTACACGTGTTGTTGAGGGTTGGATTGCTTTCCTTAAGAGGTTGTTTCCTCAAGGCTTGTACACTTTCTTGCTGCTATACATTATTATTGGCTATATATTCATATTCTTGTCTCATAGCTCCTGGAGAAAATTTTTAAGGGTTTCTAGATCATTCTCTTGTCTTGCGGCATCTCATTCTTGAGGGGTTTTCTATGTAAAATTGTTGTTTAACCTTGCTCAATGCCTTTTCCATGATCGTAAACCTATTATATGATTTTTCATAGTATTTTACATATAATTCCTTTAGAAAATATGCTTCCCTTGCTTCAGTATATTTCTGCATACTCAAAGTCATGGGAAATCAGGGTTTTTCTTGACTAGTCGGGAAGGAGGAACTGTTTAAATTATAAAAACGCATTTTTTTGAGCTGAAATTATACATGGAATTCCCTCGTGACCTAATATAACATATTCCAGAACCGTGACCCGTTATTTTATGCGGTGTTTCTTATACACTCATTTTAGGGCCAAAATCCTCACTTTTCCCCACCTTTTTTCCCATAAAAGCTGAGTAAAGGTTGCTGCTGTTATTTATTTTGGTTGCTGAGAATTTTTAGAAATATTGTATGATAGTTGAAGCCATCATTCCTGAAAATGCGTTTTTTCTGGCATGATATTTTGAAAAATCCATTTTTGGGATATTACCGTCTAGTGCATTATCATTGTTTGAGCGCTCTAGTTATATACCGCTTGGTGTGTTTATCTTTTCTCCTAGAAATATTCTTGAAAGTTCCAGATAGCCTTTGGATCTTGTCCTCTTCTAGAGGCGACATATTCGGTAAATGCCCTCCCAGTCTATCTTTGGTTGGAGTTTTGTCGTGTTTTAGAGATATCCCCGAAACGAGATATTACAGTGGTATCAAAGATTTTGAGAGGGATATTATAGTGGTATCAGAGCATAGTTCTGGCTTTGCTTGTGGAGCTATTTATCTATGACAAATATGAGGATCTCACATCAGCATGATCGTATACCCTTTGGAGATTATTTCCGAGAATGGCAGTCCAAGGGGGAAGACTTCAAATCAGCTTTGTCTTTCAAAGATTACTATCAGCTCAGGTAGGATGAAGGAGGAAGGTACAATGGTAATAGTGGGGTTTCTAGCATGCAGAGTTCAATGTTGCAGCATACCACTGGAAGGTCACCTCTTCCCATGAATGAGAAATCCACTGGCCCCTGTGAGTCTAAGCCCAAGAAGAAGATGAGTTTATTCTCATCTCTTTTCAGATCCAGAGGAAATGCATCCACCTTTGAGGAGGTCAAGAAGATTGAAGAAAAAGAGGATGAAGTATCATGTGCTTCCTATTCTCATCAAGAAGAGATCACATCACCTCTTGAGGAGACTTGTGATAACGTTGTCACACTCATGGAGGAGTAGCCACATTCCATTGTTGCAGCAAATCTTCTGATCAATGTGGAGATCTACTTTTGCATGACCAAGGGTCGAATCCCATTGCTACTATAGAGCAACTTGGTTGCACTGCGCTGTGCAACATGGAAACACTCAAGAAGGAATCAAACCATCATTCTCATGAGCCATTGTTGGATTGTACATCACATTGGAGGTTGGGGTTTGAAGCCTTGAAGATTGATGGTAGACATCTTGGAGTAAGAAACCTTTTCTCCCTTCAGGATGACACTTTCTTAATGAGCTCCTCTCAGCTCAAAGAGGAACTTCTACTTTCATATCCAAGACCTCATTGGTTTTGGAAGACTATGGATGAAAGGGAGGTCTCAAGGAGAGATCTCATTGGAGATGCACTTCAACACACCATGGGATGCCATTCTTTTCTTCCCTTCTCACAAGAGTAGATAGAAGATGGAGGACATCTTAGGATGGATAACATCTCTCATTCTTGTGTTGGACATCCCTTGATCCATACACATCATGATGGGAGGCTTTTTCCTACCACGTATTTGATTCTTGATAGGGTCTCATTGATCCTTGAGAAGTTTACATTTCAAAATACCATGAAGTGCAAAGATAGAAATTTGATTTGGGAGGATGGTAGCCCTCATGGGAGGAGTACCACAATGAGGAGAAGAAGGATGCATCCATAGTGGATGTGGATGTTGAGCAAGGAGCTAGGGAGCTACCTGTAGATCTATGATACTGGGCAGCAAGAGGCTTGGCTGTGCTGGTTACTCTTGAAGGAGTTTGGCCATCACTTGTACTTGCAGATCTATGATACCAGGCAACAGGAGGCTTGGCTGTGCGGGTTACTCTTGAAAGAGTTTGGCCATATCTTGGAAAACACTCTTCCTAAGAGTGAAAGGATGGAGAAAATATGGCTGGATACTTGCATCATTGAGCAGTAGAGAGTATGGATGCATGGTGTTGATATGATACTCATATCATTCATTGTGTCTTCATCACATGATTGGTATGATGGAGGTATGGGGAGGCAACACAATGTCTTATTGCTTGGTTTGTTTCTGGGAGAGCAAGGGAAAATTTGCTCTCACACTTTGTATGATGTTGCAGGAGGAGGAGATGGCACTATCTCCTTTGTATTTGATGATGATTTAGAAGCACTCCCAACTTGGGAGGCATTCCATATTTGTTGTAGCATTATTAGAGGAGTCTTTGACAAGGAGCATGTCAAAGAAATGAGCTTTGTATTGATGGGAGCTTATTTTCATGAGCTCATAGTGCTGTCACTTTGGAGCAGAACCTTATGGATTAAGTGTGCCCCACGGAGATATGATGGACCCATAACCCACAGGTCCTAGGAGAACTTCATATTTGTTTCACTTGATGAAAAAAGAGGCGGTAATGATGATAGAGACATCTATGGCATATTCTTCTTGACTTGGATTTCCAAGCATCAGGAGGATTATCGTTTTGCAGCACATGGTTCAATCTTCCTCATAGCATGCCAAAACACTATGAAGGACTCATGTATGGACCCATGTACCATCTTACTTCCAGCATATGGTGAGGGATTTGTTTATACATTCATTGATTTGCACACTCTTTCCATTCCTATCCAGTGCATTGCTTCAGAAAGGGGCAAGCTTGTCACATTGCTCCATGAGTTGTATTGGGCCAATCTACATGATGGAGGCATCTATCTCTTTTGTGGCCTTGGGAAAGTGTTTTTTCATCACTTGTATGCTCATTTTATGCACTCTAACATGTATCATATGGAGACATGCATGATTAACCATGTAATAAGAAACATTTTTCCTTGTACTTTCATCAAGCAACAACTTGTAAAACTGTGCTGTACTTGTTTGGGAAGCTGTTGGTACCTTCTTGCACCACATGAAACATTCAACATTATATTCATATTATTGCTGATCATGTCTTCATTTTCTGATATAGATCAGATTTTTATGGGAGGCTTGATTATGAGGGAGACACATGAGCTGGATGTGTCCATGAGTGGGAAAAATTCTCACATTTTCTGCACTACATGTTCTAATGGGAGCATGGGAGGAGGCATGGCCACCACTACTACATATGCATTCTCTTTTGAGGTGGGCCATGAGATTGATATTCATCCATTTTACAGCCATGGGAAAGTGTTTGGTCTTATGTTGTTGTCATATTCAGCCATTTACTATCCATTAGTAGATGTGATGGATCTTGTACATTGCTTGCCATGTAATTTTATGAAGTTGTAGTGGACGAGACTGCATTGTATCCTTGTGAGAGATTGTTTGCATCATGTATCATCATGTAAAACCTTCAGAAAACCTCTCATTCAGATGTGCCATGATGACCATGTCCTATTATTCATGGATGGATTGTTTTGGGCCAGCTTGTTCTTCATTGTTGGAGGAACCTTCTTTGGAGGATTGTTCTTCACTTTGCCATTGGAGGGCAATGATTTTGTAGCCCAGGATCAGCATACACTCTACACTTGTCATGAGTGGAGATAATGACAACATGGGGTAAGCTATGATGCTTGCCAAGTTCAGATTTTCAGCCCACCTTCATTATCGAAGCTCGAGGTGGAAGGATATTTTCAGGAGTTGCCTTATTCGGAGGTGGCTCATTTTGTTTGGATGATTGCATGGGATCTAGAAGGATTGTTGGATGGTTGGTACCGTGAGAGATTATTTTGGGATCCTGGCATTAAGAGATCCCTTCATATCAGCGTGATGCAGAGGACAGGGGAGATTCAGTGGCGCATCCGGGACCCAGGCACATTTTGTAGTATCGGTGGAGAGTTGTTCAGGAAGTTGCTTGAGGGAAGAAAAAATTTGCCACGGGGGACTGTAATATTCCTAACTAGCGACAGCTAATTGGAATATTCTATTTTGTTTAGTTTTCCATCTATAGTTTGTAAATAAAAAAAAAGTGAGCGAAGAGGGTCTAACTCACTCAAGTGAAATAAGACATCCACCTAGTAGCACAACGTTGTGACTTAAGTGGGAGTCAAGGGGGGACCCAACACCATGTGGAGGAGAGGGCCTGTGTACACTCTAGAAACTTGTACAAGCTTCTGCATATATAAGGATGAGGATGTGGAGGAGAGAGAGAGGCTACGTTGGGTTTTGGAGGGAAACCAACATTATAAAAGACGGAGGAGCCTCCTCATTTCATTCATGCTTGAGCTATTGATTGTTGAGTGAGACATTTGTCTTCTTTGGCACGTTGGCTGTTTAGCCTGTTTGCTGCACTATTTAGTGCACCGAGTGTCTTTGTACGAAGATCTCACCGTTGTCCCCGGGGGACTTTGAGTGCTTTCTCGGGCAAGGTTAGTTTTTCAGCATCATCCTCCAGGACAACATTATTGCTGCAGTAGCATAATATTGTGTTGTAGGGTGTTGCCATGGTGACTTCACGACACCACTTCCTTCTCTTGTTTTTAAGAGGGAGAGTCTTTCTTTCCCCTTGGAGGATCAGATTCGGAGAGATTGGAGCTGATTTTTAGATCTTGGCATCAGGCCAACACTTATTCTGCCCCTACTACGCAATCCCTCTCAGTTACTGCGCTATTTTTATGGTGTATCTGCAGTGAGGGTTTGCAGGTTGTTTTGAGGGGAAGATCTCAAGTGTAAGGATCAGCCTTCCACTTTGGGGATATATTAGAGGAGGTCTAATTTATTTGCTCATCATATTCAGACTTCTCTACTTGGTTTCAGTTTGGAGTTGCAGTAGCTGCCCAACAACTCTGGCATTTTTGTCATATTGTGTATTTCAGCCAATACCTTGGAGGATTGAGGTATTTTTTATTATAAGGGCTAGAGCTTTCCTCCCCTATTGTGCTTGGGCCATATATTGTCATATCCATGTATTTAAATCATCTTGGAGCAGCATTCTATCATTGAATACATTTTTCATAGCCTGGTTTTATGCAAATATATCAGTGTTCTTCATGTTCATGTACATGTGTTGTTGAGGGTTGGATTGCTTTCATTGAGAGGTTGTTTCCTCAAGGATTGTACACTTTCTTGATGCTATAAATTATTATTGGCTATATATTCATCTTCTTGTCTCATAGCTCCTGGAGAAAACGTTGAAGGGTTTCTAGATCATTCTCTTGTCTTGCGACATCTCATTCTTGAGGGGTTTTCCATGTAAAATTGTTGTTTAACCTTTCTCAATGCATTTTCCATGATCCTAAACCTATTATATGATTTTTAATAGTATTTTTAATATTATTCCTTTAGAAAATACTCTTCCCTTGGTTCATTAAATTTCTGCATACTCAAAGTCATGGGAAATCAGGGTTTTTCTTGACTAGTTGGGAACGAGGAACTGTTTAACTTAGATAAACGCCTTGGTTTGAGATGAAATTTGACATGGAAGTCCCTCTTGATCTAATATAACATATTATAGAACCGTGACCCATAATGTTATGCATAGTTTCTTATACACTCATTTTAGGGCCAAAATCCTCACTTTTCCCCACCTTTTTGCCCATAAAATATGAGTAAAGGTTTCTGCTGTTATTGATTTTGGTTTCTGAGCATTTTAAAACATATTTTATAATGGCTGAAGCCACAATTCTTGAAGAATTCGTTTTTCTGGCATGATCTACTGAAAAATCCATTTTTGGGATATTACCGTCTGTTGCATTATCATTGTTTGAGCGCTCTAGTTCTATACCGCTTGGTGTGTTTATATTTGCTCCTAGATAGAGTCTGGAAAGGGCCAGATAGCCTTTGGATCTTTTCCTCTTATAGAGGTGACATATCCGGTAAATTCCCTCCAAGTCTATCTCTGGTTGGAGTTTTGCTGTGTTTTAGAGATATCCTCGAAACGAGATATTATAGTGGTATCAAAGCTTTTGAGTGGGATATTACATATGCTGAAGGCCCATTTTTTTAACTTATCGAATAAATATTTTATATTAATTAAACTGTATATGCGCCCGATCTTTCAAATAAATCCAAGGTTAAACCATATATAAACATTCTCCAGCTATGTATAAAACACATTCAAGATTCATTCCCAACTTCTCATGATCTGCTTAATGAAATACCACAACCTATTTCTATTTATATCGCTCCCTTTCAATTAATACAATACTTGGCCTTTTTATAAAGCACCCGACTATTATGTATTCAACACTAAGCATGCTTGAGACTATAGTTTGGAACCCCTTTCAAAACACTGCTTCAAAGTTTAATAACCTGACTTCAAACCTTTGGCAAACACAAACCCCGGGTTTATAACATTAACTCTGTTAATAAATCTTGACTTAAAACAAAACCCAATAGACATTAAAGTCCACTGGTTCCACAACTCAAATGAACACACCTTGGGTTAAATGGCGAACGAATCCAATGATCCACGTTACGTCGTGCCCCAAATATTAATCTGACGGTTTGAGCGAAGTTTTGAATAAATTATCGAATAGAATGGAACCTTGAGCCAGACAAAAGTGGAACCGTGAGTAGTTGAACAGTAAAGACAATTTTAAGATAAGATACCGGTGGTATCGCGCGACTGCAAGGGTGGTAAGCTGTATTGCAAATAAAAATGCGATATATGTCTTCTCTTGACACGTAGAAAAGGCGGCATGTGCAAACCTACCCTCATCGCGTTTTTTCTAAGTATTAACTCTCGAACAATAAAAAAACGTGAAACTTCTCTCAAACTGTTGGATTGAGATTTGGGGCGCGACGTAATGTGGATCATTGGATCCATTCGCCATTTAACCCAAGGTGTGTTCATTTGAGTTGTGGAACCAGCGGACTTTAATGTCTATTGGGTTTTATTTTAAGTCAAGATTTATTAACAGAGTTAATGTTATAAACTCGAGGTTTATGTTTTCCAAAGGTTTGAAGTCGGGTTATTAACCTTTGAAGCAGTATTTTGAAAGGGGTTCCAAACTATAGTCTCAAGCATGCTTAGTGTTGAATACATAATAGTCGGGCACTTTATAAAAAGGCCAAGTATTGTATTAATTGAAAGGGAGCGATATACATAAAAATAGACTGTGGTATTTCATTAAGAAGATCATGAGAAGTTGGGAATGAATCTTGAATGTGTTTTATACACAGTTGGAGAATGTTTATATATGGTTTAACCTTGGATTTATTTGAAAGATCAGGCGCATATATAGTTTAAGTAATATCAAATATTTATTCGATAAGTTAAAAAAAGGGGCCTTCAGCATATGGTTAGAATGGGTCGGAGAAGGATAGGCGTCCGCCTCTAAAGTTGTTGTGTTTGGGTTTATGTGGAATCCAAATAGTTGATTCAAAAATCATAAGAGGGTGTATTCTATGGCTTCATTAGAAGAGCATTGTTATATGCATTTTGGGTTCTATAACCTTTGAAGAAAAAGCTCCCATGCTATTAATTCTGAGAGAAGTGTGTGGTTTCATAACCAAAGGATGAATTTTATTTAATATCTCAATCTCAGATTGAGATATTAAAGCACATAGATATATTTAAATTGCTATTTCAAGAGATTAGAACAAGTGAGATTGCCTAGATTGTTTGAGTTTTATTTGGGTGAAAGCTTAGGATGCATTGATATCAACAGAAAGTAGGGACTGTGGGTTTGACCCTACATCAAGATTTAGTGGATGCCACTGTTTATCGACAGTTGCTGGGTTTGCTCATGTATTTAGTTAATACAAGACTGGACATATGCTATGCGATGAAGAAACTTTCACAAGCAATGGTTAAGCCTACCAAAATATTTTGGAAGGTAGGCAAGCATGTTATGAGGTATCTCAGGGGCACATTGGAGTATGGCTTATGGTACATACAGACAGATGAGGTGAAGTTTCATGGCTTCACGGTTGCTGATTGGGCAGCCAGCCCAATGGATAGAAAGAGCACATCAAGAGGGTTTTTCAGTATCAGATCTACAACAGTTTCTTGGTACAACAGGAAAAAAATATCCGTGGCACTCAGTTCAGCAAAAGAAGAATACATGGCAGCAAGTCAAGCTGCATGTGAGGCTATCTAGATGAGGAAGATCCTGGTCGGTTTGTTCGGTTCACATTTAGATCCTACAAGGATACATTTTGATAATCAGATTTTCATTAAACTCTCAATTAATCCTGAGTTTCATGATAGATCTAAACATATTGATATCTGGTATCATCGTATCATAGATTGTGTGCAGCGGAAGATCATGTTGCTTCAGTAAATTCCTACAGAATATCAGGATGTAGACATTCCGACGAAGGCGCTTGACAAGAGCGAATTCGAATACCATAGAGGCAGGGTCAGGGTGAAGGATAATCCCTATCTTTTTGAGATTCAACAATATGATGAGCTTAGTGAAAAGTAAGAACATTCACTAAGTGGGGCCCGCAGACTATTTTTAGGTGTATGTCTATTTTTAGACATGGTGAGCATATTCTATAAGTTGCAAGATGCTATTTGTAGATGGTTGGTCAAATGTGGAAAATAGATCAAATTCTATTTTTAGAATATTGGGCAAAGTCTATTTATAGATTGTCGATTCAAAAATAGTTGCATGTCAATTATTATTGGCTCTTCATAATAATCAGACAATAAACAACAACTTATTCTCTTGGAGCACTTTATTTCAGTGAACAGATTTGGAAAATCAGTGGGCTGAAGGAATTACACAATTCCCAGGGTTTATTGGTGGCTCATGCTTGGAGGACTCAGTTAGAACTGAAGTGGGAAAGTTATGGCGGAGTTGGAAGAGTATTTTATGGAGTTTTTATTTAGTTTAATTCAGTTAAGTGAGTTAAACTCACTTGAGCTAGTTGTATCTAATATAACTAAAAGATACACCAGTGAGAGTTAAGTGAATTAATTAGGTAATTAATTCATAATCACTAACAACTGAACAGAAACAACAGTTAACTACAATGTATGTCAGTTCCAGTGGAGACCCAGTGGAGAGATAGGTGAAAGGGTGAGATGGACTATCTGTTGTGACTATAGTGATGCATTCAATGCATCTGACACACATTGGAGTTGCCAATGAGGATTGCGCAATCAAGGAAAGGCCAATTCGAATTCATTCAAGGGTCTTCTTTAGCAGGAATTGCGCAGTGGAGGCAGGCTATTAGGAGGCAAGAAATTGGTGCATGGAGATGCAAATTTCTACATGATAGTGTGTAATGATTGTTGATTGTACTGAGAGCTTGATGTAATAAGCTTTGTATGAGATTATTACATGATTCCATTGATATACATAATATATGATAGTTGGGGTTTTTAGCTTTAAGATTTCCCATTAAATAGTTGTGTTCTGTGTGATTTAATTTATTCACATGTGTTTGCAATTGAGTTTTAAATTTCCGCAAGTTTAACAGTGGAAGGATTATGTATTTAGCAAGAAGATAAATATTGCTAGATCAAGAGAATCTGATAATACATCAATATTAATAAACTTATACAATTTATGCCAATCCTCATGTCCTACCTTTGTATATACCAAATAAATTGTTAGCCAAAGAAATTTCTTATCAAAGACTTGATCATAGTTTGACTAAAATCCTGAAAGATGCCAAAAAGACCATTTGGCCAAATTTTCCTTTTTTTTGTGGTTCGTATGCCCTAGACAATTTCAAGCATGCTTGTCTTTAAATTGATCGTTCAAAACCTTTCAACCTTCCAACATTACCTAATATAAGTTATGATCCCTATGGTATTTCTAGAGAAATAATAAATTCAGTCAAGCTGCAAGCATTTGCAAGCGAGCTTGACATATTTGATGATAGGTTTGAAACAATTCACAAATTTTCAACATTTCAGCATAGGAAAAATGAAATTCTCAGTCTAGAAGATTTGCTAATATTCAAAGTATATCGGGAACAGAGAAATTCTCATTTTCCAGATTATTTGTTTCACAAACCAGAGCCAAAGGTATAACATGTTATAGTTGCAATAATTGTCAAGTACCAATACCATTTCAAGAGGAAGAAATCGCTAATGTTCAATAGGATGATAGATTCATCCAAAATTGGGAAGAATTTGAGAAAGCAATGTCAAAGACTGATACCCCTACCAGTCAAAATTCCATTCAGTCAGAAACCATGCCTATGGTAGGTGCTACAAGTTCCATGAATCATATAGTAGAATCAATTATGCAGCATGTTTATGTGGATATAGATAACTCCAAGAATCAAGAAGAAATTAGAGAAACCTAATGCACTGCAGAGGTTTCCAAAATTATTATTGAGCAGAGCTAGATCCAAGGAAATAATGATACATAGGAGAAACCAAAGGAAACACTATCCCAAGATATGAAAATCATTCTGACATTTATGACTACTGAAATATTCATGAAGGTTGAAGAGATACCACCACTAGACATGTTTTATAGTGTGAAAGACAAAGTTTTCATGACCAGGTCAAAGAAGAAATGAAAGATGGAAGAATCTCCTGAATTGCCTATGGATTCAAAATTAATGCCAGTCATTTGGAAAGGACACTACAAGAAAAATGGACATTGGTGAGGGTCATGCTTGTGATGGACCTCTAAGGTCTGTCACCAATGTCGCATATGGTGACGGTCCTTAAAAAAGTGTTGCTGTAAGTGTATATAGTGATGGTCCTTTAAGGGCTGTCATCAAAGCCATTTTTAATGACACTTTTGGTGAGGGCCGTTAAAGGCCCATCACTAATTCTCTCTTTGGTGACACTTCTAGTGACGAAATTTTAATGAACCTCACCGATGCTATTTTTGTTACTTTTGGTGACGGTCAAAAAATGTTCATCACCATTGATCATTCCAATGATTTTTTGATGACGTTATGTTCTTGTTAATATTTTTTTTTCAAAAGATAACGATTTAATACCATTATTGTGGAGTATTTTTTATAATATGTCCAAGGCCATAGTGGTTAGAGTTAGCCAATTTTTTAAGAAGTAATTAGTGTATATCATTTCCCTCAAGTAATGACTAGTTGAATAGAGTTTTCCTATGGGTCAACACATTATTCACATCTATTAAGTTTATTATCTAGAAAATTATCTTTAGATATAGTCCCACTAGTGTGTGTAGGAAATATATTATTTAATACATAATCAAGCTCTGTCAATTCTATTAATGAGAAAGACCTAACACTCCTCAACAATACAAGCACACCTTAAATTAATGCTTTGGCACACACTAACATTTCTTATCACAACACATGTCTTGGAACATCTTTGTACCTAGAACATATTTTCATGACACTAATGCTCAAGCATATGGTGGCATGCGCTAGCAAAGCATAGAACTCTCCTAGCATGTGTTGGCATGCATTTAGTCCCTAGCATGCCCTAGAACACTTGTTTGAATGCATTGACATACATTGGCACTTGGCACAAAATGCCACTTGGAATGTATTGGGACCTATTATTAGTGTGGTTAGCATTCCACTTTTGTAAAATATAATGTCCTGAATTATTAACCCTATTATTGGTTCTTCCTTTTATTTCCTTGAAACTTCTTGACACATATTGACATACCCTGGCACCCTACACATCCTTAGCACCTGGCATGTATTGGCATATCTTGGCACTATTTGGCACATATAATTAGCACACCCTGGAACTCCCAAGCACACTTTGAGACTTATTAACATGCCTTGATATTCCCTATCATGCCTTACCAATCCTTATCATACCTTGTCGCTCCCTCCTTGGCATGACAACTAGCACTCATTAACACTAGTCCTTGGCACACATTCCTTGTATTCATTAGCTTCCATGAATTTTGACCTAGTGCGCCCTTAATGTTTTGTCGTAGTACTCCTTAACACTCCTCAATATGAATTAGCACTTTCTAGCATGCCATAGCACACTTCAACATGCCCTTCCACTTCATAGCATTCATAACACAATGTGACACATATTGGCACTTGGCACGTGTTGGCGCCTAGAAAGTCTTAGCATGTATGGAATATGTTGAAATGCCTTGGTATAATTTGGCATGGTTTAATATTAAATTTATTTTAGATCAACTGTTGGAAAGTAGACGAGAAGCAACAAAGGAAGACTTGGCACTTATAATGCACTAAGAATTTGCACTTAGCATCTATTGGCACCTAGTGTTGGTGTGGCTAGCATGCCCCTCTTGGAAAAGGTAAATTGATGACTTATTAACCCTCTTATGTGTTCATTTCCTTGTAGTTTAGCTTTTTTCTCCCTTTTGTTGCCTTCAAAATCCCTGGCATGCATTGACACACCCTTGCACATCTTGGCATGCCTTATCACTTGGCACATCTTAGCATGTCTGACATGCCTTCAGACTATCTGACACATCTTAGCATTCCCTAGCATGCCTTGGCACTCATATCCTCATAGTTAACCTCTACATGTTTTCATGACTTGGCAACCCAATCAATTCCATGGCTACTGCAGTTCATGTGACAATATTGGCTTGCTTTAACTGCAACAACATAACCAATTGCACCTACTACAAGTAGATTGTGCTAGCTTGTTCACCTAAAAATTGCCTATAACTCATCTTATGCCACTCATGTCGAAGCTCAACTTGTTCCACTTGACTAGTTACCAAGACAAGGATCACATGATCTAGCCATGGCCATAAAACAACTAAGCAACATAGCTTACATAGGAAATATTTCACATGTATGTTCAGTTCATATAAAAAGCAGAACAATAATTGAGATTTTGCAAGAACCACAAGATACACAAGGCACAGAAGATATAAGCCGACACAAGTCGAGTGCCCCAAAAATTATACACAACAATGTAAAATATGAAATTATCTAGAATATTTTAAAACATGATAATGTAGCCAAAGTGTGCCACATCTCATATAAAAAAAATAGCTAAAGGCAAAGCAATGTTGTGCCTAGCACAAAGTGATCTCCCTTTGTCAAAAACTGCTATGTCGAGCCATGTATAACAACCATAGGCTTGCCTCCTGTAAATCATATTATGAAATTCTCCTAACACATTTCGTCCTTAGCACACTTGAATTTGCTGACACTCCCTATCACACACTCTTATTCGTTCCTTTCCATGCATTTTGACCTAGTTATCCCTTGATATGCCCCGACACTCCCTAACACTCTTCAACATGCATTGACATTATCTAACATGTATTAAAATTCCTTTTCATTCCTAATGTGCATGCCCTGACCAAGGTCGTGGAGGCGGCGTAGTGGTAAAGTCGGCCTCGTAATGACGGACCGGTCTTGTGTTCGATCCTGAGCAAGGTCGTAGCTCGTCGTGCGAGTAGTTAGTCTAAACCGGGCCAAGCCCACTACCTTTAGTTGTAATGTGTTTGTGCATGTGCTCTG